>JAVHYY010000440.1:15000-132193 GCA_035221665.1 Okamejei kenojei | reverse complement strand
CGGAAAGGTTGGATACCTGGAATGGGAGGGGGAGAGTTGATGAGTGCTGAGCCACCGTGAGATCGGGGTTGGTTAATCGAACTGTGCAAAACGCTTTAGGTGAAGTGATCGCAAGCCTGCGCTTGGTCTCATGATGTTAGATGTAGCTGACACCTAGAGCAGTGGATGCAGAGACTATTTGGGAGGCGGTGCAGGTAAACTCTGTCTCCCCTGGAAGGACCACTTGGGTCCTTGGATGGAGCCGAGGGGGGTGGTTTTTTTTTAAAGCGACAAGTGCGCATACTAACACTTTACTTGAACCTACTTGTCACTGTGTTTCAAGTTCCACCCAACCGTCTTCCTCATGTAGGGGCTGGTCAAATGGTTCTATGGTAGTTTGTACAGAGTGCAGTGAGGTTATTTTTCTTGCCAAACATTTCAGTGACAATCCCATCTAATTAGACATAATCATTACCAATTTCGAGGAGTGTAAGAAAGTCGGCACTTTGATCCATGCATAAGAGTCACCATTGTTTTAGGCACCATCTTCTACGCTTCCACTTCAGTCTGAGGGCTGCATGGTGGCGCAGCAGTTAGAGTATCTACCTTTCAGCCGCAGGGACTGGGTGGATTCCAGACGCTGGGTGCTGGTCCCGCACAGAGTTTGTACGTTCTCTACATGTCCTTCTTGGGTTTTCTCCATTTTCCACCCACACTCCAATTGATGTACTGGTTTGTAGGCTAAGCCAAGTTCAAGTCATAGTTATTAAGTTATTCGTCACAGACACATAACGACATGGCAGTGAAATGAAAAGTGGCAATGCTCGCGGACTTTGTGCAAAACAACAAATACAAACAACCAAACAACCTACAAAACAGGATTGGTACAGAAATCACATCTTTTTTTCAATTAAATTATTGGGGCGGAGGGTAAAAGGGAAGAAAAAAACCCCGAAGCAACTTTAAAAGAGTGGTACTGTAAAGTTAGTCCCTGGGAGATAGGAGTTCACTCCTAATAGGCCTCTGGAAGAAAAATCCTTCTCACCTCTCCGTTTTCACAGATTGAGTCTCTGCAGAGCCTTCTTTCCTGGGCAGAGCAGTTCCCAAACCAGATTGTAATAATTTCCGGACAAGATGCTTTCACAGCCGCTGAGTGTAGCACTGGAGGATTCCTCTGGACACTCTGAATTTATCAATTGCTGAGGTGGTAAAGGGCTCTGCCTTGCCTATCATAGTGCTGCTCGTGTGGGATGTCCTTGTAATATTCTCTGAGATGTGGACTCCAGGTATTTAAACAGCTCACCCTATCCTCAGTATCCCCATTTATCCTCAATGGTGTGTACATCCTCGGATGAAGATTTTGCCCTCCTAAAGTCCAACAATCAGCTCCTTATTTTTTTTTGACGTTCAAGAGGAGGCTTGAAGCAAGCGAATGAGGCTAATTGGCTTGCTATAATAGTAAGATTAAACGAGAACTTACCAGTTCGAAGTTTGATCGTTATTTTATGAGGAGTAACGATGAGGGATTACGTGAAGAAGCCCGCCTGGCGCTTGATCGGCATACTTCAAAGCAGCGGCATGAAAAACACAGAACCCAATAGCCGGAGAAGTTCAGTAAGGCTCAACATAAATTTAGAACTTTACCAGATGATCATTTATTTTTGAGGGTCGGGAGTGGAGGGCACATAATCCCTCATTGTTTAGCTCATAAAAATAACGATCAAACTTCGAACTGGTAGGTTCTCGTTAATCATACTATTTTACTTCAGAGTCCACGTGATTGACTACGTGGAAGATTTTGTAGCTTCTGTGGTTTTCTATGTCGTAGACTCATTCCATATGACAATCTGGCTCAACCAACACAGTAATGAGCAAATAACACATTTTTCCCCAAACATTGCCTCAGTTTATGTGATAAATTTTTGCCATTTAAAAAGAATGAAAAATAATGCCCTTTTCATGAAAGGCAAATATCACAAATATCCATGGATAATATAATTTGATAGTATAAACAAAAAAGCAACAATTACAGAGACACCCAACACTCCGTGTCCAATCCTGACACCATGATGGTTCCTTGTAACTTTATATTTATTTTACACCCTCCTGCGGCCTGAATCTTTGCTCGAGCGGCCCATCCTGTGTGCTATTCCTGTGAAATGTATCACTCCATTTAATGGAGTGATTTTCCACATCTCAATATTCTAGTTCCACATGTTTTTTAACCATCTAGAATATAATTATCTAGAACCATCAGTTGTTACTGATACAATGTGTTTTTTGTGTGTAATAAGTAGTGCTGTCCTACTCACCACCACAGAGATTCTTACCTACTTTAACATATTGAGTCAATGTTGACCCACACACAATTTTTGGCCGACAGGATATGCTTCATTTTAACCTTGGTTCCAGCTCTTCCTGGTCTGCTTTGTTTGGTAAATTCATAAACAAGATAAGACAATGTATCATGTAGCCACATGCAATTATATAAACGTAACATTTGCAATGTTGCACTCCTAGGCTGACACTAAAGTCTACATGAGCATTATCACTTTCAATGTTAATCTTTTGAAATCATTGATAGAATTGGTGTCCATTGCCCAAGGCAAATCAGGACTATGTGATCTCCCAACCTCTGTATTTCAGACTTTGGACAGATTATATTATCCCATTTTTATATCGGGATATTTACGAATGAGCCCGAACAAGTTCTTGGTCAGCAATTTGTCCTAAATAGGACGATAAAACATTATGAGCTCTATTATTGGCTCTATCACTTAGATGCTGAGAAAAAATGCAATCCACAAGGAACTCCCAAGTATCTAATTGATAAAATAACTGTTTAGTCTGCAAAGACTTCCAATTTCTTATTAAAAGAAAATATTGTTTTTTAATGCTATTTCTACAACAAATTGCAGGTATAACATTCCTTTTGTTCATAATTGTTATATTGTTATATTAGTTAAAACATTCATAGACCCTCTTTGACCGTCAAATTGTTATAATGGTCTGGTCAAACCTGCGATAACCAAATTCATATCTTCATGCCATGGATAAATTTGCGTACAACAATAATTACTGCAACTATGAGTCTTCATAACTGGTTCAAACATCACTCTCAACGTTAATGAGAAACCATGAAGGTCCGGTTTGGGCCACCAAAGCTCCCCTGGCAGCGTCCTGCTACATTTTCATCAGACACTGCCCTATCAGACAAAAATGAGGAACATAACAGTGAACATCTTTCCTCATGTAATTTGTGCGAAATGCATTCACCGCTCTGCTCTCGGTTTCCCACGAGAGATTCGGTGATTTAATCTGGATACAACAGATTAATGTAAGTAATCCATATTTACTGACAATGTTTTTCCCATGATTTGTTTGTCTGCGACAACATTTTCTCTTCCTTAGATTATATAAACTGCTGAACTAAAACATTTTTTGAATACGCCACAACTGGTTACCCAGATAATCACTTGATAATAATCTTACTTGACTCATGTGAATGATATTCTGCCACAGCCGTGGTATTTGTTCACCTGATATGACATGCAGACTTTCTAATAGAACAATAGGCATTTAATCCATAAAAGCTCCTGATACTCCTATAATTAATACAAATGTTTGGAGAAAAATTTCTTTAGGACAATCCATTTGCAATTCCCTGGTGTTATTGTCCGTAGTCCCCTAAGCAAGGGACGTATCAAATTTTACTTGATACCGATAGATATATACTTATTTTAACCCAAATAATCACAGAAGCTATCCATCATCGATAATACTTGCTTCAGCTTGCAACGGCTCTGCTTGCTTATATATTTAAAGCAGCTTGTGGAACCTTTTCTACCACCACTTTAATTCTGATAACCATTTATAACATATAACCATATAACCATATAACAATTACAGCACGGAAACAGGCCCTCTCGGCCCTTCCAGTCCAACATGACGTATCCTTTGGTATTTGCATAGGCCTGTCAAAAAGGCCTGCATACTCTTATAATGCTTGTGTTTTCCCTTTTTTGGAGCTTTTTTTACTCTTTTACCTAAGCTCCTCAAAGCAATGAGACATTTGTATCTCGGAAAACATTTTCCCCCCTCATATTGTGCTGAATTACTCCTAAACCCAGAATAGTGAATATAGGAATGTTTATGTATGCCTAAAAACATAGTTTTTATTGGATGGGTCAGGACCCTTGCCTCTCAACAGGACTTGTAATTGCTGCTTCTAATTTGCAGCTGACTCCTGATCAACCTTCCAAATTTAAAATGTGATCAAGATGAGAAACCATGACCATTGTCCTCATTAGTGCAAGTGCTGATCTTCTTATCAGTGCAATTGTGTTCAGTAATCACGTGAACAGCTAGAACTGAGTTTAATCCTTTAGACAATGTCTTAACTTGCACAGCTGAACCCATCTAATTAATTTCAAGCACCTCTGTAAATATGATAATTAATTGGTACTAAATACCAATCCTTCGAGTCTTATAGTAATGATTAACAATATTGTTAATAACAACTGTTTTTCAATGTTGAAGATGTCCATTTTAATAAAATGTTTTTACACTGTAATAGTGTATTTAAAATGATGTCTTGTATGCCTTTACCACCACATCATTCTTTTTCCCGGGGAATTTTATGATACAAATTTACGTACCTCTTCTTTATTTGAGTTATTTTGGGTTGCAAACCTAAAATCAATTTTTAGGTTTTCCTATATAGGTGAACCAATTCCTTCTACAATTTTTTTTGTAGATCCTTTACACATTAAAATAAATCAATCCTTTTTTATGCCATATCATTGATCATAACACACCTGTAATCTATATGATAATGGCAATTTGTCTTTTTATTTTAAATGTTTCCTTTGTTTTACATAAGTAGTGATGCCACGCACCAGCTTGAAATACTTTGAAATCGTATTTCCTTATGTCTCCGTATAATTGAGACATGGGTGTCCATACTCGGAATTCACCGTTGATACCTTAATAAAAACATAAAAAGTTTCATCAATAAATTCTGCTATTTTACCATAACAGCTTTGTGTGAGAGACCAATTAATTTTGGTTTCCATGGTTACCTTTCCATGGCCTCACTCCTTCATTCAGGTATCGTACCTAGTACACTGCATATATATTTGTGCTGTGGTGGGGTACTTTATGACCAGCCACCACTATCAATGCACCTTTTGGGTCCAGTTTTTTTCATATTCTTTTACTGCCCTGGTTACTCCTGAGTTTTTTCCACAACGGAGACTACCTCCAAAACAATCCGAGATAGATATTTCCCACATTGATAAATTCCACCATATATATTAATATATGGAAACCCTCAGGGTCTGTTTTGGGGAATATTCTGGGCATTCATTTTTAAACTCTTTGGTTGAATTTTTTATTTTTTATTTTTGGATGGAGTCTTTCTCCATTAATTTTAAGCCATAAAGCTTTTTGTGTCTGGAGCCTTTTATTAGAAAACTTTTTAAATCATGGCCTCTCTGACATTTTTTTAAAAAATTGCTCCCCACTGGAGTTTTTCCATCTGGAGTTTTTTTCTTTACTTTTTAACTTTTTAAAACTCCGTTTTTTTTCACCCGGAGTATTTATTTTCCTTTTTAACTTTTAAACTCTGTTTTTTCACCCCGGGTATTTTCTTTTCTTTTTAAACTTTTTAAACTCCGTTTTTCCTACATAGCCAAAGTTTGTGGAGCAACTAAAGTCTCCTTAACGGTTAATTTTAACGGCCACCGGTATCGGAACCGGCTCCGCACGTAATCTGCCGTCCCGAATCGCTGAATTTTTCCCCTGGGACGCTTTCGAAACTATGTTTTTTCCACCCGGAGTATTTCTTTTCATTTTAACTTTATTTATTTTTTGCTTTTAAATTCCATTTCTTTTTTAACTGCTGGTGGCTCTATACACCAGCCACGGAGTTTGGGACATGCCCTGTGAGTATTTCAACTGCCACTTAACTGCGGGTCTGTACCTACACCGCTGAGGGGAGCTGCCTCTGCAGTCAGCGTCAACGTAATGGCGATCACGCGCCAAGCGGGACTTCTTCACGTAGTCACTCACGTGACTCCGAAGTAAAATTTTAAACTGTCCCTAGTGTGTGTAGGATAGTGTTAATATGTGGGGATCACTGGTCACTGCTGACTTGGTGGTCTGTACGTTCTCTACGTGACCTACTTGGGTTTTCTCCAGTTTCCTCCCACACTCCAATGACGCACAGGTTTGTAGGCTAATTGGCTTGCTATAATTGTAAACTGTCCCTAGTGTGTGTACGATAGTGCGAATGTGCGGGGATCATTGGTCGCTGCTGGACTTGGTGGTCCTGAAGCGTCTGTTACATTAAGGTCATAAGGCAATAGGAGAGAATTCGGCCATTCGGCCTATCAAGTTTACTCCACCTTTCAATCATTGGCTGACTTGTCTCTCCCTCTAACCTCATTCTCCTGCCTACTCCCATGACCTCTTGGACACCCACACAATCAAGAATCTATCTCTGCCTAAAACTATCCAATGACTTGGCACCGCAGCCTTCTGTGGCATTATATGTTCACGGATTCACCACCCTCTGACTAAAGAAATTTCTCCTCAACTCTCATCCTAAAAGGAGCAGCCTTTAATTATGAGGCTATGACCTCTAGTCGTAGACTCTCCCATTAGTGGGAACACATTCTCTCCTCAGAATTGGCGCTCTTTAAATGTGAACTAAACTATAAGTCTGAAATTTTAAAAAAAATGAAGTGTCTTAACTTGTCTTAAAGGCCCCATTGCCCTATTCAGAGATTGCAAGGGTCTGACTGGATCAATATTCTCTACACTACGCAAATGGCACTGAGTGCAATGAGAGCATGGCCAGGGTGGTGTGGCACAGTGAGGAAATGTGCAGGAGTCACTGTGGTGGATGCTCATGTTAAAATGTGTTTTGGCTTGATCTGTTACTTTTTATTTGTATGATGACTTGGCAAATGAAATTCCTTCGTATGTTGCAAAACATACTTGGCAATTAAAGTACTATTCTGATTCTAATTCTGATTCTAGAAATCCTCCTCATCTCTTCTCTAAAAAGCACCATCCTTTTATTTCTGAGGCCATCTCTGTTTCTAGCTTCTCCACTACTGGAAACACCCTCTCAGAATCACTGTTTCCAGGCCTATAATCTATTCGCTTGGAGTCTATTGACGTACCCCCTCATCCTCATAAATATCCTTGGACCTAGAGTGACACCACACCTGGGAGTATTGTGTGCAGTTTTGTCCCAAATTTGAGGGGAAGGACCATTCTCGCTATTCAGGGTGTGCAGATATGTTCCACAATGGTTATTTCCGGGATGGCACGGGCTGTCAAATGCTGATAGGGAATGGATCGAATGTGATTGTATTACTCTGGAGGTTTAGAGGATTAAGAGCATAAATTTAAACATATAAGATTATTAAGGGTTTGTACGATTATTAAAGAGGCTAGGAACATGTTATCGATGTTGGGGGAGAGCAGAACAGATGGTACCGTTTAAGAATTGGTTGTGTAAGGCATTTGAACGGAGATGTGGATCCTTTTTTAACACAGGAGTTATGAGTGTCGAATTCTCTGCCTCAGAGGGTGTACTCTGGATACTTTCAAGAGAGAGTCGATAGGGCTCTCTTAGTGTGAGCTAGGATAACAGAGTCAGTGGATATGGGGGAAGGCAAGAACGGGTACTGATTGCGGATGATCAGCTGGCTCGAAGGGCCGAATGCACCTGTTTGTCTATTGGACTCGGTAGGCCAAAAGGCCTGCCCATCAACGCTATTCCCCGTTCTGTGTACCAATCTTATTTAAATAAAGAAAGTGTTGTTGAGTCGATTGTTGTAAACAAGCTGACTTACCCTGCACACTTTCTTCAGTTTCAGGAGAAAGTTTTATAGTAAAAACCTCCCTTCTCTCATCTCGAGCAGTTGATATAAATTCCCTGCCAAATCATTTCTTAGACTAGCTCCCCACACTCCGAGGAACTTTCTATACCTGGCCCACTTTGCTTTTTATTCTTTCAACTCCACTGTTACCTGAGAGAGTGGTCCACCTCTTTGTTTTACTCAATAACTCTCTGCACCCACTCTCAGCTAACACCTGGCCCTGAAAGCACAGCTTCTGAAACGCAAAGAGAAACAATAACGTTACTTTCAGAGTCAGCAGGAATACAGCACAAACAATGCCTTCAGGTTCAACTCTCTCCTCACCCTCGTGCTCTCTTACCCATCTTGCCTTCTCAGCTTGGACACAAATGCTGGAGTAACTCAACGGGACAGGCCGCATCTCTGAAGAGAAGGAATGGGTGACGTTTTGGGTCGAGACCCTTATTTTAGGAACAATCGACAATAGGTGCAGGCATAGGCCATTGCCGCTTTGAGCCAGCACCACAATGCAATGTGATCAAGGATTGATCATTCCACAATCAGTACCCGTTGCTGCCTTCTTCCCATGTCCCCGAGTCTCGCTATCTTCAAGAGCTCTATCTAGCTCTCTATCTGACATATCCAGAGAACCGCAGAGTAATTCCACAGATTATATAACTCTCTGTGAGAAAAAGTGTTTCCTCATCTCCGTTCTAAATGGGACCCTTATTCTTAACTATGGCCCCTGGTCTGGACTCCCCCAAACATTTGGGAACATGTTTCCTGCCTCTAGCGTTGTCCTTATATATCCCTAATCAACCTTCTAAATTCAGGTGTACAAGCCCAGCCACTCCATTCTTTCAACATTTAACAAATCCCGCCATCCCGAATTAACTTGTGAACCTTCCAATCCCGCAATAGGCAAAGAATGTCCATCAAATTTGGAGACAAAAACTGCTCATAATATTGAGGGGGTGGTCTCACTGGGGCCTTTTATAACTGCTGAAGGACTCTGTGCTCCTATCTTCAAACTCATTCTGAAGTTATGGTTCGTTCATTTTAGATGTAGAAAAATGGACTGCAGTGGTGGTTAATTACACAAGGCCACAAAAGTGCTGGAGTAAAACAAGGGTTTTTGACGGCAGCTTTGGATTTAGAATTTAGGAGTTCCAGCGCGGAAACAGGCCCTTCAACTACCTCCGAGCCCGCGCCAACCGCGATTCATCCAGTACACTAGCACTCTCCCACACACTAGAGAACAATTTGTATTTTACGGGCCAATAACCACGTCTTTGGGAGTGCGGGACGGAAACGGAGAAACATGAAATAATTCCCACGCGGGCCACCTGGGAGACAACACAAACTCCCGTACAGACACGCTGCCGTATGTCAGGATCGAGCCAGGCGCTGGCTCTATAAGGCAGCAAACTCTACCGCTGCGCCCACAGTGCCGCCCATTGGTGGGGGGACCAGTGGAGCGTCCCTTGTTGCCAGGGGACGGAGGGGCAAGGGAGCACCGCACTCCACCTAGGGGTACGTATAGGGGGAGGTGTGTGGCACCGCTGTCAGTGGACCGGAGAACTGGAGTGACGGGATCTGGGGAGTGGGCAGGGCGGAGATGTCAGGGTGGGTTGCTCCTGGACTGGAAAGCTGGACATCCGTGAGTCACGGGTTGCCATGGCGGAAGAGGATTTGCCCGGAGTCAGATGCTCGCGGGGTTAACGTCGGCGCCCGGGTGGTGTTAGAGAGGGGACATAGTTGTACGTAGTTATTCAGTTTATTTGTAGGATTGTACAGGAGTAGGTTTGAATAATTTGGTGGTGGGGTGTGTCACCACGGGTTTGTTGTGTTCGATGATAGTAATTAATATACTTTTTTTTTAATACAAAGAAAAACTGACGTCAAATATATTCTTGTGCTGCTCTTTACTGATCTCTGTCCCCACCTCTCCTGCTCTCCGCCCGTCTGCTTTCCTCTCGCGTGAAACATAGAAAACATAGTAAAATGGATGCAGGGGGAGGCAATTCGGACCTTTGAGCCAGAAGCACCAGCATTCATTGTGATAATGGATGATCGTCCCCTATCAATAACTCGTGCTGCCTTCTCCCATTTCCTTGACTCCCCTGCCCTCTAGAGCTACTAATCTCTTTTAAATCCATCCAGTGACTTGGCTCCACTGCCCTAGTGCAGGAATTCCATATATCCACAACTCTCTGGGTGAAAAAGTTTGTTCTCACCTCAGTCTTAAAGAACCTCCCTTTATTCTAAGACTGTGGCCCCTGGTTCTGTACTCTGTCCAAAAATGGGTACATTTTTCCTGCATCTAGCTTGTCCTGTCCATTTATATTTTATATGTTTCTATAAGAACTCCCGTTCATCCTTCTAAACTCCAGTGAAATACAAGCCTTGTCTTTTAATATCCTTTCCTATTTGACAGTCCCGCCATCCCAAGGAATAATCTTGCGATCCTACGCTGCACTGCTCAATCACAGGATGTCTTCCTCAAATTAGAGACCAAAACTGTACACAAATATTCCAGATGTGGTCTCACCAGAGCCTATACAATGCAGAAGAACCTCTTTTCTCCTATACTGAGCCTCTTGTATGAAGGCCAACATTCATTAGCTTTCTTCACTTGCTGCTGTAAACTGTAAGTCAACTTTTCAGTGATGATTGGTGTACAAGACACCCAGGTCTCGCTGATCTCCACCTTTGCCTAACCTATGGTTCGGTATGAGGGAGTTATGGTTCATTCACTGGTTGCTTAGAGCAAGGAGTTACAGATGTGTGGTTCGACACACACAACAATCTTAAGCTCCCCCTCCCCTCACCCCCACTCACCATCTCAACACCACGGTCCCCATCTGTGGTGTCCTTTACGTTCATCATCTCCAAGAGACCTTAAAATGGAGGTGAGGGGGAGGGGGGGCACCATCGATCCACAGCCAAAAAGGGCTCAACAGAGGTTGTAAATTCCTGCGGCCAGCTGAAGAAGCACAATCTGCCACTGGCAATGATTATACCGCCATTGTGGAGTCTGTCCTCACCTTCTCCATCAGGTTGGTTTGGCTCAGCCAACCAAGCACGACTCCGGACGGCGGCATCGAAACTTCCGTCAGCTGAGGAAGGTTATTGGCTGCAGCATTCCCTCAATGAGTACTGTACACTGCACGGACCAGGGAAGGTGAGCGGGTAAGAATCATCGCTGCCCCTCTCACCTGGCCACAGGTCAGTTTGAATCACTTTCCTCTGGAAGGCGACTCCTTGGACTATCAAAGCTGACCCACAGCCAGACATAAGAACAGCTTTTTTTCCTCGAGAGGTAGTTACTAAATACAAAGATCTGTAGCCTCCTTTTGTCTGGTATTTTATTTAATTACATGTTTTATTGAGTACTGTTTTATTATTAATGTGTAATGTTTTATGTGTTAATCTTAATTGTCACTTTTCATGTTGTCACTGGCGGACGGAGCACCCAAGGCAAATTCCTTGTATGTGAATAATATTGGCCAATAAACATTCATTCATTCGTTCAAGTGGGGCGCCAGTGCGCGCACGGTGGACGCAGCGGTAGAGCTGCTGCCTTACAGGCGTAGGGACCCGGGTTTTTTTTTCCCCATTTTTCCTGATTATGGGTGCTTGTCAGTACGGAATGTGTAAGTAGTCCCTGTGACGCGTGGGTTTCCTCCGGGTGTTCCGTTTCCTCCTCCACTCGAACCGCAGAGGTTTGTTGTTAATTTGCTGCGGCAAGTTGTGAAATGTCCCTAGTGTATGTAGGATAGTGGTGGGTTGCACTAGGGGTTTGGGATTCATTTTTTTTTTTTCGTTTTTCTTTGTGGTCGCGAAGACTTAGAACGACCGAAGGAACCTTGGTATCTCTACGTCCAATAGTCTAATCTCCTTTTACACTTTAGACAATAGGACAATTGGTGCAGGAGGAGTAGGTCATACGGCCTTCGAAGCCAGCACTGCCATTCATATATGTTCATGGCTGATCATCCACAATCAGTCCCCGTTCCTGCCTTTCCTCCCGGTATTCCCCTGACTCGCATCTTCAAAGAGCCCTTCCTAGCTCTCTCTACAAAGTTTCCAGAGAACGGCCTCTGAGGCTGAGAATTCCGCAGAACCCACTCCTCTGAGTGGAAATAAGTGTTTCCTCTTCTCCGTGACTTAATGTTACCCCTTATTCTTAAAATGTGCCCCTGGTTCTGGACCACCCCAACTCGGGAAAGTTTCCTTGCATCTAGTTTGTCCAATCCCTTAATATCTTATATGTTTCAATAAGGATCCCCTTCATCCTTCTACATTCCCAGGAGTATACAAGCCCAGGCCATCTCCATTATCTCGCATATGACGTTCCCGCTATCTGAGAATTAAGCTTGTGAAACACTTTCCTTCCTGATCGTCGCTTAATTATACCTAACACTCCAGTATATTGCTGCCAAAGAGTGCCCCTAGTGGTAATGTTCCAGTTCAGTGGGCGTCCTGAGAATGTTTCTGTTATTTGGTTTCCTCTCAGGTTGTTGCTTGTTCACTGCAATGTCTTTTCAGAAGAGAGATTGATCATCCTTCCTCATTCCTCACCTCCCACGATTGGTGCTGGTACAATTTTTTTTCTTGCCTCTTTGCAGAGAGTTCATCATTCTTCGTTGTTAATCATTTCTGTCTGCTTTCGGGTTCGGTTTTTAATTACCACCACTGTAATCCAATCTGTCACATTTACCTTTTGCCATAACTTCCTTGAATTCAGCAATTGACCTAAATTTGTTATTACCCTTTGACAGCCAGTTCCACGTTATAAAAAGAATCTTTTTTTTCAGTTTAAGATACAGCGCGGAAAAGGGCCCTTCAGCCCAACGTGTCCGGCGCCGATCAGCGATCCCGCACAATGGACACTATCCTACAACATAGGGACAATTTACATTCTTTCAAGCGAATTAACCTGCACACCTGCCAGTCTTTGGAGTGTGGGAGGAAACTGAAGATCTTGGAGTAACCCACTAGTTCACAGGGGGAACATGCAATCCATACAGAGGCACCCGTTAGTCAGGGATCAAACCTGGTTCGCTGCCGTGTGAGGCAGCAAACTCTACCGCTGCGCACTGTGGCGTAATGGCGATTATGTAGTTAGTTTTGGAGATACAACACGGAAACAGGCCCTTCAGCCCAAAAATCCGGCCATAGATCCAACACAAACTTACTCTACAAACACCAGGGTAATATATAATGAGACAAGCCAAATAGCCTACAGTGCTTAATGGGAGGAAACGGGAGATCCAGAGAAAACTCAAGCTTAACTTCAAGTCACCATCTCCTCTCCATCCCATGCCACCGTAATTGTCTTGCTAGTTTCATTGTTCATGTCCTCGTTATCCCATCACCACAGCCCAACCAATGGACATTGTGTACTCTACCTTTCCGGAGTCTTGGCGTGGCTCTGAAATTGATCTGTACTCTTCATATCCTAGTTGCTCCTCTTCTCCGGACTCCTCAGTCTGAATAAGGTTTGTCCTGAAACTCATCTATTCCTTTTCTCAGAGAAGCCGCGTGACCCATCTGAGTTCATTCCTTTTGTAAGCCTATCCCTCTCCACCCAAGTAGTCGCACAGTTCTCGTTTTCACCCAACAAACAGCTAACCACAGCCTGTTTCCTTTATCACGGTTACTTTGTTGCACATCTTTCATTCATTGGTCTTCTATCTCTCTACAAATCAGTCGTCTCTATATTTCTAACTTTTCCTTTTCCCTGACTAGTCTGGGGGAAGAATGGTCACGGACCCGAAACGTTCACCCCATTCATTCTCTCCAGAGGTACCGCCTTGCCCTGCTGAGTTATTCAAACTTTTCGTGTCCAAACTTCGGGTTAATCAATAGACAATAGGACAATAGGTGACGAAGAGGCCGTTTGGCCCTTCGAGACAGCACCGCTATTCAATGTGATCATGGTGATCATCCACAATTCAGTACCGTTACTACCTTCTTCCCATATACACTTAAACTCCGTATCAGAAAGAGACCTATCTAAGCTTTTTCTTGAAAGTATCCAGGAAGAACCGGCATCCACTGCCTCTGAGGCTGATACTTTCCTCAGATCACAACTCGCTGTGTGAAAAAATGTTTCCACATCTCCGTCTCTAATGGTTAACCACTTATCTTTAAAAACTGTGGCACCTGGTTTCTGGACTCCCCAACATTCTTATCATGTTGTACCAAGGTTACAGTGAGACTACTTTCTGCAACAGATCGTGAGATTATTCGTAATGACAATACAATTATAACAAGAGTCAGTAGAAGGATCTTGACACGAAACGTCACCTATTACTTCGCTCCATAGATGCTGCCTCACCCGCTGAGTTTCTCCAGATTTTTGTCGACCTTAGTCCTATACCGTTTAGCAGCGCATAATGTAAAGAAACAGCCCAGTGAAGTCTTTAAGAATTAGTTTGCGAGTTTGGGGCATTTCACGGTCCAGAGGTAGTGGGCCATCAAGGTCTGTTTTGCAATCATTCGCCTCCAATCCGATCACCGGAACCGTCGAACATCTCCCCAAATCAGGTCTGCTGTAAATACTGGGCATCTTTGCTTAAATTAAGAAATCACTATCCTTGTTTCTAAAGGCCAGTACTTCCTCGGTCTATCCGGACACCAGGGCAGCTCGGTGGCGCTGCCGTTGAGTTGCTGCTGTTTTCAGCGCCAGAGACCCAGGTTCGATCCTGACCACGGGTGCCGTCCATACAGAGTTTGCACGTTCTCCCTGGGACCGCGTGAGTTTACTCCAGGTACTCCGGTTGCTCCCACACAATCCAAAGATGAGCGGATTTTGTAGTGAACTGGCTTCTGTATATTGTCCCTGATGTGCAGGATGCGAAACAAGGAGATCGCTAGTCGGCACGGACTCGGTGGGTCGAAGGGGCCTTTTTCATCGCTGTATCTCTATACTAAAACTAAAAGAGGAAATGCGGGGTGGGTGGGGGGGGGGAGGGGGTTATAAACAATTGACAATAGGTGCAGGAGTAGGCCATTCGGCCCTTCGAGCCGCACCGCCATTCAATGTGATCTTGGCTGATATCCACACTCAGTACCCGTTACCTGCTTCTCCCCATTTCCCCTGACTCCACTCTTAAGAGGCCTCTATCTAACTCTCTAGTGAAAGTATCCAGAGACCGGCCTCACTGCCGTCTGAGCAGAAAATTCCACATCAAACTCTCTGTGCGAAATGTGTTTCCTCATCTCCGTTCTTAATGGCTTACCCTTATTCTTAAACAGTGGCCCATTGTTCTGGACTCCCCAACATCGGAACATGTTTCCTGCCTCCAGCATGTCAATCCATTATAATCTTATATGTTTCATAAGAATCCATGTCCTTCTTCTGAACTCCAGATTTATCAAGCCAGCGTGCTCCATTCTCTCAGGCATATGACAATCCCCGCCATCCTGGGATTAAACCTTGTAAACCAAGGGGGGGGGGGGGGTGGGGAGGAGAGGTTGATGATATGCATCAAGCAAACTTTCAGTGTCCTCACTGGATCTAATACCAGCTAAAGACAGGAAGGGTTCTGGAGTCTTTAAGTTGTGGTGGATACGTTCTTGATCCTTTTCTTGTTGCAGATGAGGCAGATTTAGTACACTTGCAGAACAGTTGCAAGACACACTGATCTCAGCCACGTCAAAAAATAAAACGAATCTCTCCGCTCTTTTTGTGTGTAATATTAGCTTGCACAAACGGATTCCATGTACACGGGAACATAACGAGGGAATAAATAGGGTGTGAACGTACAGATCAGATCCAGAGTTGGGGAAGAGAACGAGACCATGAGTTTTAAGGTAGGATGGGCAAGATTCAACAAGAACCCGGTTGGCATAATTTCACGCAAAGTTTAACGAAATCATTCATTATTCATCAACGTTGAAAACATTAGCGCGCTGTGGTGCTGGATACCCAGGGAAAGCAGACGGTAATGGACGCACCACACATCTCTGTCCTTCCAGTTTCCTGCGGCCTTCCGCAGCTGGAAGTAATAAGGATTGTAGTGTGTGTGTGTGATGTGTGTGTGTGGTGGTGTGTGTGTGTGTGTGGTTGTGTGTGTGCGTGTGTAGTGTGGGTGTGTGTGTGTGTGTGTGTGCTGCGTGCGTGCCGTGCGTGCGTGCGTGTGTGTGTGCGTGCGTGCTTTTATCATCATTCCTTTACAATTCTATGTACGACAGTGATCAATAGACAATAGTCAGGAGTCGGCCTGTCAGCCCTTCAGCTCAGCAACCGCCATCCAATGTGATCAAGGCTGATCATCCCTGATCAGTACCTTCTCTTTCTTCCTGCTTCTCCCCATATCCCCTGACTCCTTCCATCGTTTACAGCCCTATCTACTCTCTTTATTGAAAGTATCCCATAGTAACCGGCCTCACCGCACACTAGGCAGATCGTTCCACAGACTCACAACTCTGTGAGAAAAAGTTTTCCTCCTTCCTCATCTCCGTTCACTTTCAACACCCCCTCCCATTCCTAAACGACCTTCTATCCCGTCCTGGAGCATCCTCCATTGTCAGTGAGGCCCACCGCAAATTGGAGAACAACACCTCATAATTCACTTGGTTAGTGTACGACCCTAGCGACTGGAAACGTTGCCTATTGATATACAATATCTTTTATCTACAATACACGCGACACCCCCCGCGGCGACCTATCCGCTGCCTGAACCCCGCGAATGGCCATGTTGGCCATGTCCCCAGGATCAGATCAACAGGGAGATCCCCCCCCTCCCCCTCACCCCCTTCCCGACCCACCCCCCTCTGTACCGGGTGACCAAATATCCAGCGCGTGGGGCTGAAATGCAGCGACAACTTGAGGAGCGGGCCCCTTCATATATACTCAAGACCTTTTTTTCCCCATACAAAATGCTTTTATTCAGAAACAAACAAAAATACAAAAGTTTGCAAATACACAGGACTTAGATGTTAAAAATCCAAAGTGCCAAATAATCAATTTACTCCCGATGGTGATGGGAGCATTTCTGCACTCAACTATGCTCCCCATGTTTGAGAAAGGCTAGGAGGCAGACACGTCATTGGGTTTATCAGTTGGCAACCTACTTTCATTCAACGTTCGCTATTGAACCCACGACGTCTCCAGTAGGCTCCAAGCGTTGCAAATCTGGCGTCCCAGAAAGGAACCACCCCTCTCTGCATCTGCCTAGTCGGTTATTTGGGAGACCAAATGGGGTCTTTCCCTCTTCAGCAGAGCACTGCTACTCCGCTCTGCTGACCTACCCTGTGATGTTTTCTTTCATTGCCTGTCGTAGGGGCTTGTCCCGCTGGATCCCCAGGTCCTTCCATGCATATTAATGTAGATGTTGCCACGAATGCTCCGACATCTACTTTTACCCGGGCAATCTTAGCCTCCAGCCCCTGCTTGTTCTCTCCGCTGCAAGCTCTGTATAATCGCAGTTTCTTTTCTTTCGAAGCTTCCTGCACAGCATCCTCCCAGAGGGACTGTAGCTCCACGAAGTACAACCATGCCTGACAGTTCGACCAGAGCAAAGATCAGGCCTCAAGTTGGTGATGGCTATCACTGATGGGAACAGTAATCCGTTGGTCCAACATCCACCAGCAATAATATCAACAATACATACGACTCTCCCCATGATGACCAGCGTACACCGGACGGCCTCCACAGTCCCCGTGACACCGCAATGATCCTCTCCAGGGACACGCGGGCCACGGACCGTAACCCCGGAAAAGGGGTCAGGTAGCCGACTGCTGTGCGCGTCGACTGCACCGCTGCCTAGCAGAACCGACCAAGGGAGACCCCCTCCTCCCTCCCACCCTGCCCCCCCCCCCCTCTGGTACCCGGGTGACCATGTCTCAGCAAGCGTGGGCTGAAATGCAGCCAAAACTTGAGGAGCAGCCCCTTTCAGAATAAACTCAAGAACCCTTTTTTTTAACAAATGCTTTTATTTAAAATTCAACAACAAAGTACAAAACATTAAAACCATCAGAAAATGCCTATAATTTGGGCATTTTACAAACAAATTTTCAAATTAAAAGATTATCATTTTTCTATAATCCTTCGACCTCCCTACGGTGACCAGCGTTCGCGAAAGCCTCCACAGTCCCCCGTGGACACCGTGGGTTCCCTCTCTAGGGACAAACCGGCCACGGACGTAACCCCTGAAGAGGGGCAGGCAGCCAACGGCTGTGCGGCCCGTCGACATCTCCGCCTGCCGTGGACCACGAATGGCCATCTTGGCCGGCCCAGGAGCAGACCGACAGGGAGACCACCCTCCTCCCTCCCGACCCTCCCCCCTCTGTACCGGTGCCCAAAAAATAAATAGTGTTGGGACAAAATGCAGCCAAAACTTGAAGAGCAGCCCCTTCAGATAAACTCAAGACCCTGGGAGTGTGTTGATGACAACGTAAGGGAGCTTCACTCTGTATCTAACCCTAAATGAAGAATTTATTAATTAAATACTTTACTGTCACCTGTGACAAGTAACAGTGAAATTCTTTGCTTGCATGGGCCAACGTACATCAATGGGACAGGATTTGGAGGGATATGGGGCCAAAGCGCAGGCAGGTGGGACTAGTGTAGCTAACTGGGACCATGTTGGCCGTTGTGGCCCGTTGGCCAAAGGGCCTGTTTCCATGCGATATCAACTCTATGAACTCAAATAAAACATAGAGCGAGACCACAACCGGAGTATTGTGTGCAGTTTTGGATCCACGTAAATTTGAGGACGGACATTATTTGCTATTGAGAGGTGCAGCGGATGTTTGCAAGGTAATTCCCCTGGATGGGCGGACTGTCATATGCTGGGCTGGCCTTTTTACAACTCTTAGAGTTTAGAAGGATGAGAAAGGGATTTTTTATTGAACATATGATTATAAGTGTTGACTACGCTAGAGGCAGGAAAACAAGTTCCCGGTTGCGGAGTGCAGAACCAGGGGCACAGTTTAAAAATAAAGGGGTAAGCCATTTAGAATGGAAATGGGAAACACTTTTTTTCAACAGGAGTTGTGAGGCTGTGGAATTCTCTGCCTCAGAAGGCAGTGAGGCTGGTTTGTCTGGATACTTTCAAGAGACAGCTAGATAGGGCCTCTTAAAGATAGCGAGTCCCAGTGGATATGGGGAGAAGGCAGGTAATGGGGAAGCTGATTGGGGAGAATCAGCCATGATCACATTGAATGACGGTGCTGGCTCGAAGGGCTGAATGGCCTCCTCCTCCTGCACCTATTTCTAATTGACTATTGAGAGTGTAAAAAGGAACAAAGGAAGTTTAAAGTCCGTAAAAGCTTGATAAAAAGATAAGTCTTTAGCTGCCCCTTAAAACCATGTCACACTGAGTGGGCGTCTCTCATAAGCCCCTGGGTAGGTATCGTCCACCGTTGGGGGCGTCTTTGAAAGAGGCTGCTTTCAACCGATTTTCTTATATAGACTGTATCACTCTATGACTCTATAAACACGTCAGAGACAAAAAACGACGCCCGCACACTAAGTCTATCTCACACACACTAGGGACAATTTACATTTTACCAAAGGCAATCAACCGACAAAACTGTATCTTGGAGTGTGGCAGGAAACCGAAGATCAACGGAGAAAATCCAACGGCGGTCACAGGGGAGACAAAGAACAAACTCCGTACAGACAACACTCCGCTCTCTGGTCGCTATAAGCGTTCCTGGCAGTAACTATATGCGCCTGTTCTTGTTAAAAAGCAGCAACTACAATAATTGATCAATTATTAATAAAGACATTTGTATGATAGAAGGATTTAATTTCAATCAATTCATATAAGGGTGCAGTGGAGAACTTACTTGAATTTGGCGGCTCTGGATGTGCCCCTGGACTCCTCGGTTCAGTAAACGTAATCTCTCCTCGGCGCACCGCAACCTGTTGTTGCCACAGATAGCCCCTGACCCGCTACGTTCGTCAGCAGTTTGCATCTGCAGTCCCGTGTGTGAACTCGCAGCCGTCCCCCTCTCATTGAACACCAATTCTGCTCCACCGCCGCCTAAATTTCCCTGTTCCTTATCCTCTCCGTCTTACCGTGAACCACCTACTCTCACATCACCCATTCCCCCCTTCCCCTCCTCATCACCCCGCACCTATTTCGAGCGAAGCACCCGGAATGTCGATGGTGATAGAGTCGCTGGGTGTGAAGTGGACATGAAGTACATTGGCAACGATGCAGCAGGAGGTTTACCAGAATTATGATTTCATTGAGAGAATGGAGAGGTCAGACCGACCCCTTTTATGGAAAGTTTTCTTCTCCGGACCATTCGGAGGTTGACGGGGAGACTTGATGGAAGTCTATCGAATTATGGAGAAGGAAGCGAGGGTGGGCAGGGTACACAATCAGAACCTTTTACCGAGAGGGAAATATTTAATAGTAGAGAGCATAGCTATAGGATGAGAGGGGCAAAGTTTAAAGGGGATGTGCGAGCATGGGGGGTTTTTCTACCCCAATGATGGTGAGTTTCTGGAACGCGCTCTGCCAGGGATGGTGGTGGAGGCTGATACGAGACAGGCGGTGAAGAGATGTTTGGATAGGCACGTGAGTGTGCAGGTAATTGAAGGATATAGATTATGTTCAAGCAGGTAAGAGTTGGTCTTGGCATCATATTCGGCACAGACACTGTGGGCCGAAGGGTTGCTCCTATGCGGACTGTTCTTTGTTCCATACAGATTGTGTCTTCGTATTGTGGATATTCCGGGATATAACCTGATACTCGAAGAAGCCTCCACATAAGCGCTGTAGAATGTATCCTGACTGTTCGCATCATGGCCCGGTCCGGCATTTCCAACGCACACGAGTTGCACTACCGAACGTCGCACCTGCACTGCCGTGGACCTGTTTATTTTTAATTGTGTTTTGCAATAATGCCTTGTCTTTGGGGGCAGTTTTTTAATTTTCTTTTTTACTAACTTGCAGAATGTATGTGTAATGTGGTTGTAATTTTGCGTTTAATTTATAGTTTGTGTAGCACTGAGTATGTGTGCGTGTGATGCTGCTGAAACGGCGATGAGATTTTCATCGCAGTTGTTCATCGCAGTACTTGTTACAGATGACAATAAATCCGACTTGACTTCACTCTAAGTTTATATTTAAACATCGTTTTTACATCCCAGTTAGTTTCTTTTTTTGGCCGTGTCATTTTTCTGTCCTGCTCTAAAACTGTCCCATAACATTTCCCTGCGTTTTACATTTATATACCGGTCTGTTTTTTAAACATCTCACTAAACCCTCCATGGGTATTTGAGGTCAGGACACGGTCAACCTAGAACACGTTCACCCTGAAAAAAACCTGCAGCAAATGTGCTGGAGACGGGGCAGCGTGCGCAGCGGACACGCGCAGGTTCAGCAGCTCCTCGAAACTGAAAGCGTTTTGAACCGCGAGGTGCTGGGATTTAAAAATGGCTTCGAAACACGAGTTCGAGAGTTTTAACAGAGGAGACAATTTGTCCGTCTGCCTGGATTTTCTTCACCGACCCGGTTATCCTGGAAATGTGGGCACAACTTCTGCCGCTCCTGCATCACACAGAGTTGGGACAGGGAGGAGAGAAACTCCTGCCCGGAATTGTAGAGAGGTGTTTGCTGACCGCAGCCTCAAAGGTAATCGGGCCTTGGCGAGACTGTCTGAGAAAGCTCGAACACTGAGCCTGAATAGGGAAGAGAAGAAAAGTAAGAGAAGAGAAAATATAATTGCGAGGAAACATCAGGAAGAACTGAAGCTGTTTTGTGAAACGGACAAGAAACTGATCTGTGTGATTTGGTGTAACTGCGCGGGAACACAAGTCTCACTAGCTTCCTATCGATGAAAGAAGCTGTTGGAATCTGCAAGGTAAAAGCAAACGACTACGAACACTTGTTTGAATGTATAGTTGAGTGTTTATTGTCGAACCCCCTTTCTCTCTGATTCCCAGGATCAGGTTAAATCATCCATACAATCTCTGACAACAAATAAATCAGCCATCCAGGAAATGGAAGAGCAACAGAAGCAGAAGATTTCCCAAGTCCGGGTGAGACCTTGCTGTGTGGCATTTCTGATCGTGTTGTGTAGTTTTGTATTTTGGTTAATGCACTACAGCGCACCGTGGCAGTAGTTAGTTGCGCTGTTTCGCTGCTCCGGTGAATTCGGTTCATCCCTGACTTCTGGCATTGTCTACGTGACGCTTCCATGTCCCCCCCCCCCCCCCCTCCGCTGTATACCCCTCCCCTAGTACAACTCTCCCCTCACCCCCCCCCCCCCCCCCCCACTCCGTCCCCTGGTACAACTCTGTTCACTCCTCACCACCAAACCTTTCACCTCCCCTGGCCAGGACGTACTAATCTTTCCAAAAAGGGGGGTGGCATGACGGGATTACAAAACATTTAATGTGAAATAATATGAGTGTTGCGCACATCAGGAGCGCGATGCGTGAAGTCCCTCGATGCATTGGTCCAAGGGCCTGCTTAAGGGCCCTGGAAGCTCTGGGGTTTTAGATGCTCTCTGATGCATTCTGAGCATTATTTGTGAGCATTTTTGCACCAAATTTATGACCAATATTTCAGAAATTAACAGGAATCTGAGAGGTAGCTTTTTCACACAACGAGTGCTGGGTGTATGGAACAAGCTGCCAGAGGAGGTAG
Organism: Okamejei kenojei; assembly: GCA_035221665.1. Classification (NCBI taxonomy): domain Eukaryota; kingdom Metazoa; phylum Chordata; class Chondrichthyes; order Rajiformes; family Rajidae; genus Okamejei; species Okamejei kenojei. Next base: position 109,716 of record JAVHYY010000440.1, on the reverse strand, counting down.
TTAAGGCTGGGACTATCCTAATGTTTAAGAGACATTTGGACACGTACATGGATAGGACAAATTTAGATGGATATGGACCAAACTCGTGTGAGTGGGACTAGTTTAGATGGGACAAATTGGTTGGTGTGGGCAAGTTGGGATGAAGAGGCCTGTTTTCCACACTGCATCATTCTATGACTAAAAAAAGTTAAGAAGAAAAAAGCATGTAGATAAGTAGAGCAGATTTGAAAGAGGAGTGAAATGTAAAAGGCAGAGAGAGGTTTATGGGTGGAAAGAGTGGGCTTGGGCAGATGGGTGAAGGGAAAAATAGACACAAAGTGCTGGAGTAACTCAGTGGGTCAGGCAGCATCTGCGGAGAATATGAATAGGGCGACGTTTCACAGAGTGCTGGAGTAACTCAGCGGGTCAGGCAGCATCTCTGGAAACATGGATAGATGACATGTCACAGAGTGCTGGAGTAACTCAGTGAGTCAGGCAGCATCTCTGGAGAAAAGGTATAGATTATATTTCGGGTCAAGACCGTTCTTCGGTAATATTCATGGTGTGACATGCATAGACATTCCTGAATGTTACCCAAACCATCGTGAGCTACTTTGTTACGGTGCTTGCCCTCTCCTATAACGTCTCTGCTGCCTTGGGTGAAGCAGGACAGGACACAAGGTGTCCTTGAGATGCTTGAAAGGTGCCCATCAAATAAATGTATTATTATTACAAGCTTTGGGACACGATGTGAAGCTGTTGCTGTCTGTTCCAGCCTGGTAAATACCTGGATGGAATGGATGTGGAGAGGATGTTTCCAATAGTGGGAGAAACTAGGACCAGTGGCCTCGGAATTAAATGACATTGCCATTTTAGGAAGGGAGATGAGCAGGAATTTCTTAAGTCAGAGGGTGGTGTGAATGTGGAATTAATTGCCACAGACAGCTGTGGAGGTCAATTCAATGGACATTTTTCAGGAGGAGTTTGATATATTTGTTGATTGATACGAGTGTCAGAGGTAATGGGGTGAAGGCAGGAGAATGGGTTTGAGAGGGAAGATAGATAGAGTCATAGAGTGATACAGTGTGGAAACTGGCCCTTCAGCCCAGCACGTCTGCACTAGTCCACCCTGCCCACGTTTGATCCATATCCCTCCGAACCTGTCCCATCCATGTACCTGTCTAACTGTTTCTTAAATGTTGCGTTGCGATAGTCCCCGCCTCACCTACCTACCTCTGGCAGCTTGTTCCATACACCTACACTCTTTGTGTGAAAAACCTTACCCCTCAGATCCTTTAAATCTTTTGCCTTCACCTTAAACTAATGTCCTCTGCTCCTCGATTCACCTACTCTGGGCAAAATACTCAACCACATCTATTCAAATCATGATTTTTTTCGATTTTTTTTTTTTTTCTTACTCTGGGGGGGGAAAAAGGGGGGTGCGGTCACACCCAAAACACCCCCCCCCCCCTTTGGATGGCCAGGCCTGGCACATCTCCCCTACTCCTCCCCGGAACAAGTCTGTCCTCCACCCCCACCACCCCCCCTCCCAGGCACAACCCTGCCCTCCCTCTCTCACACAACTCTGGCCCACCTCCCATCGCTGCCCCTAGATCTCCATCTCTCTTTCTTTTTTCAGATTGTTTTCCCTGTCTCATGCTTGATCAGGGGATATGGGGAGAAAGTAGGAACAGGGTACTGATTCTGGATTATCATGACTTTCAGAAAGCATTTGATAAGGTCCCTCATAGGAGATTAGTGGGCCAAAAATTAGGGCACATGTTATTGGGGGTATAGTGCTGACATGGATAGAGAAGTGGATGGCAGACAGGAAACAAAGACTAGGGATTAACGGGTCCCTTTCAGAATGGCAGGCAGTGACTAGTGGGGTACCGCAAGGCTCGGTGCTGGACCAAAGCAGCTTTTTAATGGCCTACTCCTGCACCTGTTGTCTATTGGATGGCGGTGCTGCCTCGAAGGGCTGAATGGCCTACTCTGCACCTATTGTCTATGTTTCTATCATCTGCCTCTGACCAATGCAGGTTCCGCCCACAAAAAAAAAAAAAAAATCTCCCAGACATGTTGGTTTAATTGGTTGCTGTAATGAAGCTGCTGAAGGCGGGTGATCTGTGAGTCGGTGGGAGTTAATGTGGACGTGAGGGCCATTGTGTTTCAGGAAAGTGTGAGGAAATGAGATTAATGGGATTATACTAAGGAACAGCCAAATGGTCACCTTATACTTAACAACGAAATAGAATACAGAAATATATTAGATCAATCTTCACCTTTCATTTGACAGGAGCAGTCACAAAGCCTCAAGTTTCACGTCACATCTCAGTTTGCTGCACTGCACCGGATTCTCGTGAAGAAAGAGCAGCACATTCTCGGAGAGATCAAGGAGGATGAGGAGAATGTTCTAAGTCTAATGGAGAAAAATCTTCAAGACATTCATTCAAGAGAATGCTTAGGACTTATTGGAGGAACTCTCAATGCAAGTTATGTGTTTCGGTGTGCTGCGTTAGGGGACGGTGGTGGGACATCTTTGTAACGAATGGAACAAACAGACAGCGTGTTAGGTTTCTGAAGGTCAGTTGAAAAATATATAGAAAAAGTCATGTTTCAATCTCGTTCAATGAAACTGCAGTGCACCCCACAACAGTTTTGGGAGTGACACGTATTCGTGGCACGCAAATGCAATTTTTATCAATTCCTATATTTATCCAGCGTCCCTCATACAAACAGGCTCCTGCTATAGACTCTCATATATTGTAGACGAATTAGACCATCCGGCCAATTAAGTCTACTCCACCATTCAATCATGGCTGGTCAGGTTGTTGCTCAGCCTCTGAACTCCATTCTCCTGCCTTCTCCCGTTGTGCACTGATCGTCTGCATCCCAGGGTATTGGCTCTAAGGGAAGTAATGAAATGGCTCTAGAAATGGGTGTCGTGGGCGCATTGGTGATAAAATTTTCCAATGTTCTATAGTTTCAGGATCAGTTCCTGTGGGGTTGGATGGTAGCTGTCATGTTATCCCTACTTTTTAAAAGGGGTGGGGAGAGAGGTGAGGGGGGGAAAAAAGCTTGGGCGGGGAATTATAGACCATTTAGTTTTCTAGTGCAGGAGGAGTTGGCCACTCGGCTAACCCTTCGAGCCATTCAATGTGCCCATAGCAGGCTGTACAATGGGACCATCTCCACAATCAGTACCCCGTTCCTATGCCTTCTCCCCATATACCCTGACTTCGCGGATGTAAATATAACTAGGAAAATGGACATGGAGAGCCAATGTCGTGTAATCTGGACTTTCAGAAAGCCTTTAAGGTCCCCCCATGGGAGAATTGTGGGCAAAATTTTTTTTAGTGCACACTGGTATTGGGATTAGTGTACTGACATGGACAGTGAATGTGAGTGGATGGCGAATTGTGTGGGAATTAATGGGCACGTGAAATGGAATAGGGTACAAGGAATTGGATTGTGGGAATAGAAAGGAGGGTTATTACAGATTTCTTTCACAACATTCTCTCGCTTTCAGCCAGACCTTGAAATTGCCTGGATAATGAAAGCTATGGATTAAATGCATGCAAATGGGGATCAGTGCAGGTAGGTACAGTGGCAAGCATGGGGCATTGTGGGCCGAAGGGCCTTTGTCTATACTCCATGTCTCCAGATTGGTTGCCTATGCGACTTCCATTTTGTGAAGATATGCAGGAGAATGACATAATATATTGATCTTCACCTTTCATCTGACGGGATCAGTCACACAACAACTTTCAGTCACAGATCACAACCCCAGTTTGCTGAACTGCAACCAGATTCTCACTAAGAAAGAGCAGCGCTTACTCGTTCCTTCTCTCCAGCGATGCTGCTTAACCCTGCTGAGTTATTCCTCAGCATTTGTGTCTACCTTTGATTTAAACCAGCATCTGCAGTTCTTTCCTCCACCACTTATTCTCTCTCTAGTTGTCCCTTTGACTTCAGAAGTATGTCGTGACTCGTGAACTGTTTTGTTCCGCTGATTTTCCTTTTAATTTACTCCTGCAAGTTTTTATGCTGCAAAAAAATATTGCTTGATGATAGCAACGTGTACCCGACCAATGCCTCACACCCTTGCAGTTCCCTCATCCTGGATATGTGATTTTACATTTACATTATCATCTGCATCAACCAGACCTGTGACCGTAAATTCCACATTCTGATCACTGAATTTCTGACATGATTTGCTCCAGGCCACTTTGATTTTTTACATTTGTGTTTTTGGTATCTGTAGAACCGGTGATACATTCTCCTCCCCACCCAATCTAATCCATCGTTAATCTTAAATTCCTCCCCAAACCAATCATGATTACACAGCTTATTGTTGGGCAACATATGATAAGCGTTTTTCGACACTGGGCCTGTACTCGCTGGTGTTTAGAAAAATGAGCGGGGACGTCATTTAAACTGACCGAAGAGTGAAAGGCTTGGATAGAGTGGATGTGGAGAGGATGTTTCCACTAGTGGGAGAGTCTAGGACTAGAGGTCATATCCTCAGAATTAAAGGACATTTCTTTCGGAAGGAATGAGGAGGAATTGTAGTCAGAGGGTGGTGACTCTGTGGAATTATTTTGCCACAGATGGTTCTGGAGTCAAGTCAGTGCATATTTTTAAGGCAGATATATATAGATTCTTGATTAGTATGGGTATCAGAGGTTTTGTGGAGAAGGCAGGAACATAGGGGTTAGGAGGGAGAGATTGGTAAACCCATGATTGAATAGTGGAGTAGTCTTGATGGGCTGAATGGTCTGATTCAGCTTCTCCCACTTTATGACATTATGACATTGTTCAGCAGAAAATTTACAACACGTCCATAGAGGGAGTACAGAGAAGGTTCACCAGACTGATTCCTGGGATGGCAGGACTTCCATTATGAAGAAAGACAGGATAGACTCGGCCTGTACTCGCTGGAATTTAGGAGGATTGAGGGGGATCTTTTAGAGACTTACAAATTCTTAAGGGGTTGTCAGAACAGGCTAGATGCAGAAGATTGTTCCCGATGTTGGGGAACTCCAGAACAAGGGGGTCCCGTTTAAGGATTAGGGGGAAGTCTTTTAGGACCGAGATGAGAAGATCCTTTTTCAAACAGAGAGTGGTGAGTCTGTGGAATTCTCTGCCACAGAAGGTAGTTGAGGCCAGTTCATTGGTTTTTTTTTTTATTTATATTTTGAAGAGGGAGTTAGATGGTGGTCCTTGTGGCTAAAGAGATCAGGGGTCATGAAGAGAAGGCAGGTACAGGATACTGAGTTGGATGATCAGCCATGATCATACTTGAATGGCGGTGCAGGCTCGAAAGGGCCGAATGGCCTACCCATGCACCTATTTTCTTATGATTCTATGAATCGAATATAGGAGCAAAGAGGTCCTTCTGCAATTGTACAGGAGCCCTAGTGAGGACCACACCTGGAGTTGTATTGTGTGCAGTTTTGGTCCCCTAATTTGAGGAAGGACATTCTTGCTATTGAGGGAGTGCAGCGCAGGGTTAACAAGGTTAATTCCCGGGGATGGCGGTACTGTCATATGCTGAGAGAATGGAGCAGCTGGGCTTGTACACTCTGGAGTTTAGAAGGATGAGAGGGCATCTCATTGAAACATATAGGATTGTTAAGGGGCTTGGACACGCTAAGTGCAGGAAACATGTTCCCGATGTTGGGGGAGTCTAGAACCAGGGGCCACAGTTTAAGAATAAGGAGTAAGCCATTTAGAATGGAGACGATGAAACACAGAGAGTGGTGTGGTCGTGGAATTCTCTGCCTGCAGAGGGCGGTGGAGGCTAGGCGGTTCTCTGGATGGCTTTCAACAGAGAGTGTCTAGATAGGGTCTTATAAATAGCGGATGTCAGGGGATATGGGGGAGGGCAGGAGGAAGGCAGGAAGGGGTTCTTAGTCGATGTGTGGATGATCAGCCATGATCACATTGAAATGGCGGTTGCTGGCTCGAAGGACCACATGGCCTACTCCTGCACCTATTGTCTACATACATTGCTCAAATCTCACTAATTTATCCCCCACCCTTGCCACTCATGTGACCCACTGGTGTGGGATCCCTTCCCTTATTTTGAGTGGCGTCTCCACCGCACCCTGCAGACTTTCCTGTACATTGCCTCCTCTGAGATACCGTAATTTTCACAAACATTTAACAACCCTCCTGCATTGGTGCCATCAATGTAATGTCCTCTGTGTGACAACGTGAGCGAGAGTCAGAAAATGGTAATTTTCAACTATGTGAAATAACTGGCGTGAAATTGCTGTTCCCTCAGTCAATTTTCTGCTTTCTCTTCTTTTTTCAGGGGGAAGCTGGGTCGCAAGAGCACGGTAGGACATGCTCTTCAGTTAAACTCTGCACGGGATCTGTAAAGTCACATAAACATGTCGACGCTCAGGTATAAAACCCCGTTATTTAATATTTTGCAGAATTAGTGATAAATCCCAACATTGTCACTGAGCAATGGTGCCTTACTGGATGAAAGATTCGATCACCCCCTTCTGGTTGAATGCAGTGTTGAAAGATATCGTTGTTGCGAATCACCAAGGCTAAAACATATGGATTCCTTACTTCTTATGTGGGTGACATATTTAAGTTGTAAATAGATGCAAAGATTGACCGTAATGATGAACTGACAAAAGGAACTAAAGTTTTATACACGCACCAATCTCACCTGTTGGGAAGCTTCACAGTCAAGTGGTCAGCGTGGAGATGTTAGATACCACTGAACACATCCAACACAGGAGCACATTACAACCAAGACACACTCATGCCAGATGAACTAAGACATCTTAATCCCATCCCACACCGCAAAACACGCCACGATACGAGTTTCTAATTCTACCAGGTAGCCAGCAAAGTAAACTTGACTTAATTAAATCAGAGGTATTGAATGCTGGTAGGAATTAGATGACCAAGATTGTCATAAAAACACACAGGGTTGCATCAGAGAAGGATGTATGTGCCACTGATCCTGCTTCACCTGTCAGTGACGACTGACTTTAGTTAACTCGGGTCTGCCCCCTGCCGGAGTAACAAACTTCATTGTTATTTACTCTCCACCACATTGAAGCATTGTATGAATGAGACTCATCAGACAAACTAGCATTGACCTTAGCCAAGAAAACACCCAGTTACTGGTTCAGATGATTTTAAATGGATTTAACAAAATCTAGTTAAAATTAGTCCCAAAAGTTAATCTGCAAGTCGAATTGGTTAGAAAGGAAGCAAACTCAAAAGGGCTTGTATACAAAAACAGGGATGTAATGCTGAGGCTCTATCGGGTGCTGGTAAGGCCACATTTGGAATATTGTGAGCAATTTTGAACACCATATCTGCGGAAGGATGTGCTGGCTCTGGAGAAGGGCCTGAGGAGGATTACAAGAATGATCCCAGAATGAGTAGGTTAACCTACGATAAGCGTTTGACGGCACTGAGGCCTGTATCACTGGAATTTAGAAGATGGAGGGGGGACCTCATTGAAACAAATGAGAATAGTGAAAGGCTTGGATAGAGTGGATGTAGAGAGGATGTTTCAACAGTGAAAGAGTCTCGGTCTAGAGGTCATAGCCTCGGATATTAAAGGACGTTCTTTGAGGAAGGAGATGAGGAGTCATTTCTTTAATCAGAAGTAAGTAAGTAAAATTTTAGTTTTTTAGCACGTTTAAATCAACTCGCGTTAAAACCAAAGTGCTTTACATAAAATAAATAATAAAATAAATAATAAGTTTAAGTACACTCCATAGAAAAAAATCAAAATTAAGAAAAATAACACAATCACCTTATAGAATTCAACACGAAACGTCCCCCACAACAGAATCAAATGTTTCCACGGAGTGGGGAAAGGCATCAAAACGTGATGTCATTTCCTCTGTGAAACAGCAACCAGTCAGAGCCTATTTGTGGCCTCCTGCACCAGTACGATGTTTTCAGGCCCTCTTTGCCGGAAAACTGAAATCCGGCGTCGGGGTGAACACTCCTCAGCGGTTTGGAAAATGTCTGGAGCGGCCGCCTCCTCCCCGGAGACCTCGGCACCCGTAGTCCTCCCAGGCTGCGTTGGCTGGAGCTCCGACTCTGGCTATCTCGGATCCCAGGCTCCGCAGTGTTCCAAATCCAGCGCTGCCCGCGGCTGTACGCCCGCAGCAACAGCTCCTCGGATGTTGGAGTCGCGCTCACCGCACTCCGGAGTTTATCGCAACGGCTACCCGATAAGGCATCGCCCCGCTCCGTGTTGGTATCCCAGCCGCTGCGCCGCCGCTGAAGCTGTATCACTATATATGTGCGCATGCATGCCATGTGCGTCCCAAACTTAATGCAGCCATGCAACTTTCAGGGAACTATGGTCTCATGTCGGGGCCATTGTGTTTATCACATTTCTCGGTGTCCAGCAACTTCTGGCATATGACCTGTCACTATTGGACGTTCATATATGTATCACCTTGCAGTAAGTGCTGTCACGATTAATCCCATCTGCACATGATCTGCCCTACTTTCCATCTGACTTGGAGCATGCTGTGGTCTTGATGGCCTTCCACACAACCAAGAGCGCATCAGTTTCCATGTCAGTACACAAAGCCTTGGCACAGAAAGTTGTCGTTTAATATATATCATAACCACCAACGACACCAGGCTGAAGACCACTGAGCACGGATATCTGGTAACATACCATAACTTACAATCACAAAACTATCCTGACACCAATCCTTTGCCTCCTTAGACCAAGTCAATCATGGATCCAATTATCCAGGTCATATCGGATTATCATATGTCTTAGCAACATAGAAAATAGGTGCAGGAGGAGGAGGCCATTCGGCCCTTCGAGCCAGCACCCGCTTTCATTCAATGTGATCATGGCTGATCGTCCGTTATCAATAACCCGTGCCTGCCTTCTCCCCACATCCCATTGTCTTCCACTATCCACTAGAGCGTCTACCAACTCTCTCTTAAACCCATCCAGTGATTTTGGCCTCACTAGTGCCCTCTATGGCAGGGAATTTCCATAAATTCACAACTCTCTGGGTAAAAAAGTTTTATCTCAGCTCAGTCTTAATGACTCCCTTTATTCTAAGACTGTGGCCCCTGTTCTGGACTCACCAACATTGGGAACATTTTTCCTGCATCCAGCCTGTCAGTCCTTTTACAATTTTATGTTTCTATAAGATACCCCCTCATCCTTCTAAAACTCCAGTGAATACAAGCCTGTCTTTTATCAATCTTTCCACATATGACGGTCCCGCCATCCCAGGATCAATCTCATGACCTACGCTGCACTGCCTCAATCAAGAGCATATCCTTCCTCAAATTAGGAGACCAAAACGTACACAATACTCCAGATATATTGGTCTCACTAGAGCCTATACAACTGCAGAAGAACTCTTTTACTCCTGTACTGAAATCCTCTTGTTATAAAGGTCAACATTCCATGAGGCTTTTGTTTCACTGCCTGCTGTAACTTTCAGTTATGGTGTACAAGGACCCCCAGGTCTCGCTGTACCTCCCCCTTACTTAACCTAAACCCATTGAGGCTAATAATCTGCCCCTTGTTTTGCCACCAAAGTGGATAACCTCACATTTATCTATATTATACTGCACCTGCCACCGCATCTGCCCACTCACTCAACCTGTCCAGGTCCCTGCAATGTATAACCATATAACCATATAACAATTTACAGCACGGAGACAGGCCCTCTCGGCCCTTCCAGTCCGTGCCGACCATTTGTTTCCCTAGTCCATACCTGCACTCAACCATTACCCTCCATTCCCTTCACGTCCATATACCTATCCACTTTACTTAAATGTCCTAACCAATGTCCTAAAATCCCTTCATAGTTCGCCACTGCCACCCCAGCTTTGTTTCATCCGCAAATTTGCTAGTGTTGCTCCTTATTACTCTTCCAAATCATTTATATATATGGTTAAACAATTGCGGCAACAAACACCGAGCCTTGCGGCACTCCACTCGCCACGCCTGCCATTCGAAAAGGACCTGTTCACTCCTACTCTTTGCTTCCGGCCTGCCAACCAATTTTCTCTCCATGTCAACACCCTACCTCCAATACCATGTGCTCTAATTTTAGTCACCAGTCTTCGTGGAGGGACCTTATCAAAGGCTTTCTGAAAGTCTAGATTACACTACATCCAACTGGCACCCTTCATCCATTTTACTTGTCACATCCTCAAAAAATTCCAGATTAGTCAAGCATGATTTCCTTTCACAAAATCCATGTTGACTTGGACTAATCCTTTTACAGCTATCCAATGCTACCATGATTACCTCTTTAATAATTGACTTCAGCATTCTTTCCCACCACCGAAGTCAGGCTAACTGGAGTAATTCCACGTTTTCTCTCCGTTCCTTTCTTGAAAAGTGGGATAACATTAGCTATCCTCCAATCCACAGGAAACTGATCCTGAATCTATTGAACATTGGAAAATTTATCACCAATGCGTCCACTATTTCTAGAGCCACCTCCCTGAGGACCCTGGGATGCAGACCATCAGGCCCAGGGGATTTATCGTCCTTCAGTCCTATTAGCCTACCCAATACTATTTCTCGCATAATGAAAATTTATTTCAGTTCCTCTACCCTCTTAGATCCTCTGTCCTCCAGTACATCTGGGAGATTGTTTGTGTTCTCCTTAGTGAAACAGATCCGATAGTACCTTATTCAACTCTTCTGCCATTCCTTGTTGCCCATAATTATTTCACCCGTGTCTGCCTTCAAGGGACCCACATTTGACTTTGCTACTCTTTTTCCCTTAACATCTAAAGAAGCTTTTACTGTCTTTATATTCTGGACAGCTTCCCCTCGTACTTTCTCTTTTCAGCCCGTATTGCCGTTTTGGTTTCCTTCTGTTGTCCTATGAATGTTTCCCAATCCCCCGGCCTTCTTTTGCTGTGTTATACATCTTTTCTTTTTAAGTTTTATTTTATCCCTAACTTCTCTTGTCAGCCACGGCTGCCTCCTACTCGCCTTAGAATCTTTCTTCCTTTTTGGAATGGAAATGATCCTGCGTCTTACGGATTATGCCCAGACATTCCTGCCATTGCTATTCCACCGTCATTCTTGCTAGGATCCCTTTCCAGTCTACTTTGGGCAGCTCCCCTCTCATGCTTCATAGTCCCTTTGTTCAACGGCATCACTGCCACTTCGATTTAACATTCTCCTTCTCAAATTGCAGATTAAAACGAATCATATTATGATCACTACTCCAAGCAGTTCCTTTACCTCGAGTTCTCTTATTATATCTGGTTCATTCGACAACACTAAATCCAGAATTGCCTTTTCTCTGGTCAGCTCCATTACAAGCTGCTCTAAGAATCCATCTTGGAGGCATTCTACAAACTCACTTTCTTGGGGTCCTGAACCAACCTAATTTTCCCAGTCTACCTGCATATTGAAATCCCCCATCACCACAGTGGCATTACCTTTGACACATGCCAGTTTTAACTCCTGCTGCAACTTACACCCTACATCCGGGCTACTATTTGGGGGTCTGTAAATAACACCAATTGGTGTCTTCTTGCCTTTTTACATTCCTCAACTCAATCCACAGTGACTCTACCTCGACAGTCCGTATGTCTTCCTCGCAAGGGACTGAATTCCATCCCTCACCAGCAGAGCTACCACCCCCCCCCCCCTCCTTTGCCCACCTACCTGTCCTTTTTATAGGATGTATAACTTCCCAGGCCCGATCCTCTGCAGCCACATCTCAGTAATCCCCACAATGTCATATCTACCAACCTGTAACTCAGCCCCAAGCTCATCTACTTTACTTATACTTTGCGCATTCATATACAATACTTTTAATTCCTTACGCATGTCACCTTTCACATCGATCCCTATTACACTTGCCATCCTCTCCTATCCCTTTGTGAGCTTCCTTTCCCGTTAATTCTGGAGTCATTAACTATCCCTTTACTCTCTTTCCCTTTAACTCCATTGTCGACTATCCCATTTGACACCCCCCCCCCCTTATTCAGTTTAAAACCACCCGTGTAGCAGTGACAAACCTGCCTGCCAGAATGCTGGTCCCCACCTGTTAAGATGCAATCCGTCCCTTTTGTACAGCTCCCCTTACTCCAAAACAGATCTCAGTGATCTAAGAATCTAAATCCCTGCCCCCTGCACAGTTATCAGCCACACATTCAGGTTCCGTATCTCCCTGTTCCTGCTCTCGCCAGCATAAGGAACTGGAAGCAAACCGGAGATAACATAAAAACATAGAAAATAGGTGCAGGAGTAGGCCATTCGGCCCATCGAGCCTGCACCGCCATTCAATATGATCGTGGCTGATCATCCAACTCGGTATCCTGTACTGCCTTCTCTCCATACCCCCTGATCCTTTAGCCACAAGGGCCACATCTAACTCCTCTTAAATATAGCCAATGAACTGGCCTCAACTACCTTCTGTTGCAGAGAATTCCAGAGACTCACCACTCTCTGTGTGAAAAATGTTTTCCTCATCTCGGTCCTAAAGGAATTCCCCCTTATCCTTAGACTGTGACCCCTTGTTCTGGACCTCCCCAACATCGGGAACAATCTTCCTGCATCTAGCCTATCCAACCCCTTAAGAATTTTGTACGTTTCTATAAGATCCATAACAACCCTGGAGGTCCTGCTTTTCAGCATTTTTCCGGGCTCTCTAAAGTCACGCTGCAGAATATTCATCCCCTTCTTTCAACATTCTATTGTGCCGACATCCACTACCACTTTCGGCTGTTCACCTTCGCCCTTGAGGATTTTCTGCACTCTGTCCGTGACATCCTGGATCCTGGCACCAGGAAGGCAGCACACCATCCTCGAATCCCGTCTGTTGCATCAGAAACCCCTGTCGTACCTCTCACAATGGAGTCTCCAACTACAATGGCGTTGCCTGACGTTGGCCTATTTGGTTTTGGCTCAACAGCCCTTTTTGCTTTGCAAGCCAGTTCGTGCTCAGTGCGTTAATGTCTTCTGTCCGACAGTTCTAAGTGGGTGAACCTGTTCACAAGAGGTACAATGCCCGGGGACCTTTGCATTCCAAGTTTCCCTCCCTTTCTCACCGTCACCCACTTTTTCCTTTCCAGTACCTTAGGTGTAACAATCTCACTGTAGCACTTGTCGAGGAACGACTCGTTTCTCGGACGAACCTGATGTCATCCACTTCTCTTTCACCACTCGGACGAACCTGAGGTCTTCTCTTTCACCACTCGCCACCATGAGGGAACTTGTCCAATGCCCCATGAAAGCCCATATATTGGTTTAAAACCCTGAGTTGAATGAATTCTTGGTTTCAGGTCCAGGATCATTGCCACCATGAATCTCCTCTCTTTCAGCGACCCTACAATTGCGAGCCTCCACACATTCTGTGTTGCACAAGGGCCATTCAATCCCGACATTTTTTCAGTGGTGGAAGCCACCCCTCCTTCCGTCTCGCCTCTGCTGCCGAGAACATGAGCTGAAGGATCACAACTGGCATCTGAAATCGCCTCTATTCAGTGCGATGATGGCGACTCTGCCCAGGCTCCAACTCCTCATGTGTGCCGGTTCCACACTGGCCCCAAATTCTCCAATATTACATCCAATATCCTGCCTGCCTTTATAAATACTTCCTGTTGCCACTTATCTCAATCCGCTACTTGATAATCTGATTCCCTCCCCACCACCTAACAGCGAGATCTCACAAAACCCTGCCCAACCGCTCCAAATGCCCACCCTCAAATCTCTCCATCATCCTCTCTCTCTCTATTGAGGACCACAGTCTAGGGTCCTTCCGCTGCTGGACGTGGGGGGGCAGGGTGTGGTGCAGATGCCCCTCAAAATAAGGGAAGGGATCCCCTGTCAGTGAGCCACATGAGTGGCAAGGGAATTTGAGCAATGTATATAGACTGTATTGAACAATTTATATGGCCTCCGAAAAAGTCGATGCATTTTTCACACGGTTCATGTGTGTATATATTTTTACCTGAATAATGTCTATTTTGAAATAAAAAAAAAACACAATCACAATCCCGCCGCCCGACCCGCACCTGCAATCCACGTGCCTCCACTTTCTTCGGAGTGATAAATGAGAAAGGTTTGTGTTGTCCATCTCACGTAATCGGGCAAGGTTTCAGTTGTCCGCCCGCCTGTGCCCGAGTCTCCCCCGACCCCGCGGACTCTCTGATTCTCTGCTTCTCTCCCCAGTCTCCATCACCCTGGATGTGGAAACAGCGCATCCGCTGCTCGAGGTGTCTAGGGATCGGAAGACGGTGACATGGACCGCGACCCAGAGGAGTCTCCCTGACAACTGGAAGAGGTTCACAGGCTGGCTGTGTGTGCTGGGATTTGAGGGATTCACATCAGGGGAGACATTACTGGGAGGTGGAGGTGGCAGGGAGTCGGGGCTGGAGTCTGGGAGTTGCCGCAGAGTCTGTGGAGAGGAAGGACGAGGACGCACAGATCCGGAGACTCTAATCTGGAGCATCGGGCGGCAGGGTGACGTGTTTAATGCAATCACCTCTCCCTCAAACCCATCTCCCCGCCCGTCTCATCCCCGGGAGGCTGGGAGTTTATCTCAGTTACGAGTCCGGGACAGTTTCATTTTACGACGCGGACACAGGTCCCATCTCCACAGCTTCACTGGGAATAAATTCACGGAGAAACTTTATCCTTTCTTCGTGACTTGGGGTGAAAACCAGTGGCTGAGAATCTGCTCCGGATCCGCTCCGGGTGTTAAAAGGGTCGGGTTCTGTGACGGCGTCAGGAGCGGGGCTCAGGGGCTGCGGGGCAGAAACCCGGTGGACAACAGGTCGGCGCTGAAAGACTCCCATTTAATCCCCAAATTTCCGCGTGTAAAAACCCCAGTGGGTGCGGAAATAAAACCAGGGGGAATGTAAATGTGGGAAGAGTGAAATAAACAGCAACTGAAATCAGAGCTGTCCGTCGATCCGTTCATTTTAACGCGTTAACCGTGTCCGGCAACGGAACAGAAATTACTTTTGTGAAAATATAAAGATTCAAAACAATCGCCCTTCCCGCGGGTTCAGCAGCGGCCGCGGGCGGCGGGACATGAGCTCCGGGTCCCCTGGTCCTAAAGTCCACTGTCTCATTTATGAAGGTTAAACGAGCCGTCTGGCAAAATAAAAAACCCGGTAAAAATGACCATGTGGTGGGGCAGAAAAGTAGGATGATTTGGAAATTACTAAATTGGGGGGGGGGGGGGGGGGGGGGGGGGGGGGGGGTTGAGCTGAGTGACGAGAACGCAAAACAAAAGGTTTGTTAATTACGTGAAAATGTTAAATTCTGTACGGTGAAAACGAGAAGCTAGTGTGACTTGGGAAGGGTGGGGGTAGAGGGAATGCCGGGGCTATCTGAAGATGGTAGGTCTTAAAACGGGACTGCCATATGCTGAGAGAAAGGAGCGGCTGGGAATTGTATACTCTGGAATTTAGAAGGATGAGAGGGCATCGTATTGAAACATAAGATTATTGAATGTTTTGACCTGTTAGAGGCAGAAATCATGTTTCCGATGTTGGAGTCCAGAACCAGGGTGCCACAGTTTAAGAATAAGGGTTAAGGCATTTAAAACTGAGACAGGAAACACTTTTTCACACAGAGTGTTGTGAATCTGTGGAATTCTCTGCCTCTGGTTCTCTGGAAACTTTCAAGAGAGAGCTTGATAGGGCTCTTAAAGATAACGGAGTCAGGGGATATGGGGAGAAGGCAGGAACGGGGTACTGATTGTGGATGATCAGCCATTATCACAGTGAATGGCGGCGCTGGCATGGTCTACTCCTGCACCTATTGTCTAATGTCTATTATGGTGGCGTCTTGAAGCCGTGGGGAGCCGTGCGAAGATGTAACAGATTTCTGTTCACGAACGTCACTGACCAGCAGTGCAACGCACGATATTGATCGAGCACCAAAGGAACTAAAGCAATCCTGAAACTGATTGGTAGACACAACATGCTGGAGTAATTCAGCGGGTGAGGCAGCATCTAAGGAGAGAAGGAATGAGTGACGGTTCGGGATGAGACCCTGGGAAGGATAAATTGTTATTTATCTCGTCCCGAAAGGCCACCCATTCCTTCTCTCCAGAGATGCTGCCTCACCCGCGGAGTTACTCCAGCCCATTGTGTCTACGGTTTAAACCAGCATCTGCAATTCCTTCCTACACATCTTCATTGTTTTTACATAAAGCCCAGCGGTATGAATATTGATTTCTGTAATTTCAAGTAACCCTTGCATTACCTCTCTCCATCCTCCTCCACATTAGACGTCTTGCTAGTTTCACTGTTTGTATCCCTTCATTATCACCTCTTCCACAGCCCAACAATGCACCATTGTGGGCTCCACATTTCTGGAGTCATCGGTGCCGGCTGTGATTTGTTTCTGTGCGTCTAGTTTCCCATCAACTGACGCTCATTTGAAGAAGCCCAGTCAAGAACAAGGGAGACCTGATCATATGTTGGAGCCTTAAGTACAGGACCTGAGTACTTAAACATAGTAACAGCATGTTACCTAGTACTCAATAACGCTGGGGATCTGGTTCGGGATGTTTTGGGGTAAGGGGGGGGGTGGGTATTCTGAGGCGTGTAACAAGAATTGGCTGGAGCGGATAGACAGGGTGGGGAGGAAGCTGGAGCTGTGGAGGCAACGCTCCCTATCCATATCGGGTAAAAAAATTTGGTCATCAGGTGTGAGGTGCCCTCGAGGCTGCTGTACTTGGCGCAAGTGTGGCCTCGCCCTCCCTCCTACGCCACAGGGATCACCTGGGCCGTCTTCCAGTTCATCTGGGTGTCGAGGATAGACCGGGTATGATGGGCTCTCTGAGCAGACTGCCCAGCTTGTCTGGCAAAATGCTCGTCGCCAGAACTCACCAACAAGCACCAAGACCTGGCTTGGCTTGGCGGTGAGGGGAGCCCTCCAGTCAGATCCTTCCTACACCGTCGGAACCTCACTGCCAGCGCACACTGCCCTCGGGACGGCTGCTATGCAGAGGAGACAGGTGCCCACCTTTTTGCGGAGTGTGGATTTGCAAAAAAAGTCTGGAGAAGTATGCAAGGGTCCCTGGTACGCTTTATCCCGAACAGCTCCGTCACAGAGGACTCTGTGATTTACGGACTGTTCCCAGGGACACATTCAGAGACTGACATTGAGTGCTGCTGGAGGGTCATCAACTCGGTGAAAGACGCCCTTTGGTCTGCCCGAGCGTTGTTCACCACCCAGCAGAGCGAGATGTCCATCAGGGAATGTTGCCGACTGGCCCGCTGCAGACTGCAGGAGTACGTGCTGAGGGACGCACTGAAGCTCGGTGCAGCCAACACCAAGGCTCGGTGGGGGAGGGCCACAGTCTAGGGTCCTTCCGCTGCTGGACATGGGGGGCACGGTATGGTGGAGACGCCCCTCAAAATAAGGGAAGGTATCCCACACCAGTGGGCCACATGAGTGGCACGGGTGGAGGACTGATTTGAGGAATTTGGAAAAAAAAATGTATAAACTGTATTGATCAATTTGTTTCGCCTCCGAAAATGTCGGATGGTTTTCCGTAAGGTTCAAGTAATGTATATATTTATTACTTGAATAAAGTCTATTTTGAAATATGAAAAGAAACATTGATTACAGGGATGAAGCCAGCGAGCTTTGTCAAACAAAGGGCGTGGAAATCAGAACCGCTTCCACTGGAAGGTGAAACCCTTTCCACCCTGTGAGGTGTACATTCCACATCTGGTTTTCTGCTGTAAAATTGCTGTAAAAACGCAATGTTCTTCCCAAAACTCCCCAGTTTTATGACAGAAAATATTACATCGAACCGTTCTCAATCCATATTTCACCATCGTTTCAATTTGTTCCAGCCTTAGTTTTGTTTAGTTTAGAAATACAGCGTGGAAACAGGTCATTTGGCCGAACGCAAATTAACACTATCCTTCACACAACACACGAGGGACAATGTTTTACAGCCCAGTGGTGTGAATATTGAAGAACGGTCTCGACCCGAAAACGTCACCCATTCCTTCTCTCCAGAGATGCTGGCTGACTCGTTGAGTCACTCCAGCATTTTGTGTCTTCGGTTTAAACCAGCATCTGCAGTTGCTTCTGACTCGCGGTATTTCATCCTCACGCTGAGCTGAGTTCGCCGAGTGCTGCAGCGAGTCTAGTGCTGAACACCCCGCGATACTGCAGGAGTTCAGCAGCTCCGCGGAAGTGAAACTGCCACGAATCAACATGGCTTCAAAACAACAGCTTGAGAGTTTAAGGGAAGATCTAATTTGTCCCATCTGTTTCGACTTATTCACCGATCCGGTGTCACCAGACTGTGGCCACAACTTCTGCCGCTCCTGCATCACGCAGTTATGGGAAACTGAAGATAGAATCTCATGCCGGAATGCTCGAACACTGAGCCTGAATCGGACAGAGAAGAGAAGTAAACTTCACTGCGAGGCACACCAGGAAGAGCTGAAGCTGTTTTGTGACACAGACAAGAAACTGATCTGTGTGGTTTGTGCAGCTGGGCGGGAACACAAGTCTCACAGCGTCATGCCGGTAGACGAAGCTGTTGAAATCTACAAGGTAAAATAAATCGGATTGTGATCACTTCCCTGTTTCATGACATTGTTTGTATTGACTATATTATTCTGTCTTTTTTTTCACAACAATCTAAGGCTGAGATCAAATCTTCCTTGGAATTTCTCACTCAAAATAAATTGGCGTTGGAGCAAATGGAACAGCAACAGAAGAAGATTTCTGGAGTTCTGGTAAGGTATAGGAGCAAAAAGGTCCTTCTGCAGTTGCACATGGCCCTAGTGAGACCACACCTGGAGTATTGTGCGCAGTATAGGTCTCCAAACTTGAGGAAGGACATTTGGTAGCAAAACAGGAGGGCAGAGCACTATCGAAATTGTGTCAATTTGGGAAAATGGGAAGTGCAACGGGATCTGGGGGTCCTTCTTCATCTGTCAATGAAAGTAAGCATGCATGTACAGCATGCAGTGAAGAAAAAGAATGGCAGTTGGCCTTTACAACAAGAGGAGTTGAGTATAGGAGCAAAGAGGTCCTTCTGCAGTATTACAGGGCCCGAGTGAGGCCACACCTGGAGTATTGTGTGTAGTGTTGGTCCCTAATTTGAGGAAGGACATTCTTGCTATTGAGGGAGGGCAGCGTAGGTTCACGAAGTTAATTCCCGGGATGACGGGACTGTCATATGCTGAGAGAATGGAGTGGCTGGGCTTATATACTCTGGAATTTAGAAGGATGAGAGGGGATCTTATTCAAACATATAAGATTCTTAAGGGTTGGGACATGCTAGAGGAAGGAAACATGTTTCCGATGTTGGGGAAGTCCAGAACCAGGAGCCACAGTTTAAGAATAAGGGGTAAAGCCAATTAGAACGGAGATGAGGAAACAATTTTTCACACAAGAGGGATCACCCGGGCCATCTTCCAGTTCATCTGGGGGTCGAGGATGGATAGGGTGCGACGGGCCACAATGTACAAGTCGGCAGACAACGGGGGTAAAAGCGTGCCCAACGTCGTCCTCATTCTCATGGCCACCTTCGTGTGTGGCTGCATCAGGCGGAGTGCAGAGCCAAGGCAGTGGGCACCAAGTGTCACTACCTGCTGAGGTTTCTACCTGTTCCCGGTGTTGCGAAGGATGGGCCTGGCGCAGGTGCCACGCAATGTGCCAGTCAGCTGGACATTGCCTGCCCCATCTGTCGTCGGTGGAAGGGTTCTTCCGGACCAACACCTTTGACCACATGTCCATTGGGCAGTGGTCAGCACAGAATGTCCTGCTGACACTGCAGGGAAAGGACTCCTATGGACCCGGTGGCGAGGTTCTCTGAGCAGACTGCCCAGCTTGTCTGGCAAAATGCCTCATCGCCAGAACTCACCAACAAGCACCAAGACCTGGCTTGGCTGGCGGTGAGGGGAGCCCTCCCAGTCAAATCCTTCCTGCACCGTCGGAACTTCACTTGCCAGCGCACGCTGCCCTTGGGACGGCTGCTATGGAGAGGAGACGGTTGCCCACCTCTTTACAGAGTGTGGTTTTGCTAAAAGAGTCTGGAGAAAAATGCAAGGGTCACTGGTACACTTTATCCCGAACAGCTCCGTCACAGAGGACTCGGTGATTTACGGACTGTTCCCAGGGACACATTCAGAGGCTGACATCGAGTGCTGCTGGGGGGGTCACCAACTCGGTAAAAGATGCACTTTGGTCTGCCCGAGCATTGTTCACCACCCAGCAGAGCGAGATGTCCGTCAGGGAATGTTGCCGACTGGCCCGCTGCAGACTGCAGGAGTACGTGCTGAGGGATGCACTGAAGCTCGGTGCAGCCAACGCCAAGGCTCGGTGGGGGAGGGCCACAGTCTAGGGTGTTTCCGCTGCTGGACATGGGGGGTACAGTATGGTGGAGACGCCCCTCAAAATAAGGAAAGGTATCCCACGCCATTGTGCCACATGAGTGGCACGAGCAGGGGACTGATTTGTGGAAATTTGGGGAAAAGAAAATGTCTAAACTGTACTCATCAATTTGTACAGCCTCCGAAAATGTCGGATGGATTTTCCGCAAGGTTCATGTATTGTATATATTTATCATTTGAATAAAGTCTATTTTTTAAAAAAAATTAACAAAGTGCTCCCAGATACTCGGCCTTTTGGCTAAGATCAAGTGTAGTATCTGTTCTTATCAGTTCTGAGTGAAAGAGACTATCTGTTCTTATTAGAACAGTTCTGGCGGTTCCCTTGGGGACAAGGGCCGTGGCTTGCGGAGCAAAATCGTTGACAAGGAGTCGGTCGGCTGCATGCTTAGAGGTGGGTCCATGGTTGGGAAACCAACCTAACCCCTTTGTCAGCCACAATGTCAGCAGGAGCAGGAGTGCAGGGTATTCGGAAAACCCTGCGAATAAGCGTCAAGGACCTCAGCAAGAGCCCCCCTTCTCACGAGACCTGTTCGTGAAGAAGGTCTTGCTAGAGGCCTGCAAATTTGAGGCCAAGGACATCTACTGCTTCCAGGATTTCCCGGGTAACGGATATTTTGATGTTACCTTCAAGTATCCGACGGGATGGCAGAAGGTGATGGAAGACTTCCAGGAGAGGGGAAATGAAGCTCCGCTGTCGCTGCTGAAAGTGCAGCCGCTCTTCACCCTCCCCACCCAGAAGGAAAGGTTCATTACGGTGCACATGTTTAACCCACATGTGCCCGCAGTGGATGTCCTCACCTTCCTTGCTCGCTACGTCGAGGGAACAGGGAACTGTGTGGATGTGAAGGACCTGCACGGGATTTGGACGAGGAAGCGGCAAGTCAAGGTAAAGCTGAGGGTGGACAAGGACGGAGAAATCATCCACCCTCCCTCGGTTTTCGCGATCGGAGGAAACCGAGGATACCTGAGCAATGTGGGACAACCCAGGCTGTGCAAGAAATGCAACAAGCCTGGGCATGTGATGGCCCAATGCACTGCAGTTGTCTGCAAAAACTGCAAGACGGAGGGCCATGAGACAAAGGACTGTCAGGCCAGCAAGAACTGCAACCTGTGCGGGGAGGCAAGCCACCTTTACAGGGCTTGCCCTAACAGAGCCTGCACTTACGCACAGGCGACAAGAGGGGCTGCTGCCAGCACCCCAAAGGGGGGGCGAGGCACCCCCCACCACTGCCAAGAATCCGGCAGAAAGAGAGAACACGGATGAGGACAGCCCGACCACCTCGAGGCCCCAACTGCCAGAAGGAGATGCCCAGCATCCTGCCCAGGAGGGAGCGTCGATGGAGGAGGGGGAACAGCATGAGAAATGGACAACGGTGAAGTACAAGAAAAAGAGGGTTCAGCCCAAAGTGCCGAGCCGGAAAAGAGTGGTAAGTCAAAAAGTAAATCAGAAAAAAGGTGTCTTTCTCTTACAGAAGGCAGAAACCTCTCATCCTCGTCGGAGGATGAGACGACCAGGAAGTCCCAACGATGGAGGCAGAGGAAGAAAACGGGGGAGGAAAAGAGAGAGGCCACGACGATCACCTCCCAGCCCCAGGAGACCGAGAGCAGAGAAGTGGCCGAGGGGCTCCAGCCCCAGGACATCGGGAGCAGTGCAGCGGTTGAGGGGCTCCAGCCCCAGGACATCGGGAGCAGTGCAGCGGTCGAGGGGCTCCAGCCCCAGGACATCGGGAGCAGTGCAGCAGTCGAGGGGCTCCAGCCCCTGGAGACAAGGATCATCACAGCGGCCAATGGGCCCCAGCTCCGGGAGACCGGGAGCAGCGCAGAGGCCGTTGGGCCCCAGCTACAGGAGACAGAGGAAGCGGCATGCCCAAAAGGGGGTGGAATGAGAAGGCCCCCCCCCCCAACGACACCTTTGGTTACGCCACCTGAAACCCACCTCACCGCTGGATTCCTGAGCCCAGGAAAGCTGAGGCAATTCACCGAAGCGGTGGGAATGAGGGGACACGGAAATGGTCAGTGACTCTAAAGACAATGGAGCTCAAACTGGCATCTTTAAACGTGCGCAGTATACAGTACCTGGCCAAGGTCAAGGCAGATGTGACTTTTCTTCAGGAGTGCGGGCTGCCACACCTCCACTGCTATCGGAGGTGGTCGCGATGGTGGCCCCACGGACTGTCTGTGTGGTCGGGGGGAAATGACTGTCGTGCTTCCGGCCTGGGGATTTTGCTGCGGGGAGGGAACTTCACCATCACTGAGGTCGGGGAAGTGGTTGGAGGACATCTCCTCGTGGTGGACGTTATGTACCGTGGCTCTCCGCTCCGGCTGATAAATGTGTGTATGCCTCACCCACACAGAGCGAGTGGCTGGCCGTTCTCCAGCAGCTCCCAGTGCTGCTGGCCACGTCCCGGCAGCTCGTTCTGGCCGGTGACTTCAACTGCATCATTGATGCGGCTGGACGATCCGGCAGTGCCGACAGCAGACTGGACAGCACGTCCAAGTTCCTGATGGAGATGGTAAAAGACGCAAAGCTGCGCGACGCCTTCAGCGACCCTGCAGGCGGGTCACAGCCGCAGTTTACTTTGGTCGAGATCGGACGGTTTAGCCCAATCTCGGATAGACTTTGTCTTCACGACAAAGGCCGTCACGGTGAGACACACTGACCACACGCCAGTGTTCTTCTCTGACCTCTGCCTCCTTCAGGCTTCCTGTCACCTACAGGAGGACCGGAAGGCAGGCAGAGGGACGTGGAAGTTAAACATGAAGCTGTTGAACCCAGAGAACATTGAGGAGCTAAAGAGGGGACTACGCATGTTGGAGAATGGTGAAGCCCCTCTTTGACTTCCCCACACTTCTGGTGGGAAGCAACCAAGGAGAACATTAAGAGGTTCTTCATAATTAAAGGAGTTCAGAGAGCAAGACAGAGTCAGAGGGAATTGTGCCAACTCCAGACAGATTTGCAACAACTGCTCCTTCTGCAGTCGAGCGGGGTGGATGTGAGGGAGGAACTTAGAGAGTTGAAGGACTGGCAAGCTCAGCTCTTCACCTCTGAATCCTCCAAGATCATCTTCCGATCCAGGGTCCGCCATGTGGAGCAGGATGAGACGTGCTCACGTTTCTTCTTCCATAAGGTTCACAGGGGGAGCTCTGTGATGAACAGCCTTAGGGAGGAGGACGGCACGGTAGCATCCTCACAGACAGACATGCTGAGGATCTGCAAATCCTTTTACACAGATTTGTATGACCAAAAGACCACAGACAGTACCTCCTCCCAGAACTTCCTGTCCTCGATCATGGAGGTCTTGGAGGACAGCAAGCGGGAGAGTCTGGACCAACCACTGACCCTAGAGGAGCTGACTGGCTCCATCCGTTCCTTTGACTTGAATGAAACTCCCGGAAGCAATGGCTTACCGGCCGAGTTGTATTTGGCTCTGTGGGACTGGATGGGCCCGGACCTGCTAGAAGTGTACAACGACATGCTTCTAGCTGGTAGCATGTCAGACTCCATGAGGAAGGGCAACATCACCCTAATCTACAAGCAGAAGGGGGAGATGAAGTACATAAAGAATTGGAGACCCATAACACTCTTAAATGTAACTACAAGATCCTGTCTAAGGCCATCGCCAACCGGGTCAAGTCTGCTCTGGGACAGGTGATCCACCCGGACCAAACCTGTGCTGTACCTGGCAGGAAAATCTCAGACAGCCTAGCGCTGCTGAGAGATACCATCGCCTACGTGCAGGACAGACGGGTGGATGCCTGCCTAGTCAGCTTGGACCAGGAGAAGGCCTTCGACAGGATTTCACACACGTACATGAGGGACGTGCTCTCCAAAATGGGTTTTGGGGAGGGAATCAGGAATTGGATCAAACTGCTCTACACCAACATCCGTAGTGCAGTCCAAATCAATGGGTGGGAATCAGACAGTTTCTCTTTTTTTTTTTTTTTTTTTTATTATAGAAACAATATATACACTCTTATACAGCATTTAAAAATTATATAATATACAAAATTATATAATAATGACTATCAATTGATATTGTTTGTATTATTTGTAATGTTGTCCATTATGCATTTCCTAGTTATTTATTTTGTATAATTGGGAGTATATGTAGTATGTTCCTAAAATAGGTAATATATTCATACTTCTCATACCATACATATTTCTTCTAATTACCAAATGCAAATCCCCCCTAATATAACTACATAATACCCAATCTTAACCAAAACTTCTATGATATACATGACATTTTCATAATATTATGAGTGTTTGTATTATTATTAACTTTATATTTCGCAGTTATTATATAGTTGAAAATGCGCAATTTTATATCATTACAAATATAAGACATCTATAATATTTTCTTACAACTAATAATATGTATATTCATACTAATATTAAGAATATTTATAATGTGTTTCTATACTTTTTTTCCTTATTTAAAGATAGAAAATAGAAATAGAAATAGAAAGTAGAAGATAGAAAAGAAAATGTGAAAAGTTTGATGGAGATTAAAATATTACTCAATAATCCGTTCTTGGAGATACATTCATGATTTATTATATGTATTTCTTCATCCATTCAGATATTCAGGCCTCAGTCAGGTCCCCGCGCCGAACCATTATGACCCTGTAAATATTTAATGTATGGAGACCAAATCCCTTTGAAGAGATCTAACCTATCCATAAGGACAAGTCTCAATCTCTCCAAGTGGAGTGTCTCCGACATTTCTGTATTCCACATTTTTAATTGTTGGGGATGCAGGGCCTTTCCAAAATTTTTAGTATTAATTTTTTCCCAATTATTAGAGAATAGTCGATAAAAATTCTTTGGTTCCTTGTAATTATTTGTTTCCGTTTCAGGTATTCCAAGTATTATTAATTTGGGTCAGGAATCATAGTAATATTAACAACCTTCGAAATTATCTTAAATATTTCGTTCCAATATTCTACAATCTTCATACAATTGGTAAATGAATGTGACAAATTTGCTTCTGAGATTTGACATTTATCACATATAGGCGATAATTTTGGAAATATATTATGTAATTTAGATTTGGAGTAATGTAATCTATGTAATATTTTAAACTGTATAAGAGCATGTTTGGCATTTAACGAGCAGTAATGTATATGTTGTAAGCTTTCTTCCCATATTTCTGGCTTATTATTTGAGCTAATTCATTTTCCCAAAGCTGTCTGTGTATTTTCCGATGATGGAATATCACTTTCCAACAAAATATTGTAAATATATGATATCATTTTTTCTGTATTTGGATGTTTATTCAAGCATTCATCTAAAATTTCACTCTTTCTATTTCTGAGTTTCTTGTGTATTTGCAGAGATATAATTTCTGATTTGTAAATATCTAAAATAGTCATTATTATGAAGCCCGTAAGCTTGTTGTAACTCTTGAAATGAAAGGAAAACATTTTCCTTATAAAGATCTCCTATATTTAAAATTCCTTTATTTTTCCATTGTATAAAAGCCTTATCTATCGTTGAGGGTTTAAACGTAAAATTGTTGGCAATAGTAAGACCTAAGGGTATAAATTTTAGTTTTAGTGTTTTCTTTATTTGTTTCCAAATACGGATTCCGCTTTCTATTATCGAATTTTCGCTATAATTTTTCTTAGGTACATTAGTATTAGCAAATATCATAGAACTAATTTCAAATGGAAAACAGTCTTCTCTTTCCATTTTTAACCAGTTTGGTTTATTATCTGTTTTCTTCTAACTAAAAGTTCATATTTTTAATATTAACTGCCCAAAGACAGTTATTTTTCTCTGTAAGGTCTGGAGTCAGGCACGGTTGCCCTCTTTCTCCTGTCTTGTTTGTCTGCTGTATTGAACCTTTGCCGAATCCATCAGGAAGGATGCGAGCATAAGAGGAGTGACATTGCCAGGCAGTGGGGGCATTCAAGTAAAGACCTCCCTGTACATGGACGATGTCGCTGTCTTCTGCTCGGACCCAGGGTCGGTCCGCAGACTGATTAGTATCTGCGACCAGTTTGAGTCGGCCACGGGTGCCAGGGTGAACGCAGGAAGAGCGAGGCCATGCTCTTTGGCAACTGGCCCGACAGATCTTCCGTCCCCTTCACCATCAAGCCTGACTTCTTGAAGGTGCTGGGGATCTGGTTCGGGGGGGCTGAGGCATGTAACAAAAATTGGCTGGAGCGGATAGCCAGGGTGGGGAGGAAGCTGGAGCTGTGGAGGCAACGCTCCCTCTCCATAACGGGAAAGAATTTGGTCATCAGGTGCGAGGTGCTCTCGGATCTGCTGTACCTGGCATTAGTGTGGCCTGTCCCTCCCTCCTACGCCACAGGGATCACCCGGGCCATCTTCCAGTTCATCTGGGGGTCGAGGATGGACAGGGTGCGACGGGCCACAATGTACAAGTCGGCAGACAACGGGGGTAAAAGCGTGCCCAACGTCGCCCTCATTCTGATGGCCACCTTCGTGTGTGGCTGCATCAGGCGGAGTGTAGAGCCAAGGCACGTGGGCACCAAGTGTCACTACCTGTTGAGGTTCTACCTGTCCCAGTTTTGCGAAGGATGGGCCTGGCGCAGGTGCCACGCAATGTGCCAGTCAGCTGGACATTGCCGCCCCATCTGTCGTCGGTGGAAGGGTTCTTCCGGACCAACACCTTTGACCACATGTCCATCGGGCAGTGTCCTGCAGGCACTGCAGGGAAAGGACTCTATGGACCCGGTGGCGTGGTTCCCTAAGCAGACTGCCCAGCTCGTCTGGCAAAATGCCTCATCGCCAGAACTCACCAACAAGCACCAAGACCTGGCTTGGCTGGCGGTGAGGGGAGCCCTCCCAGTCAGATCCTTCCTGCACCATCGGAACCACACTGCCAGCGCACGCTGCCTCGGACAGCTGTCATGGAGAGGAGACGGTTGCCCACCTCTTTACAGAGTGTGGTTTTGCTAAAAGAGTCTGGAGCAAAATGCAAGGGTCCCTGTTACACTTTATCCCGAACAGCTCCATCACAGAGGACTGGGTGTGATTTACGGACTGTTCCCAGGGACACATTCAGAGGCTGACATCGAGTGCTGCTGGAGGGTCATCAACTCGGTAAAAGATGCCCTTTGGTCTGCCCGAGCATTGTTCACCACCCAGCAGAGCGAGATGTCCGTCAGGGAATGTTGCCGACTGGCCCGCTGCAGACTGCAGGAGTACGTGCTGAGGGACGCACTGAAGCTCGGTGCAGCCAACGCCAAGGCTCGGTGGGGGAGGGCCACAGTCTAACGCCCTTCCGCTGCTGGACATAGGGGGCACGGAATTGTGGAGACGACCTCAATATAAGGGAAGGTATCCCACGCCATTGTGCCACATGAGTGGCACGAGTGGGGGACTGATTTGTGGAAATTTGGGGAAAAGAAATGTCTAAACTGTATTCATCAATTTGTACAGCCTCCGAAAATGTCGGATGGATTTTCCGCACGGTTCATGTATTGTATATATTTATCATTTGAATAAAGTATATTTTGAAATTTAAAAAAAAAAAAGTTCGCCGAACACCTCCGCTCGGTCGCAACAACCAAGCCGACCTCCCGGTGGCTCAGCACTTCAACTTCCCCACCCATTCCGTATCCGACTTCTCTGATTCTCTGCTTCTCCCCCCAGGCTCCGTCATCCTGGATGTGGAAACAGCGCATCCGCTGCTCGAGGTGTCCGAGGATCGGAAGAGCGTGAGATGGACCGAGACCCGGAGCTGTCTCCCTGACACCGGGAAGAGGTTTACAGTCTTGTCATGTGCGCTGGGATCGGAGGGATTCACATCGGGGAGACATTACTGGGAGGTGAAGGTGGGCGGAGAGTGAGTGGTGGAGTCTGGGAGTCGCCGCAGAGTCTGTGGAGAGGAAGAGACGGGTCGACCTGACCCCGAAGACTCCCATTTAATCCCCAAATTCCGCGTCGTGAAACAAACCCCAGTGAGCGCGGAAATAAAACCAGGGGGAATGTAAATGTGGGAAGAGTGAAATAAACAGCAACTGAAATCAGAGCTGTCTGTCGATCCGTTCATTTTAAACGCGTTAACCGCGTCTGGCAACGGAACAGAAATTACTTTTGTGAAAATATAAAAAGATTGAAACAATCGCCCTTCCCGCGGGTTCAGCAGCTGCCGCGGGCGGCGGGTCCTGTGCTCCGGGCTCCCCCGGGTCTAAAAGTCCGTCGAGATAACTCATTTACATTATATCTGTAGCATTTCCACATTCAACACCAGATACATTTTTCTTGGAACGGATATTTCAAAGAATGGGTGCGTTTAGAAATTCCAGGTTCCAGATGAAAACCCGCAGGAATCAGGCTCCGCCTTCCTGTCTGTAGATAAGTGGAGCATTGCTTATTGCAGTCGCAGCCAGACCGCTCTCTCGCCTCTCACCCTTGGCTACATCATGTCTGTATCAGCGCTGCTTCCTGCTCTCGTTCCCCACTTTAATGTCTCATCTTCCTCGCTACCAGTTTCTAACCGGCTCCCACTTTCACCGCTTGAGCTCCGACTCTTCCCTCCCCTTTCTCCGCTTCTCTGAATCCATGTCAGGGAAAAGGCGAGTGGCCAGAGTCCATTCCCAGCCAGCGGACTCCATCGGCTGCGTTGACTGCGCTTCCTCCCAACCTGCTTCCCGTCAAATTCCCTTTCATTCCCCTGTGTGTCTGTGCCCGTTGTGTCTTTCCTTAGCGCCCACAGATATTGCGTGACCCATTAATTTGTTTTAAAGAAACAGCATGGAACCAGGCCCTTCGGCCCACCGAGTCCATGCCAAACAGCGATCACCATAGATAGACACAAACAACCGGAGTAACTCAAGGAGACAGCCGGCATCAGAGCGTATGAATCGGTGACGTTTCGGGTCGTGACCCCCCATTCCTTCTCTCCCCATTCCTTCTCTTCCTTCGTTGCCTGGCCCGCTGAGTTATTCCAGCATTTTGTGTCTATCTTCGGTTTAAACCAGCATCTGCAGTTCCTTCTTACACAGCGATCACCCACACACTAGTTCTACCCTACACACGAGGGACATTATAGAGGGCAAATAACCCACAAACTTCTACGTCTTTGGAATGTGGACGGAAACCGCAGCTCCCGGAGAAAACCCACGCGGCCACATTGAGAACGTATCAGCTCCGTACAGACAGCACCCGCAGTCAGGATCGCACCCGCGTGTCTGGCGCTGTGAGGCGGGAACTCTACCTTTGTGCCACCTAATCGGACTAGAACATTATGGGAAGCAACTGCAGATGCTGGTTTAAACCGAAGATGGACACAAAATGCCGGAGTAACTGAGAGGGACAGGCAGCAATTCTCGAGAGTGGGAATGGATGACTTTTCGGGTCGAGATCTCTGAAGAAGTAGTTTCGACCCGAAACATCATCCATTGCTTCTCTCTGGGGATGCTGCCTGTCCCGCAGAGTTTCTCCAGGATTTTTTGTCTATCTTTGGACTAGAACTTTATTTTTCTTGACGCATTAGGGCCTCCGCCATTCCAACTGAGGCATGTGATGACATTTCGTTCATTGTGGTGCTGGTTCCCATCACCAGAGTGATGTCGAGCGGTCTGAAGAATTGTGCAGTTTCGCGGCGCAGGATCGCCACCTGCTGCTGGAAGCAGGTGCTGCAGGAGCGGCCGATGCATCAGCCGTGAACCCGCGGGGAAAGTAATCCTGGAACAGAGAGAATTAATAGATTCCTTTGCTGGAGGCTGTGAAGAGGGAGTCGGGGATAATGCCAGTGAAGATCGTACTACGATGTCTTTAAGTCTTCAGAACTTTTATTAAACACACAGCATACATAGCCCTGGCTGTACGTGGTCTGTCACGAGCACCAGAGAGAGAGCTAGGGGCGTGCGGGTTACAATTATACTGACTGCTGGGGGAGTGGTTAGCATGGACATCATACTAGCAATTAAAGGTGTACACACAAGCATCTACATCCTTCCTCTACCAAAACAAGCAGTGAGTGACAGGGCGACCACGTCTCATGCGCCAGGGTAAGTACAAACAGTAAAGTACAGGGATACATAATCACACGTAATCGCCGTAGCGGACCGGCGGCCTGACCAGGCGACCAGACCGGGTCCGCACCTCGCCATCACCTCCTTCCCCGACAGCAACAAGCGGGAACGCCGGATCAAGGCTGGGGCTATGGACAGGAGGGCTACGGACAGGAGAACCCCTAGGCGATGAAGGCAGCGGGGAGGGAGGCGAAGAGAAAGGCGGGGAAGCCGGAGAAAGACGCTCCGGAGGAGGACGAGGGGAGGCCGGCCCCAGAGGAACAGGCAGAGCACAGGGCTGCGACAGAGGCAGCGGAGGGGCATACGGAGCCGCCGGGGGAGGGAGAGGCTCGTTCACGAGCCGGAGATGCTGGCGGGACCGGCGGAACACCCTGCCGTCGCGGTTGACAAGGTAGGAGCGAGGGGAAACCGGCAGAGCCGACGACCACAGCCAGCCTGGAGCGGCCAGAAGAGGACCACATACGGACTACCTGACCGGGGAGAAGAGGACAGAGGACACGGCAAGACCTGTCGTGGGAACGCTTCTGGATACGGTGTTTGACAGCAATGCGTTCCCGGACCAAGGCAGGTTTAAGGACGGACGGGGACAGGGACTGTTGAGACACCGGGACCGTGGGCCTCGTCACTCGGGACATTAGGCGCTGAGCCGGGGAGCCCAGGGCACGGTCGCGGGAGATGTTGCGGAGGTTCAGCAGGGCCAGGTAGATGTCGGAGCGGGACAGGCGGCAACGTTCCAACAACTCTTTAGCACTGCGAACCGCGCGCTCGGCCAGTCCATTGCTCTGTGGGTACTCCGGGCTGCTGGTGTAATGTCGAAAGTTCCAACGGTCAGCAAACTCTCGGAACTCGGCACTGGTGAACTGGCTGCCGTTGTCCGACTGCAGGCTGACGGGGGACCCGAATGTGGCAAAGTGGCGGCGCAGCTAGTCGATGACCGCGGAGGAAGAGAGGGAGTGGAGCTGGTCAACTTCAAACCAGCTGGAGTAAGAGTCGACAAGCACCAGGAAGTGCTTTCCGTGCCACTCGAAGATGTCGGTTGCTAGCGCAGACCATGGCAGGTCAGCAGCTGGCTGCTGCAGGAGCGGCTGCCGCTGTTGCTGTGGAGCGAGGCAGTTGCAGGTAGGGCATGCGGAGACCCTATCCCGGAAGTAGCGAGGCATGTCGGGCCAGAAGAACTGGCTCTGAGCGATGGAAAGGGTCGCCTCGGCCCCGGGATGGCCACGATGAGCCGTCTCAAAGTATTGTTCTCGTAGTGCTTCAGGCACCACCACCTTGTGCCCCTTCACAATCACACCACCACGCAGCACCAACTCGTCACGAACCAAGAAGTAAGGCACCGCTGCGTCCGGCAGGGAAGAACGACGGTCTGGCCAACCTTGCTTGATGACCTCGGCCAGCTGCTGTAGCGAAGCGTCTGTCGCCGTATGCTCGGCCAGGGACTTCAACTGACTGGAGGGCACGAAGTTCACGCCCCAGACCATCAGATCGGACGCCTCATACGGATGCTGGGTCGTGGATGAAAGAGGCGCTCGCGACAGCGTGTCCGCAAGAACCATGTCCCTGCCCTTGCGGTAAACCACCGTAAAAGTGAAGCGTTGCAGCTGGAGCATCATGCGCTGGAGCCGGGAGGAGGCCATGTGTATTGGCTTGTTGAGGATGGTGACCAGCGGCTGGTGGTCCGTTATCAGTCCAGCTGCACCTCGCAAGGAAAACACCTCCAGCTCACTCTGCGAAGATTCAGGGTCAGACGGGGGAAGATCATCGTGCTGCAGATGCGAACCAGACACTGAATCATCACGAGACAGATAACGAGACGGCTTCTGCTGTGGCTGAGCATTGTTCCCACGGGAACGGCATGCGGCAGAAAAGTGCCCGAGCTTGCTGCAAAAGTTACAGGTCTTCCCCAACGCAGGGCACACATTAAAACGGTGTGAGACAAAGTTACAATTGGGACACCGTTGAGGCGGTCTGGAGCCCAGCAGCGGTCTTGCCCTCTGTCGCCGAGGAGCATTGTATTGGGGACCAGCAAGACTGGCCGTGTGAACCACAGGGTCAGGTACAGCGGAGGAGACAGCCTCGGCTAAACGAGAGGCATGCAGCGCCTCATGGAGTGTCAGATCAGGCTTACGCAACAGCTCGGAG
The DNA here is from genome assembly GCA_035221665.1 of Okamejei kenojei. NCBI lineage: Eukaryota > Metazoa > Chordata > Chondrichthyes > Rajiformes > Rajidae > Okamejei > Okamejei kenojei. The sequence goes on along the minus strand of JAVHYY010000440.1, from coordinate 77,184 downwards.
CGCAGCTTTTCGTCCCGCAAACCAAAGACCAAAATGTCACGGGTCAAGGCATCGGGGGTCAGGTCACGCAGGTTACATCGGCGAGCCAACTGGTGCAACGCAGCCATAAAATTGTCAATAGACTCCCCAGGGTTCTGGCGTCTGGAGAACAACTTAAAACGCTCCAGAATGTGATTAGTGGGAAGGTCGCACATCGCCGTAAAATTTTAGCAATTAGGCAGTCGGGGTCATCAGAACTCTCACCATGTCCATAGACGAACGACTCCGAACGCTCGAGCGCCTCCGAACCAGCCAGGTTAAGCAGCAGGGAAGCCTTGACAGCGGCGGTCACAGCAGGGTGGGCAATAGCAACGTAATGTTTCAAAGTCCCGACGGAACACACTCCAGCGATGAGTGATGTCCGCATCAAAGACCAGGACGTCAGGCTTACGGCAGGCAGAAGCCATCGTGGAACCAGGGGGGGGGGGGGGGGGGGTACTGGGACTAATGAAAATAAAACGCGAAAACACCAGAGACGCAGGAACTACCACTTCTGACACCATGAAGATCGTACTACGATGTCTTTAAGTCTTCAGAACTTTTATTAAACACACAGCATACATAGCCCTGGCTGTACGTGGTCTGTCACGAGCACCAGAGAGAGAGCTAGGGGCGTGCGGGTTACAATTATACTGACTGCTGGGGGAGTGGTTAGCATGGACATCATACTAGCAATTAAAGGTGTACACACAAGCATCTACAGGACCCAGTGGTGACAGGAACGCAATCTGGGATGATGAGGGAAAAGAACAGGAGGGTCGGCAAGCTGTCTGGATGTCTTAAAAGTTGCGCTCTTTATTACTGTTAATTACTGAATAACTGAATGTCAGTTTATAACATCCTAGCCTCATTAAGCATTACTTACTTGTACCTGAAGTATTGTTCTGCTAATTGGAGTGGCGGTTCCAATCGCCAGAGGGATGCCGAGCGGATTAAAGATGTGTACAGTTTCGTGGCGCAGGGTCGCAACCTGCTGCTGGAAACCGGTACCGTATTAATAACCTTTTTTTTTTTAAAGAAGGAACTGCAGATGCTGGAGAATCGAGGGTACACAAAAAGCTGGAGAAACTCAGCGGGTGCAGCAGCATCTAAGGAGCGAAGGAGATAGGCGACGTTTCGGGTCGAGACCCTTCTTCAGACTGATCAGGGAACAGGGAAACGAGAGATATAGACGGTGATGTGGAGAGATAAGGAACAATGAGTGAAAGATATGCAAAAAAGTGACGGTGATAAAGGGAACAAGCCATTGTAAGCTGTTTGTGGTGTGAAAATGAGAAGCTGGTGCGACTGGGGGTGGGGGAGGGAGATAGAGATAGAGGGAATGTCAGGGCCTGAGGGCTGAGGGAGAGGTGGGAAGGGGAGGAGACAGCAAGGGTTAACAGAATTGAGAAAATTCAATATTCAAGCCCAAAGGATGCAGACTCCCCAAGCGGAATATGAGGTGCTGTTCCTCCAGCTTGCGGTGTTGCTCACTCTGGCCATGGAGGAGGCCCAGGACCGAGAGGTCGGATGTGGAATGGGAGGGGGAGTTGAAGTGCTGAATGGGAGGGGGAGTTGAAGTGTAGTTGAAGTCTATCTCCCTCCCCCACCCCAGTCGCACCAGCTTCTCATTTTCACACCACAAACAGCTTACAATGGCTTGTTCCCTTTATCACCGACACTTTTTTGCATATCTTTCACTCATTGTTCCTTATCTCTCCACATCACCGTCTATATCTCTCGTTTCCCTGATCCTGATCAGTCTGAAGAAGGGTCTCGACCCGAAACGTCGCCTATCTCCTTCGCTCCTTAGATGCTGCTGCACCCGCTGAGTTTCTCCAGCTTTTTGTGTACCCCCGTATTAATAACCTTATTTTCTTAATAACCGTATTAATTACCGTATTAATAACCTTAATTATTAAATATTCTTAATCTATTTAAGATTAATAGTTAATAGAAACCCAGATCACTGGAGCGGATAAACTGCTTCTGTAATTCATTAATCTATTCAAATTAATTCCTTATTAAGGAATTTTTCCTCATTAAGTAATTAATTTAAATAGATGCGCATTAGCGGTGTGATGGGTTTCGGTGTCGGGGCAGGACCAGTATTTATGGCGCACCCCTCAGTGGCCTCTGAATGGTTTTCTCGGCCATTTCAAAGGACATTTGAACATCAGCCATTTGGAACTGTATTGTTCGCAAAGACCAATTTAGGAGTGTTATGATCATCCATCCTCAAACTAGTTTTTAAAAAATAATTTGAGATGATTAACTCTATTTAGTTTAGTTTAGAGATACAGCGCGGAAACGGCCCTTCAGCCCAGCGTGTCCGCGCCGACCAGCGATCCCCGCACACTAACACTATCTTACACACACTAGGGACAATTTACATTTATACCAAATCCAAGTAACCTACAAACTTGCGTTTGTCTTTGGAGTGTGGCAGGAATCCGAAGATCTCGGAGAAAATCCACGCAATAACGGGGGAGAACGTACAAACTCCGTACAGACAGCACCCGGCTCTCTGGCGCTATAAGCGCTGTAAGGCAGCAACTATACCGCTGTTCTTTTTAAAAGCTGCAACTACCACCATTTATTAATTATTAATAAAGACATTTACATGATAGAAGGATTTAATTTCAATCATTCATTATAGGTGCCGTGGAGACACTTGAATTTGCGTCTCTGGATGTGCCTCTGGATTCCTCGTTCAGTAACGTAATCTCTGCCTCGCCACCGCACCTGTTGTTGCCACAGATAGCCCCTGACCCGCTACGTTCGTCCAGCAGTTTGCATCTGCAGTCCCGTGTGTCTCAACTCGCAGCCGTCTCTCATTGAATACCAATTCTGCCCACCGCCGCCCTAATTTCCCTGTTCCTTATCCTCTCACTCTTACCCTGCACCTACTCTCACATCACCCATCCCCCCCTCCCCCTCCTCATCACCCGCACCTATTTCGGAGCACCCGGAATGTCGATTGTGATAGAGTCACTGGATGTGAAAATGGATATGAAGTACTTGGCAACGATGCAGAGGAGGTTTTCCAGAATTATGATTTCATTAAGAGAATGGAGAGGTCAGACCGACTATGGAAAGTTTTCTCCGGACCGCCGGAGGTTGAGGGGAGACTTGATGGAAGAATTATGAGAGGGGTGGGCAGGGTACACAATCACAACCTTTTATAGTAGAGGGCATAGTTATAGGATGAGAGGGCAAAAGTTTAAAGGAGATGTGCGAGGCAGGTTTTCTACCCCAATGATGGTGAGTTTCTGGAACGCGCTGCCAGGGATGGTGGTGGAGGCTGATACGAGACAGACGGTGAAACATAGAAACATAGAAATTAGGTGCAGGAGTAGGTCATTCCGCCCTTCGAGCCTGCACCGCCATTCAATATGATCATGGCTGATCATCCAACTCAGTATCCCAGTGAAGAGATGTTTGGATAGGCACGTGAATATGCAGGTAATTGAAGGATATAGATTATGTTCAAGCAGGTAAGAGTTGGTCTTGGCATCATATTCAGCACAGTCACTGCGGGCCGAAGGGCTGCTCCTATGCGTACTGTTCTTTGTTCCATACGGATTGTGTCTTCGTATTGTGGATATTCCGGGATATAACCTGGTACTCGAAGAAGCCTCCACATAAGCGCTGTAGAATGTATCCTGACTGTTCGCATCATGGCCCGGTCCGGCATTTCCAACGCACACGAGTTGCACTACTGCCTGCACTGTCATTGACGTGTTTATTTTTAATTGTGTTTTGCATTAATGCTTTGTCTTTGGAGCAGTTGTTAATTTTGTTTTTACTAACTAGCAGAATGTATGTGTAATGTGGTTGCAATTTGCGTTTAATTTACATTTTGTGTAGCACTGATTATTTGTGCGTGTGATGCTGCTGAAACGGCGATGAGATTTTCATCGGAGCTGTTCATCGCAGTACTTGTACAGATGAAAATACATCCGACTTGACTTCACTCTAAGTTTATATATAATCATCGTTTTACACCAGTTAGTTTCTTTTTTGGCCGTGTCATTTTCTGTCCTGCTCTAAACTGTCCCATAACATTCCCTGCGTTTACATTTATATACCGGTCTGTTTAACATCTCACTAAACCCTCCATGGGTGTTTGAGGTCAGGACACGGTCACCTAGAACACGTTCACCCTGAAAATCTACAGCAGCGTGCGCGGTAGACACTCGCGGTACAGAGGGATCACAAGGGATCAGCAGCTCCCAATCAGTGAAAGCAGTTTCAAACCAGGAAGTGGCAGGAGTTAAAATGGCTTCTAAAGAGCAGGTCGAGAATTTAACAGAGGAGACAATTTGTCCCATCTGCCTGGATTTCTTCACCGATCCGGTGTCACTGGAGTGTGGGCACTACTTCTGCCGCTCCTGTATCACACAGAGTTGGGACAGGGAGGAGAGAAACTCCTGCCCGGAATGTAGAGAGGAGTTTGCAGACCGCAGCCTCAGGGTTAGTCGGGCCTTGGCGAGACTGTCTGAGAAAGTTCGAACACTGAGCCTGAATACGGAAGAGAAGGAAAGTAAACATCACTGCGAGAAACATCAGGAAGAACTGAAGCTATTTTGTGAAACGGACAAGAAACTGATCTGTGTGATTTGTGCAGCTGGGCGGGAACACAAGTCTCACAGCTTCATGCCGGTAGATGAAGCTGTTGAAACCTACAAGGTAAAAGCAAACCGACTACGATCACTTGCTTGAATGTATAGTTGAATGTTTATTGTCTAACCCCCTTTCTCTCTGATTCACAGGATCAGGTTAAATCTTCCATACAATCTCTGACAACAAATAAATCAGCCATCCAGGAAATGGAAGAGCAACAGAAGCAGAAGATTTCCCAAGTCCGGGTGAGGCCTTGCTGTGTGGCATTTCTGATCGTGTTGTGTAGTTTTGTATTTTGGTTAATGCACTACAGCGCAGCGTGGCAGCAGTTAGTTGCGCTGTTTCGCTGCTCCGGTGAATTCTGTTCATCCCTGACTTCAGGTATTGCCCACGTGACGCTTCCATGTCCCCTTCTCCCCCCCCCCCCCCCCTCTCTACCCCTCCCCTAGTACATATCTCCCTTACCACCCCCCCCCCACCCCTCCCCCCCCCCACACACACACACCACTCCTTCCCCTGGCACAACTCCCCTACCCCTCCCCTGGAACAAGTCTGTCCTCCCACCACCACCACCACCCCCTCCCCAGGCATAACCCTGCCCTCCCTCTCTCACACAACTCTCCCCACCACCCCCTCCCCAGGCATAACCCTGCCCTCCCTCTCTCACACAACTATCCCCACCACCATCCCTCTTACAGTAGAAGGCGGGTGATCTGTGAGTCGGTGGGAGTTAATGTGGACGTGAGGGCCATTGTGTTTCAGGGAAACGTGAGGAAATGAGATTGATGGGATTATTCTAAGGAACAGCATAGATATCGATGTGCCAAATGGTCACCTTCTACTGAACAACGAAATAGAAACAGAAATATAATCGATCAATCTTCACCTTTCATTTGACAGGAGCAGTCACAAAGCCTCGAGTCTCACGTCACATCTCAGTTTGCTGAACTGCACCAGATTCTCGTGAAGAAAGAGCAGCACATTCTCGGAGAGATCAAGGAGGATGAGGAGAAGATTCTAAGTCCAATGGAGACAAATCTTCAAGACATTCAAGAGAATTTAAACTCTATTGAGGAGGAACTCTCAAATCTGCAGGGGCAAATGGAACAAACAGACATCGTGTTATTTCTGAAGGTCAGGGGTTATGTTTCAAACTCTTTCAATGAAACTGCAGTCACAACATTGGCAGCGATATATTTGCGAAAATGCAACTTTTATCAATCAGAATGGCAGGCAGTGGCGAGTGGAGTGCTGCAAGGCTCGGTGTTGGGGCCGCAACTGTTTACCGGATATATAAATGATTTGGAAGAGGTAATTAGGAGCAACACTAGCAAGTTTGCGGATGACACAAAGCTGGGTGGCAGTGTGAACTGTGAAGAGGATGTTAGGAAGTTGCAGGGGGACCTGGACGGGTTGAATGAGTGGCAGATGCAGTATAATATAGATAAATGTGAGGTTATCCACTTTGGCGGCAAAAACAAGGGGGCAGATTATTATCTCAATGAGGTTAGGTAAGGGGGAGGTACAGCGAGACCTGGGTGTCCTTGTACACCGGTCACTGAAAGTTGGCGTACAGGTACAGCAGGCAGTGAAGAAAGCTAATGGAATGTTGGTCTTCATAACAAGAGGATTTCAGTACAGGAGTAAAGAGGTTCTTCTGCAGTTGTATAGGGCTCTGGTGAGACCACATCTGGAGTATTGTGTACAGTTTTGGTCTCCTAATTTGAGGAAGGACATCCTTGTGATTGAGGCAGTGCATCGTAGGTTCACGAGATTGATCCCTGGGATGGCGGGACTGTCATATGAGGAAAGATTGAAAAGACTAGGCTTGTATTCACTGGAGTTTAGAAGGATGAGGGGGGTTCTTATAGAAACATATAAAATTATAAAAGGGCTGGACAAGCTAGATGCAGGAAAAATGTCCCCAATGTTGGGTGAGTCCTGAACCAGGGGACACAGTCTTAGAATAAAGGGGAGGTCATTTAAGAGTGAGGTGAGAAAAAAACTTTTTTACCCAGAGACTTGTGAATTTATGGAATTCCCTGCCACAGAGGGCAGTGGAGGCCAAATCACTGGATGGATTTAAGAGAGAGTTGGATAGAGCTCTAGTTGCTAGTGGAGTCAAGGGATATGGGGAGAAGGCGGGCACGGGTTATTGATAGCGGACGATCAGCCATGATCACAATGAATGGTGGTGCTGGCTCGAAGGGCCGAATGGCCTCCTCCTGTACCTATTTTCTATGCTTCTATGTATCGATGTAATTCCTATATTTTTCCAACGTCCCTCATACAAACACGCTCTGCTATCTCATAATTCATAGTGGACGAATTAGACCATTCGGCCCATTAAGTCTCATCCGCCATTCAATCAAGGCTGATCTTGCTCACCATCTCAACTCCATTCGCCTGCCTTCCCCCCCTCCCCAGGGCCTGATGGTCTGCATCTCTGGGTACTTAAGGAAGAGTCTCTAGAAATCAATTTTTTTTTTTTTATATTTCAAAATATACTTTATTCAAGTGATAAATATATACAATACATGAACCTTGCGGAAAATCCATCCGACATTTTCGGAGGCTGTACAAATTGATCAATACATTTTAGACTTTTTCTTTCCCCAAATTTCCACAAATCAGTCCCCCACTCGTGCCACTCATGTGGCACAATGGCGTGGGATACCTTCCCTTATATTGAGGGGCGTCTCCACCATACCGTGCCCCCCATGTCCAGCAGCGGAAGGACCTTAGACTGTGGCCCTCCCCCACCGAGCCTTGGCGTTGGCTGCACGAGCTTCAGTGCGTCCCTCAGCACATACTCCTGCAGTCTGCAGCGGGCCAGTCGGCAACATTCCCTGACGGACATCTCGCTCTGCTGGGTGGTGAACAATGCTCGGGCAGACCAAAGGGCGTCTTTTACCGAGTTGATGACCCCCCAGCAGCACTCGATGTCAGCCTCTGAATGTGTCCCTGGGAACAGTCCGTAAATCACCGAGTCCTCTGTGACGGAGCTGTTCGGGATAAAGCGTACCAGGGACCCTTGCATTTTTCTCCAGACTCTTTTAGCAAAACCACACTCTGTAAAGAGGTGGGCAACCATCTCCTCGCCATAGCAGCCGTCCCGAGGGCAGCGTGCGCTGGCAGTGAAGTTCCGACGGTGCAGGAAGGATCTGACTGGGAGGGCTCCCCTCACCGCCAGCCAAGCCAGGTCTTGGTGCTTGTTGGTGAGTTCTGGCGATGAGGCATTTTGCCAGACAAGCTGGGCAGTCTGCTCAGGGAACCACGCCACCGGGTCCATAGAGTCCTTTCCCTGCAGTGCCTGCAGGACATTCTGTGCTGACCACTGCCCGATGGACATGTGGTCAAAGGTGTTGGTCCGGAAGAACCCTTCCACAGACGACATATGGGGAGGCAATGTCCAGCTGACTGGCACATTGCGTGGCACCTGCGCCAGGCCCATCCTTCTCAACACCGGGGACAGGTTAGAACCTCAGCAGGTAGTGACACTTGGTGCCCACGTGCCTTGGCTCTACACTCCGCCTGATGCAGCCACACACGAAGGTGGCCATCAGAATGAGGGTGACGTTGGGCACGCTTTTACCCCCGTTGTCTGCTGACTTGTACATTGTGCATTGTGGCCCGTCGCACCCGGTCCATCCTCGACCCCCAGATGAACTGGAAAATGGCCCGGGTGATCCCTGTGGCCTATGAGGGAGGGACAGGCTACACTTGTGCCAAGTACAGCAGCCCCGAGAGCACCTCGCACCTGATGACCAAAATTCTTTCCCGTTATGGAGAGGGAGCGTTGCCTCCACAGCTCCAGCTTCCTCCCACCCTGGCTATCCGCTCCAGCCAATTTTTGTTACATGCCTCAGCCCCCCCCGAACCAGATCCCCAGCACCTTCAAGAAGTCAGGCTTGATGGTGAAGGGGACGGAAGATCTGTCGGGCCAGTTGCCAAAGAGCAATACCTCGCTCTTCCTGCGGTTCACCCTGGCTCCCGTGGCCGACTCAAACTGGTCGCAGATACTAATGAGTCTGCGGACCGACCCTGGATCCGAGCAGAAGACAGCGACATCGTCCATGTACAGGGAGGTCTTTACTTGAATGCCCCCACTGCCTGGCAATGTCACTCCTCTTATGCTCGCATCCTTCCTGATGGATTCGGCAAAGGGTTCAATACAGCAGACAAACAAGACAGGAGAAAGAGGGCAACCCTGCCTTACTCCAGACCTTACAGGGAAACTGTCTGATTCCCACCCATTGATTTGGACTGCACTACGGATGTTGGTGTAGAGCAGTTTGATCCAATTCCTGATTCCCTCCCCAAAACCCATTTTGGAGAGCACGTCCCTCATGTACGTGTGTGAAATCCTGTCGAAGGCCTTCTCCTGGTCCAAACTGACTAGGCAGGCATCCACCCATCTGTCCTGCACGTAGGCGATGGTATCTCTCAGCAGCGCTAGGCTGTCTGAGATTTTCCTGCCAGGTACAGCACAGGTTTGGGCCGGGTGGATCACCTGTCCCAGAGCAGACTTGACCCGGTTGGCGATGGCCTTAGACAGGATCTTGTAGTCTACATTCAAGAGTGTTATGGGTCTCCAATTCTTTGTCCTTCATCTCCCCCTTCTGCTTGTAGATTAGGGTGATGTTGCCCTTCCTCATGGAGTCTGACATGCTACCAGCTAGAAGCATGTCGTTGTACACTTCTAGCAGGTCCGGGCCCATCCAGTCCCACAGAGCCGAATACAACTCGGCCGGTAAGCCATCGCTTCCGGGAGTTTCATTCGAGTCAAAGGAACGGATGGAGCCAGGATGCTACCGTGCCGTCCTCCTCCCTAAGGCCGTTCATCACAGAGCTCCCCCTGTGAACCTTATGGAAGAAGAAACGTGAGCACGTCTCATCCTGCTCCACATGGCGGACCCTGGATCGGAAGATGATCTTGGAGGATTCAGAGGTGAAGAGCTGAGCTTGCCGGTCCTTCAACTCTCTAAGTTCCTCCCTCACATCCACCCCGCTCGACTGCAGAAGGAGCAGTTGTTGCAAATCTGTCTGGAGTTGGCACAATTCCCTCTGGCTCTGTCTTGCTCTCTGAACCCCTTTAATTATGAAGAACCTCTTAATGTTCTCCTTGGTTGCTTACCACCAGAGTGTGGGGGAGTCAAAGAGGGGCCTCACCGTTCTCCAACATGCGTTGTCCCTCTTTAGCTCCTCGACATTCTCTGGGGTCAACAGCTTCATGTTTAACTTCCACGTCCCTCTGCCTGCCTTCCGGTCCTCCTGTAGGTGACAGGAAGCCTGAAGGAGGCAGTGGTCGGAGAAGAACACTGGCGTGAGGTCAGTGTGTCTCACCGTGACGGCCTTTGTCGTGAAGACAAAGTCTATCCGAGATCGGGCTAAACCGTCCGATCTCGACCAGGTGAACCGCGGCTGGGACCCGCCTGCAGGGTCGCTGAAGGCGTCACGCAGCTTTGCGTCTTTTACCATCTCCATCAGGAAACTTGGACGTGCTGTCCAGTCTGCTGTCGGCACTGATGCAGTTGAAGTCACCGGCCAGAACGAGCTGCCGGGACGTGGCCAGCAGCGCTGGGAGCTGCTGGAGAACGGCCAGCCGCTCGCTCTGCGTGGGTGAGGCATACACATTTATCAGCCGGAGCGGAGAGCCACGGTACATAACGTCCACCACGAGGAGACGCCCTCCAACCACTTCCTTGACCTCAGTGATGGTGAAGTTCCCTCCCCGCAGCAAAATCCCCAGGCCGGAAGCACGACAGTCATTCCCCCCGACCACACCGACAGTCCGTGGGGCCACCATCGCGACCACCTCCGATAGCAGCGGAGGTGTGGCAGCCCGCACTCCTGAAGAAAAGTCACATCTGCCTTGACCTTGGCCAGGTACTGTAAGGCATTAACACATCGCGCAGCGCTCTTTATACTGCGCACGTTTAAAGATGCCAGTTTGAGCTCCATTGTCTTTAGAGTCACTGACCATTTCTGTGTCCCCTCATTCCCACCGCTTTGGTGAATTGCCTCAGCTTTCCTGGGCTCAGGAATCCAGCGGTGAGGTGGGTTTCAGGTGGCGTAACCAAAGGTGTCGTTGGGGGGGGGGCCTTCTCGTTCCACCCCCTTTTGGGCACGCCGCTTCCTCTGTCTCCTGTAGCTGGGGCCCAATGGCCTCTGCGCTGCTCCCGGTCGCCCGGAGCTGGGGCCCATGGGCCGCTGCAATGCTCCCGGTCGCCCGGAGCTGGGGCCCATTGGCCATTGCGCTGCTCCCGGTCGCCCGGAGCTGGGGCCCATTGGCCGCTGTGATGATCCTTGTCTCCAGGGGCTGGAGCCCCTCGACCACTGCACTGCTCCCGATGTCCTGGGGCTGGAGCCCCTCGACCGCTGCACTGCTCCCGATGTCCTGGGGCTGGAGCCCCTCGGCCACTTCTCTGCTCTCGGTCTCCTGAGGCTGGGAGGTGATTGTCGTGGCCTCTCTCTTTTCCTCCCCCGTTTTCTTCCTCTGCCTCCCTCGTTGGGACTTCCCGGTCGCCTCATCCTCCGACGAGGAGGAGAGGTTGCTGCCTTCTGTAAGAGAAAGACACCTTTTTTGAGATTTGCTATTGTACTTACCACTCCTTTCCGGCCTCAGCTCTTTGGGCTGACCCCTCTTCGTCTTGTACTTCACCGTTGTCCATTTCTCCTGCTGTTCCTCCTCCTCCATCGACTCTCCCTCCTGGGCAGGATGCTGGGCGTCTCCTTCTGGCACTTGGGGCCTCGAGGTGGTGGGCTGTCCTCATCCATATTCCCTCTTTCTGCTGGATTCTTGGCAGTGGTGGGGGGTGCCTCACCCCCCTTTGGGGTGCTGGCAGCAGCCCCTCTTGTCGCCTGTGCGTAGGTGCAGGCTCTTTTAGGGCAAGCCCTGTAAAGGTGGCCTGCCTCCCCGCACAGGTTGCAGTTCTTGCTGGCCTGACAGTCCTTTGTCTCATGGCCCTCCGTCTTGCAGTTTTTGCAGACAACTGCAGTGCATTGGGCCATCACATGCCCAGGCTTGTTGCATTTCCTGCACAGCCCGGGTTGCCCTACATAGCTCAAGTATCCTCGGTTTCCTCCAATCGCGAAAACCGAGGGGGGGGTGGACGAATTCTCCATCCTTGTCCACCCTCAGCTTTACCTTAACTTGCTGCTTGCTGGTCCAAATCCCGTGCATGTCCTTCACGTCCACACAGTCTTCTGTTCCCTCGACGTAGCGAGCAAGGAAGGTGAGGACATCCACTACGGGCACATGTGGGTTAAACATGTGCACCGTAATGAACCTTTCCTTCTGGGTGGGGAGGGTGAAGAGCGGCTGCACTTTCAGCAGCGACAGCGGAGCTTCATTTCCCCTCTCCTGGAAGACTTCCATCACTTTCTGCCATCCCGTTGGATACTTGAAGGTAACGTCAAAATATCCGTTACCCGGAAAATCCTGGAGGCAGTAGATGTCCTTGGCCTCAAATTTGCAGGCCTCTAGCAAGACCTTCTTCACGAACAGGTCTCGTGAGAAGGGGGTCCCCTTGCTGAGGTCCTTGACGCTTATTCGCAGGGTATTCCGAATACCCTGCACTCCTGCTCCTGATGACATTGTGGCTGAATAATGTGTTAGGTTGGTTTCCCAACTAGCATGGATCCACCTCTAAGCCTGCAGCCGACCAACTCCTCAACGATTTTGCTCCGCAATCCACAGCCCTTGTCCCCAAGGAACTGCCATAAGAACAGATAGTCTCTTTCACTCAGAACTCGTCCTGTGAGAGCAGCCTTGGTGATCACAGTCTCAAGGTTTCTCCCCTGCCAGGTAAGTTTATGGCATGTTGACCTTTATAACAAGATGTGTTGAGTATAGGGTCCAAGAAGTCCTTCCACAGTTGTACAGGGCCTTGGTGAGACCACACCTGGAGTATTGTGTGCAGTTTTGGTCTCCAAATTTGAGAAAGGACATACTTGTATTGAGGGAGTGCAGCGTAGGTGCACGAGGTTAATTCCCGGGATGGCGGGACTGTCATATGTTGAAAGAATGGTGCGACTGGGCTTGTATACACTGGAATTTAGAAGGAGAGAGGGGATCATATAGAAACATATAAGATTATTTAGGGATTGGGCACGCTAGAGGCAGGAAACATGTTACTGATGTTGGGGGAGTCCAGAACCAGGAGCCACAGTTTAGGAATAAGGGGTAGGCCATTTAGAACAGAGATGAGGAAAAAGTTTTTCACCCAAAGAGTTGTGAATCTGTGGGATTCTCTGCCTCAGAGGACAGTGGAGGCCAGTTCTCTGGATGCCTTCAAGAGAAAGTTAGATAGAGGTCGTAAAGATAGCGGAGTCAAGGGATATGGGGAGATGGCAGGAATGGGGTAATGATTGTGGATGATCATTGTGAATGGCGGTGCTGGCTCAAAGGGCTGAATGGCCTAATCCTCCACCTATTGTCTATTGTCTATAACCCCTGACACCCATACTCATCAAAAATCCATCTTTCTGTACCCTAAAATGTCCGTTGACGGCCTTCCCAGCCTCCTGTGGAAAGGAATTCCATAGGTTCACCACCATCTGACCCAATAGGAAGGGTCTCGACCCGAAAAGTCACCTATTCCTTCGCTCCATGGATGCTGCCTCACCTGCTGAGTTCCTCCAGTATTTTTGTCTACCTTAGATTATTCCAGCATCTGCAGTTCTTTCTCAAACAATAAATTCCTCCTCATCTCGTTCCTAAGTTACTTCCTTTTATTCTGAGGCTGTGCCCTCTCATCATTGACTCTTCCACCAGTGCACACATCCTCTCCACATCCACCCTATCCAAGACTTTAACTATTCAGTAAGTTTCAATGAGGTCCCCCCTCATCCATTGAAACTCCAGCAAGTACGGTCCCAGTGCCGTCAAACGCTCATCATATGTTAACCCACTCATTCCTGGGATCATTCTAGTAAAGCTCCTTTGGATCCTCTTCAGCACCAGCACATCCTTCCTCAGACATGGTGCCCACAATTGCTCACAATACTACAAATGCTGTCCGACCAGGGCCATACAAAGCCTCAGCATTACATCCCTTGCATTACATTACTATCTGCATCGTGGGCGCAAATTCCACATTCTGATCACTGAATTTCTGACAGGATTTGCTCCAGGCCACTTTGAATTTTACATTTGTGATTTGGTATCTGCAGAACCGATGATACATTCTCCATAGTGTACCTGCACTTTCAGAAAGCCTTTAAGGTCCCACATGGGAGATTAGTGGACAAAATTAGAGCACATGGTATTTGGGGTAGTGTACTGACATGGACAGTGAATGTGAGTGGAGGGCGAATGAGTGGGAATTAATGGGCACGTTAAATGGAATAGGTACAAGGAATTTGATTGTGGGAATAGAAAGGAGGGTAATGCTGATTACTTTCACAACATCCCAGTAGCTTTCAGACAAGCCCTTGAATTGCCAGGATAATGAAAACTATGGATTAAATGCATGCAAATGGGAGCGGTGCAGGTAGGTACAGTGACAAGCATGGGCATTGTGGGCCGAAGGGCCTTTGTCTACACTCCATGTCTCCAGATTGGGTTGCCTATGCGACCTTCCATTTCGTGAAGATACGCAGGAGAATGACATAATATATTGATCTTCACCTTTCATCTGACAGGATCAGTCACACAACAACTTTCAGTCACAGATCACAACCCAGTTTGCTGAACTGCACCAGATTCTCACTTAGAAAGAGCAGCGATTACTCGTTCCTTCTCTCCAGAGATGCTGCCTAACCCGCTGAGTTACTCCAGCATTTGTGTCTACCTTTGATTTAAACCAGCATCTGCAGTTCTTTCCACCACACTTATTCTCTCTCTAGTTGTCCCTTTGACCTCAGAGGGACCCATTCTCTCCCGAGTTATACTTTTGCTATTAATATACTTGTATCTCTGGGGATTCTCTTGTATGTCGTGACTCGTGAACTGTTTAGTTCTGCTGATTTTCCTTTTAATTTACTCCTGCAAGTTTTTATACTGCAAAACAAATTGCTTGATGACAGCAACCTGTACCCGACCAGTGCCTCACACCCTTTGTGGTTCCCTCATCCTGATACGTGATCTTACATTATATTACCATCAGCATCGACCAGACCTGTAAGCGCAAATTCCACATTCTGATCACTGAATTTCTGACAGGATTTGCTCCAGGCCACTTTGAATTTTACATTTGTGTTTTGGTATCTGCAGAACCGGTGATACATTCTCCATCCACACCCAATCTAATCCATCGTCATTCTTAAATCCCTCCAACCAATCAAACAGCTTATTGTTGGGTAACATATGATAAGCGTTTTTCGACACTGGGCCTGTACTCGCTGGTGTTTAGAAAAAATGAGCGGGGACGTCATTGAAACTGACTGAAGAGTGAAAGACTTGGATAGAGTGGATGTGGAGAGGATGTTTCCACTAGTGGTAGAGTCTAGGACTAGAGGTCATATCCTCAGAATTAAAGGACATTTCTTTAGGAAGGAAATGAGGAGTAATTTTAGTCAGAGGGCGGTGACTCTGTGGAATTCTTTGCCACAGATGGCTCTGGAGTCAAGTCAGTGGATATTTTTAAGGCAGATATATATAGATTCTTGATTAATATGGGTGTCAGTGGTTATGTGGAGAAGGCATGAGAATGGGGTTGGGAGGGAGAGATAGGTCAGCCATGGTTGAATTGATGGGCTGAATGGTCTAATTCTGCTCCTATCACTTATGACCATATGACATTATTCAGCAGAAAATTCACAACACGTCCAGACTTTCCTTTTTTTAATTTCAAAATAGACTTTAATCAGGTAATAAATATATACAGTACATGAACCGTGCAAAAAAATTCATCCGACATTTTCGGAGGCTATACCAATTATTTAATACAATCTACATACATTGCTCAAATCTCACTAATTTATCCCCCACCCTTGCCACTCATGTGGCCCACTGGTGTGGGATCCCTTCCCTTATTTTGAGGGGCGTCTCCACCACACCCTGCAGACTTTCCTGTACATTGCCTCCTCTGAGATACCGTAATTTTCACAAACATTTAACAACCCTCCTGCATTGGTGCCATCAATGTAATGTCCTCTGTGTGACAACGTGAGCGCAAGTTAGAAATTGGGAATTTTCAACTATGTGAAATAACTTGCGTGAAATTGCTGTTCCCTCAGTCAATTTCTGCTTTCTTTATTTCAGGAGGAAGCTGGTCGCAAGAGGAGGTAGGACATGCTCTTCAGTTAAACTCTGCACGGATCTGTAAAGTCACATAAACATGTCGACGCGCAGGTTATAATCGGTTATTTAATATTTGCAGAATTAGTGATGAATCCCGGACATTGTCACTGAGAGATGGTGCCATACAGGATGAAAGATTCCATCACCCCTTCTGGTTGAACGCAGTGTTGAAAGATATCGTTGTTGCGAATCACCAAGGTAAAACATATGGATTTCTTTCTTCTTATGTGGGTGACATATTTAAGTTGTAAATAGATGCAAAGATTGACCGTAATGATGAACTGCAGGGGAACTAAAGTTTTATACCAACACCAATCTCACCTGTTGGGAAGCTTCACAGTCAAGTCGTCAGCTGGAGATGTTAGATCCCTGAGCACATCTAACACAGGAGCACAATACAACCAAGACACAGACTGCTAGATGATAGAATATATCTTACTCCCATCCGCACCGCAGAAACACGCCAAGATACGAGTTTGAATTCTACCAGGTAGCCAGCAAAGTAAACTTTACTAAATTAAATCAGAGGTATTGAAAACTGGTAGGAATTAGATGACCAGGATTGTCATAAAAACACACAGGGTTCCATCAGAGAAGGACATGTGTGTCACTGATCCTGCTTCACCTGTCAGTGACGACTGACTTTAGTTAACTCAGGTCTGCCCCCTGCTGGAGTAACGAACTTCATTGTTATTTACTCTCCACCACATTGAAGCATTGTATGAATGAGACTCATCAGACAAACTAGCATTGACCTCAGCCAGGGATTCCGTCTCAGACGAAAACACCCAGTTACTTGTTCAGATGATTTTAAATGGATTAAACAAAATCTAGTTAAATTTAGTCGCAAAAGGTAATCTGAAATTCGAATTGGTTAAATAGAAAGCAAACTCAAGAGGGCTTGTATACAAAAACAGGGATGTAATGCTGAGGCTCTATCGGGCTCTGTGTAAGGCCGCATTTGGAATATTGTGAGCAATTTTGGACACCATATCTGAGGAAGAATGTGCCTACTCTGGAGAAGGGCCTGAGGAGGATTACAAGAATCATCCCAGGAATGAGTAGGCTAACCTACGATTAGTGTTTGTCGGCACTGGATCTGCACTTACTGGAGTTTAGAAAAATGAGGGGAGTCCTCATTGAAATACAGAGTAGTGAATGGCCTGTATAATGTGGATCTAGAGAGGATGTTTCCACCAGTGGGAGAGTTTAGGACCAGAAGTCATAGCCTCAGAATTAAATGACGTTCGCGGGTGAAGTTTACTTCTCATCTCTGTCCGATTCAGGCTCAGTGCTTGAGCTTTCTCAGACAGTCTCGCCAAGGCCCGACTGACCCTGAGGGAGCTGTCTGCTCTCTTTTGAGGAAGGAGATGAGGAGAAATGTGTTTATTCAGAATGTGGAGAATCTGTGGAATTCTTTGCCACAAAAAGCTGTGCATATTTTTAAAGCAGAGATGGATAGATTCTTGATTAGCACAGGGGTGAGAGGTTATGGGGAGAAGGCCAAAAAATAGGGTTAGGAGTGAGAGATAGATGAGCCATGCTTGAATGGAGCAGTAGGCTTAATGGGCAGAATGGCCTAATTCTACACTTATGACCTTATGACCTGATAAGGATTGAAATCCATTATCAATGAGCTGACCAGGATTGTTATCAAAAATTATGGGCGATTTTTAGAGAAGGAAATCTGTCCCTGAACTTGGTCTGACCTGTCAGTGACTGAAGTTTCTGGTAACTCGGGCTGCCTCTTGTTGGAATCGTGAGGTTCACTGTTATTAACGCCTATAATATTTAGGCATTTCTTGAATTAGATTAATTAGGGAAACTAGCATTGACCTCAGTCTAGGCTTTTGTCTCGGTGGAAAACACCAAGGTATTTGTCCAGGCAAAGATCCTCTTACGCGCATACACCTGAAACATTGAGATTTTGTGACAAATTTATCCCATGTAATGAAAGTCCACCAACACAAGCAACATCCCGATGAATCTTTGTAGGAAGTGGAGATGCTGGTTGAAATCGAAGGTAGACACAAAATGCTGGAGTAACTCAGCGGGACAGGCAGCATCTCTGGAGAGAAGGAATGGGTGACATTTCGGGTCGAGATCCTACTTCAGACTCAATGAATCAATGTATCGGATTCAGACCCAATGAATCTCCTCTGTTCCCTCTCCAGCGCAAACACATCCTTCCTTGAGCGTGTTGACCTGCACACAATACACCAAGTGAGGCTGACCAGCCTTGATAGCCTTCCACGCGACCCAGAGCACCAACAATTTCCATGTCAGTATAAATGTACTTCAAATGCCTACGGCATGGAAAGTGGTCATTAATATATATCATAACCACCAACAAACCAGGACAGATCCCTGCTGAAGACCACTGCGTACAGATAGCCACTACCATTCCATACCTTTCATTCACAAAACTATCCTGATGCCAATATCCTCTGCCTCCTCAAACCAAGACAATCTTGGATCCAATTATCCAGGTCATATCGGATATCATATGCCTTCTCTTTCACCACTCGCCCACCATGAGGGAACATGTCCAATGCCCCATGAAAGCCCATATATTGGTTTAGCCTGAGTTGAATGAATTCTTGGTTACAGGTCCAGGATCATTTCCCCCATGAATCTCCTCTCCTTCAGCGACCCGACAATCGCGAGCCTCCACACATTCTGTGTTGCACAAGGGCCATTCAATCCCGACATTTTTCAATGGTGGAAGCCACCCCTCCTTCAGTCTCGCCCTCTGCTGCAGAGAACATGAGCAGAAGGATCACAACTGGCATCTGAAATCGCCTCTATTCAGTGTGATGATGACGGCTCTGCCCCAGGCCTCAACTCCTCCTGTGTGCCAGTTCCACACTGGCCCCAATTCTCCAATATTACATCCGATATCCTGCCTGCCTTTATAAATACTTCCTGTTACCACTTATCTCAATCCGCTACTTGATAATCTGATTCCCTCTCCACCACCTAACAGCGAGATCTCACAAAACCCTGCCCTTCAGCACCAAATGCCCACCCGCAATCTCTGCATCGTCCTCTCTCTCTCTCTCTATTGACACACACAATCCCAACTCCGCCGCCCGACCCGCTCCTGCAATCCACGAGCCTCCCCTTTCCTCGGAGTGAAACGCGGAGAAAGGTTTGTGTTGTCCATCTCACGTAATTGGGTGACAGCCCGGGCAAGGGTTCAGTTGTCCGCCCGCCTGTGCCCGAGTCTCCCCCCGACCCCCGGGGACTCTCTGATTCTCTGCTTCTCCCCCCAGTCTCCGTCACCCTGGATGTGGAAACAGCGTATCCGGAGCTCGAGGTGTCTGAGGATCGGAAGAGGGTGAGACTGACCGGGACCCGGAGGAGTCTCCCTGACACCGGGAAGAGGTTTACATACTGGGCGTGTGTGCTGGGATCGGAGGGATTCACATCGGGGAGACATTACTGGGAGGTGGAGGTGGCGGGGAGTGAGAGCTGGTGTCTGGGAGTCGCCGCAGAGTCTGTGGAGAGGAAAGGAGAGGACGACCTGAACACGGAGACTGGAGTCTGGAGCATCGGGCGGTGGGATGGTGGTTGTTCTGCATTCACCTGCCCTCGATTTCCTCTCCCCGGCAGTCCCATCCCCGGGAGGGTGGGAGTTTATCTCAGTTACGAGTCCGAGACAGTTTCATTTTACGACGCGGACACCAAGTCCCATCTCCACACCTTCACTGGGAATAAATTCACGGAGAAACTTTATCCTTTCTTCTTGAGTTGGAAGGAAAACCAGTGGCTGAGAATCTGCTCCGGTTCCGCTCCGGGTGTGTAAAAGGGTCGGGTCCCGGGACCGATGTCAAGAGCGAGGCTCAGCCAGGAGCAGTGGGGCAGAAACCCGGTGGACAACAGGTCGGTGCTGAACGAACGGCTCCCATTTAATCCCCAAATTCCGCGTCGTGAAACCGCAGTGAGCGCGGAAATAAAACCAGGGGGAATGTAAATGTGGGAAGAGTGAAATAAACAGCAACTGAAATCAGAGCTGTCTGTCGATCCGTTCATTTTAACGCGTTAACCGCGTCCGGCAACGGAACAGAAATTACTTTTGTGAAAATATAAAGATTGAAACAATCGCCCTTCCCGCGGGTTCAGCAGCGGCCGCGGGCGGCGGGTCCTGAGCTCCGGGCTCACCCGGGTCCTAAAGTCCGTCGACATAACTCAATTACATTGTGTTTGTGGCTTTTCCACTTCCAACACCAGACACATTTTTCTTCGAACGGATGTTTCAAAGAATGGGTGCGTTAGAAATTCCAGGTTCCAGGTGAAAGCCCGCAGGAATCGGGCCCCGCCTTCCTGTCTGTAGGATAAGTGGAGCATTGCTTATTGCAGTCGCAGCCAGACCGCTCCCTCGCCTCTCGCGACTGCGCTTCCCCCCAACCTGCTTCCTGTCAAATTTCCTTTCCATACTCCCTGTATTTTTGCGGCCGATAGACAATAGGTGCAGGAGTAGGCCATTCGGCCCTTCGCGCCAGCACCGCCATTCAATGTGATCATGGCTGATCATCCCCAATCAGTCCCATTTGCTGCCTTCTCCCCATATTCCCTGACTCGGGTATTTTTAAGAGCCCCATCTAGCTCTCTCTTGAAAGCATCCAGAAAACCTGCCTCCACCGCAGGTGACTCAAAACTCCAAATCATTGGACAAAGTCAGCATGGAGTTATGAAAGGTAAATCATGTCTGACGAATCTTATAGAATTTTTCGAGGATGTAACTAGTAGAGTGGATAAGGGAGAACCTGTGGATGTGTTATATCAGGACTTTCAGAAGGCTTTCGACAAGGTCCCACATAAGAGATTAGCATACAAACTTAAAGCACACGGTATTGGGGGTTCAGTATTGATGTGGGTAGAGAACTGGCTGGCAGACAGGAAGCAAAGTGTAGGAGTAAACGGGTCCTTTTCAGAATGGCAGGCAGTGACTAGTGGGGTACCGCAAGGCTCAGTGCTGGGACCCCAGCTATTTATAATATATATTAATGATCTGGATGAGGGAATTGAATGCAACATCTCCAGGTTTGCGGATGACACGAAGCTGGGGGGCAGTGTTTGCTGTGAGGAGGATGCTAGGAGGCTGCAAGGTGACTTGGATAGGTTGGGTTAGTGGGCAAATGCATGGCAGATGCAGTATAATGTGGATAAATGTGAGGTTATCCACTTTGGCGGCAAAAAAAGGAGGGTAGATTATTATCTGAATGGTGGCCGATTAGGAAAAGGGGAGATGCAACGAGACCTGGGTGTCATGGTACACCAGTCATTGAAAGTAGGCATGCAGGTGCAGCAGGCTGTGAAGAAAGCGAATGGTATGTTGGCATTCATAGCAAAAGGATTTGAGTACAAGAGCAGGGAGGTTCTACTGCAGTTGTACAGGGTCTTGGTGTGGCCACACCTGGAGTATTGCGTACAGTTTTGATCTCCTAATCTGAGGAAAGACATTCTTGCCATAGAGGGAGTACAGAGTAGGTTCACCAGACTGATTCCTGGGATGACAGGACTTCCAAATGAAGAAAGACTGGATAGACTTGGCTTGTACTCGCTGGAATTTAGGAGATTGAGGGGGGATCTATAGAGACTTACAAAACCTTAAGGGGTTGGACAGGCTAGATGCAGGAAGATTGTTCCCGATGTTGGGGAACTCCAGAACAAGGGGTCACAGTTTAAGGATAAGGGGGAAGTCTTTTAGGACCGAGATGAGAAGATCTTTTTTTCACGCAGAGAGTTGTGAGTCTGTGGCATTCTCTGCCACAGAAGGAAGTTGAGGCCAGTTCATTTACTATATTTAAGAGGGAGTTAGATGTGGCCCTTGTGGCTAAAGGGATCAGGGGGTATGGAGAGAAGGCAGGTACAGGATACTGAGTTGGATGATCAGCCATGATCATATTGAATGACGGTGCAGGCTTGCTCCTGCACCTATGGCCTGCTCCTGCACCTATTCCACGATTCTCTGTGAGCAAGAATGTCTTTCCTCAAACTAGGGGACCAGAACTGCACAATACTCCAGGTGTGGTCTCACTAGGGCTCTGTACAACTGCAGAAAGACCTCTTAGCTCCTATATTCGAATCCTCTTGTTATAAAGGCCAACGTTCCATTCGCTTTCTTCACTGCCTGCTGTACCTGCATGCTTACTTTCATAGACTGATGTACAAGGACCCCCAGATCCTTCCCCTTTCCCCAACTTGACGCCATTTAGATAGTAATCTGCCTTCCTGTTTTGATCCCAAAGTGGATAACCTCACATTTATCTGCATTAAACTTCATCTGCCATGCATCTGCCCACTCCCCCAACCTGTCCAATTCACCCTGCATTCTCATAGCATCCTCCTGACAGTTCACACTGCCACCCAGCTTTGTGTCATCTGCAAATCATTGATGTATATTGTAAATAGCTGCGGTCCCAGCACCGAGCCTTGCGATACCCCACTGGTCGCTGCCTGCCATTCTGAAAGGGACCCGTTAATCCCTACTTTGTTTCCTGTCTGCCAACCACTTCTCAAAGGTTCAAAGGTTCTTTATTTGTCACATACACTCATCGGTGTTGGGAACTGCGGATTGCCATTGCAGCACATTGAAAAATAATACAACATGACAATAATAAAGAAATTTAAACATGAAAACATCCCTCATTATGAGGGAAGGCACAAAGTCCAGTCCCCATCCCCATGTCCACCCATGGTCGGGCCTATCGAGGCCTCCGCAGTCGCCTTACGGAAGCCCGATGTTCCAGGCCGTTCTCGCCAGGTGATGGCGCTCCGGCATCGGGAGAATCCTCTCAGCATCTTGGAATTCCTGGAACGGCCGCTTCCTTACCGCAGACCGTGGCTTCCAACAGGCCGCGCTGGATGGAGCTTCACCGCTGGTGATTTCGGCGAGAGATCCCAGGTTCCTGATGTAAAGTTCAGCCCCGCCGCCCGCAGCTGGCAATTCCACAGACCGCAGCTCCATGATATTTTTTTATCGACGGTCCCAGAGTTCCAGTGCGGTGACCCGGGCGAGGCATCGCCCGCTCCACGATAGCGCTCCAGCGCTGTGCCGCTGCCGAAGCCGTGGTTCTGGCTGGTCCCGTCAGGAAACGCCGCTCCAGACCCCAATGGAAGGCCGCGAGGATGGGACGAAGGTGCTGCTTCTATACCCATGTCAGCTCTCTACCCCCAATACCATGTGCCCTAATTTTGCCCACTAATCTCCTATGTGGGACCTTATGCTTTCTGAAAGTCCAGGTACACTACATCCACTGGCTCTCCCTTGTCCATTATCCTAGTTACATCTTCAAAAAATTCCAGATGATTAGTCAAGCATGATTTCCCCTTCGTAAATTCATGCTGACTCGGACCGATCCTGTTGCTGCTATCCAAATGTTCGGCTATCTCATATTTTATCATTGATTCCAGCATCTTCCCCACCACCGATGTCAGGTTAACTGGTCTAATTCCCTGTTTTCTCTCTCCCGCCTTTCTTAAAAAGTGGGATCACATTAGCTAATTAGCCGTTGTGCCAATTAAGGTACAATGATATTTGAGTTACCATACAGTCATACAAAGTGAAAAGCAACACGACACAGAGCCACATCAAATAACATTTAAACATAAACATCCAACCCAGTGGAATCCACATTCCTAACTGTGATGGAAGGTAATAATGCTCAATCATCTGCCTCCTTTCTTCACCCGTGGTTGGGGCTGTTGAAGCCCCCGTGGTTGGAGCTCTTCCATTGGTGATGCTCGGCAATGGATCGCAGGATCCACGATGCCAGTCTTCCGGAAAGGTTGCACCACTCCACGCTGGCAGGCCACGGGGGTGGGGTGGGGGGGGGGGGGGGGGGGCAGAGATTCGATAAGGAGTAAAGTCACATCTCTGTTGAGGTAAGTGACTGAAAAATGTTTCCCCCCATCCCCCCCCCCACCCCCACATAAAACAGATCCAGAAAAAATAAAACATACTTATAAAACTTACATAAAATAATAACAACTGAGAGGGGACAGACAGACTGTTGGCGAGGCAGCCACTGCGGTGGCGCCACCCGGTGGAATTAGTAGATGTTGATCTAGATAGATTTTATAAATGGGGAAAGAATCCAGAAATCGGCGGTACAATAGGACTTGGGAGTGCTGGTGCAGGATTCTCAAAAAGTTAATCTGCAAGGCAAATCAGTAGCAAAGAAAGTAAACTCAATGCTAACATTTATTTCAAGAGGGCTTGTATACAAAAACGGATGTAATGTCCAGGCTCCATAAGGCGCTGGTAAGATCGCATTTGGAATATTGTGAGCAATTTTGGCCACCATATCTGAGGATGGATGTGCTGGCTCTGGAGAGGGTTCAGAGAAGGTTTACAATAATTATCCCAGGAATGAGTAGGTTAGCCTATGATGAGCGTTTGTCTGCACTAGGCCTGTACACGCTGGAGTGTAGAAGAATGATGGGGGACCTCATTGAAACATACAGAATAGTGAAAGGCTTGGATATAGTGAATGTGGAGAGCATGTTTCCACTAGTGCGAGAGTCTAGGACGAGAGGTCATGGCCTCAGAATGAAAGGACGTTCTTTTAGGAAGGAGACGAGGAGAAATCTTGTTAATCATGGAGTGGTGAATCTGTGGAATTATTTGTCGCAGAAGGATAAGTCAGTGGATATTTTTAAGGTAGAGGTAGATAGAATCTTGATTAGTACAGGTGTCAGAGGTTACAGGGGGAAGGCAGGAGAATGGGGTTAGGAGGGAGAGATAGATGAGCCCTTTTTCATGGTGGAATAGATTTGATGGACTGAATGGCCTAATTCTACACCTGTCACTAATGACCTCATGAGCCAATGGAAGGGAGGTTGGTGCCTCATTGTGGTTGATCCAGGAGATATTGTTGGTGATATTTACAGCCAAGAACTCAAAGCTCTCGACCAAAGTGCTCTTGCCAAAACATAGCAAACTGTAAAGTCTGGCCAAGACAGTGTAATCAAAATGTAGAGATTTGCACCCTCCCTCTGTTGTAAGAAACAGCTCTTGCCTGGGATCCCAGCTGGATAACACGCTTGGTTATTATTTGGTTCAATAAAATGCAAATAACTGAAAATGGCGCAATGGTAGGGCTATTGCCTCACAGTACCAGAGACCTGGGTTCCATCCTGACTACAGGTACATGTCTGTACGGAGTTTGTACCTTCTCCCTGTCACCTGCGTGGGTTTTCTCCGGGAACTTCGGTTTCTTCCCACATTCCAAACACGTACAGTATTTTAGGTTAATTGGTTTGGTCTACATGTAAAATGTAAAAAATTGTCCCCCAGTGTGTGTCGGCTGGGTTAATGTGCGGGGATCGCTGGTCGGCGCGGACTTGGTGGGTGGAAGGGCCTGTTTCCGTGCTCATTGATGTTGACTGATGCTTCTCTGTCGATTGTCACCTTGTCGTGGTGGAGAAGCTTGTGTGGTCCTGAGATCCTGAGAGCGATGCCGTCTGGAGCTATGCTCCTGGTAGGGCCACCCATGGCGGTAATGTCGAGGGGGAGGTCTCTGACAAACTGCAATCCAACCAAGACTTCAATGATGGAACAGGCGGAGGACGATGGCTGACATTAGTGGAGCGTCACAACGGCTGGGAAGGCGGATGAAGGCTGCAGCAGATAAGGGTCTCCGGTCGTCTTGGACTCGATGCCACTGGATCCCGACCCAGATCTGTCAAGGACCATGGGGTGGCTGTCTGTGCACCAGTCTCCCCACATTAAACAAAGCCATGCACAGGCGTCCTCCATATAGGGAATAGCACCCTGGAGACACCCATGGCCAGCCATGACTGAAGGGGGCCTAAGAAGACAGGGGCAGCACGAAGCATTGATGGAGCAAAGAGGTCCTTCTGCAGTTGTACAGGGTCATAGTAAGACCACACCTGGAGTATTGCGTGCAGTTTTGGTCCCCTAATTAAAGGAAGGACATTCTTGCTATTGAGGGAGTGCAGCGTAGGTTCATTATGATAATTCCCGGGATAGCGGGGCTGTCATATGCTGAGATTGTGTACAAGCGGCTGGGCTTGTGTACTCTGGTTTAGAAGGATGAGGGGGATCTTATTGAAACATATAAGACTATCAAGGGTTTCGACACACTAGAGGTGGGAAACATGTTCCCGATGTTGGGGGAGTCCAGAATAAGGGGCCACAGTTTAAGAATAAGGGGAAAGCCATTTAGAACAGAGGCGAGGAAACACTTTTTCACACAGAGAGTTGTGAGTCTGTGGAATTCTCTGCCTCAGAGGGCTGTGGAGGCCGGTTCTCTGGATACTTTCAAGAGAGAGCTAGATAGAGCTCTTAAAATTAGCTGAGTCCATAGATATAGGGAAAAGGCAGGAATGGGGTACTGATTGGGGATGATCAGCCATGATCACATTGAATGGCGGTGCTGGCTCGAAGGGCCGAATGGCCTACTCCTGCACCTATTGTCTATTGAGTCAATGGCGAGGAGTCTGGTCTGTGTGATGCCATGTTAAACCCTGCATTTACCCTGCTTTACCTGAAGATGGCAGTAAACACTACACAATGTCCGAAGATAGACACAAAAAGCTGGAGTAACTCAGCGGGGACGGGCAGCATCTCTGGAGAGAAGGAATGGGTGATGCTGGGGGTCGAGCCCCTTCTCCAGACTGGTTGGGGACAAGGGAAACGAGAGATATAGACGGCGATGTGGAGAGACAATGAACAATGAATGAAAGATCAGCAAAAAGAAGCTCTCTGGAAACCAGTACCTTCCACCCGCAACACCCATACTAGCGCAACAGAAAGCCCCCCACCCCCACTGGTGATCAATATTGGAATTGGTGGAGAGGTGGAATATTGCGTTGGTGACCAGCCCTCCCATGTGATGCTGGGACACAACGGGTCCCACTTAGTCTAGTAGTTAATAGAACCCAGATCTCTGGAGCAGGTAAACTATTAATAAAGACATTTGCATGATAGAAGGATTTAATTAAAAGGAGGTTGAGGGGAGACTTGATGGAAGTCTATCGAATTATGAGAGGAATGGGCAGGGTACACAATCACAACCTAGGTTTTCTACCCCAATGATGGTGAGTTTCTGGAACACGCTGTCAGGGATGGTGGTGCAGGCTGATACGAGACAGGCGGTGAAGAGATGTTTGGATAGGCACGTGAGTATGCAGGTAATTGAAGGATATAGATTATGTTCAAGCAGGTAAGAGTTGGTCTTGGCATCATATTCGGCACAGACACTGTGGGCCGAAGGGCTGCTCCTATGCGTACTGTTCTTTGTTCCATACGGATTGTGTCTTCGTATTGTGGATATTCCGGGATATAACCTGATACTCGAAGAAGCCTCCACATAAGCGCTGTAGAATGTATCCTGACTGTTCGCATCATGGCCCGGTCCGGCATTTCCAACGCACACGAGTTGCACTACCGCCTGCACTGCCGTGGACGTGTTAATTTTAATTGTGTTTTGCATTAATGCTTTGTCTTTGGAGCAGCTTTTAATTTTGTTTTCACTCACTTTCAGAATGTATGTGCAATGTGGTTGTAAATTGCGTTTAATTTATATTTTGTGTAGCACTGAGTATTTGTGCGTGTGATGCTGCTGAAACGGCGATGAGATTTTAATCGCAGCTGTTCATCGCAGTACTTGTGCAGATGACAATAAATCCGACTTCACTCATTTATGGTTTATATTTAACCATCGTTTTACATCCCAGTTAGTTTCTTTTTTGGCCGTGTCATTTTCTGTCCTGCTCTAAACTGTCCCATAACATTCCCTGCGTTTACATTTATATACCGGTCTGTTTAACATCTCACTAACCCCTCCATGGGTATTTGAGGTCAGGACACGGTCACCTAGAACACGTCCACCCTGAAAACCTGCAGCAAATGTGCTGGAGACGGCAGCGTGCGCGGTAGACACTCGCGGTACAGAGGGATCACAAGGGATCAGCAGCTCCCAATCAGTGAAAGCAGTTTCAAACCAGGAAGTGGCAGGAGTTAAAATGGCTTCTAAAGAACAGGTCGAGAGTTGGACTGAGGAGACAGTTTGTCCCATCTGCCTGGATTTCTTCACCGATCCGGTTATACTGGAGTGTGGGCACAACTTCTGCCGCTCCTGTATCACACAGAGTTGGGACAGGGAGGAGAGAAACTCCTGCCCGGAATGTAGAGAGGAGTTTGCAGACCGCAGCCTCAGGGTTAGTCGGGCCTTGGCGAGACTGTCTGAGAAAGCTCGAACACTGAGACTGAATACGGAAGAGAAGGAAAGTAAACATCACTGCGAGGAACATCAGGAAGAACTGAAGCTGTTTTGTGAAACGGACAAGAAACTGATCTGTGTGATTTGTGCAGCTGGGCGGGAACACAGCAAACATCGTTTCATGCAGATAGATGAAGCTGTTGAAATCTACAAGGTAAATGCAAACCGACTACGATCACTTGTTTGAATGTATAGTTGAATGTTTATTGTCTAACCCCCTTTCTCTCTGATTCCCAGGATCAGGTTAAATCATCCATACAATCTCTGACAACAAATAAATCAGCCATCCAGGAAATGGAAGAGCAACAGAAGCAGAAGATTTCCCAAGTCCGGGTGAGGCCTTGCTGTGTGGCATTTCTGATCGTGTTGTGTATTTTGGTTAATGCATCACAGCGCTGCGTGGCAGCAGTTAGATGCGCTGTTTCGCTGCTCCGGTGAATTGGGTTCATCCCTGGCTTCAGGTATTGTCCACGTGACGCTCCATGCCCCCTCCAACCCCTCCGCTCTCTACCCCTCCCCTAGTACATCTCTCTCCCCCCACCCCCCACCCCCCACTCCTTCCCCTGGCGCAACTGCCGCCTACCCCTCCCCTGTCCTGTCTGTCCTCCAACCACCACCACCACTCCCCAGGCATAACTCTGCCCTCCCTCTCTCACACAGCTCTGCCCACCCCCCATCCTTCGTACAGTATAACTTATAGGTGGGCAAGCAAGGAAATTGTGCCATTTCAAACTATAAATCTCAAAAATTCTCTGCATCGGGGGAGGCGCTGCCTCGTTTTACCACCGTCAGGGGCGCTACCCCCTGGATCCCCATCTCTTATTTTCCGTTTTGTCCGTCTCATGCCTGATCAGGGGATATGGGGAGAAAACAGGAACAGTGTACTGATCCTGGATGATCAGTCATGATCATATTGAATGGCGGTGTTGGCTCGAAGGGCTGAATGGTCGACTCCTGCCCCTATTGTCCATGTTTCTATGGTCTCCCCATGACCAGGGCACCTTCCGCCCACATCTCCCAGACATGTTGGTTTAATTGGTTGCTGTAATGAAGCTGTTGAAGGCGGGTGATCTGTGAGTCGGTGGGAGTTAATGTGGACGTGAGGGCCATTGTGTTTCAGGGAAACGTGAGGAAATGAGATTGATGGGGTTATTCTAAGGAACAGCATAGATATCGATGGGCCAAATGGTCACCTTCTACTGAACAATGAAATAGAATACAGAAATATATTAGATCAATCTTCACCTTTCATTTGACAGGAGCAGTCACAAAGCCTCAAGTCTCACGTCACATCTCAGTTTGCTGAACTGCACCAGATTCTCGTGAAGAAAGAGCAGCACATTCTCGGAGAGATCAAGGAGGATGAGGAGAAGATTCTAAGTCCAATGGAGAAAAATCTTCAAGACATTCAAGAGAATTTAAACTCTATTGAGGAGGAACTCTCAAATCTGCAGTGGCGAATGGAACAAACAGACATTGTGTTATTTCTGAAGGTCAGGGGTTATGTTTCAATCTCCTTCAATGAAACTGCAGTCACAACATTGGGAGTGATATATTTGCACAAATGCAACTTTTATCAATTCCTATATTTATCCAACGTCCCCCATACAAACAGGCTCTGCTATCTCATAATTCATAGTAGACGAATTAGACCATTCGGCCCATTAAGTCTACTCCGCCATTCAATCATGGCTGATCATGCTCACCCTCTCAACTCCATTCTCCTGCCTTCTCCCCAGGGCCTGATGGTCTGCATCCCAGGGTACTTAAGGAAGTGGCTCTAGAAATCGTGGGCGCCTTGGTGATAATTTTACAATGTGCTATCGTTTCAGGATCAATTCCTGTGGATTGGAGGGTAGCTACTGTTATCCCACGTTTTAAGAAAGGCGGGAGAGAGAAAACAGGGAATTATAGACCAGTTAGCCTGACATCGGTGGTGGGGAATATGCTGGATTCAATTATAAAAGATGAAATAGCAACGCATTTGGATAGCAGTACCTGGATCGGTCCGAATCTGCATGGATTTACGAAGGGGTATTAATCATGCTTGACTAATCTTCTGGAATTGTTTGAGGATGTAACTAGGAAAATGGCCAAGGTAGGGCCAGTGGATGTAGTGTACCTGGACTTTCAGAAAACCTTTAATAAGGTCCCACACAGGAGATTAGTGGGGGAAATTAGAGCACATGGTATTGAGGGTAGTGTAAGGACATGGACAGAAAATTGGTTGGCAGACTGGAAACAAAGAATACAGATAAATGGGTCCCTTTCAGAATGGCAGGCAGTGACTAGTGGGGTACCGCAAGGCTCAGTGCTGGGACAGCAGCTATTTACAATATGCATCAATGATTTAGATGAATGCATTAAGAGTAACATTAGCAAATTTGCAGATGACATGAAGCTGGGTGACAGTGTGAACTGTGAGGAGGATGCTATGAGGATACAGGGTGACTTGTACTGGTTGGGTGAGTGGTCAGATGCATGTCAGATGCAGTTTAATATGGATAAATGTGAGGTTATCCACTTTTGTGGAAAGAACAGGAAGGCAGATTATTATCTGAATTGTGTCAAGTTAGGAAAAGGGGAAGTACAACGAGATCTGTGTGTCCTTGTTCATCTGTCACTGAAAGTAAGGATGCAGGTCCAACAGGCAGTGAAGACAGCTTATGGCATGTTGACATCCATAACAAGAGTAATTGAGTATAAGGGCAAGAGGTCCTTCTACAGTTGTACAGGGCCCTACTGAGACCACACCTGGAATATTGTGTGCAGTTTAAGTACATTCTCGCTATTGAGGGGTTGCAGCGTAGGTTCACGAGATTAATTGCCGGGATGGCGGACTTTCATATGTTGAAAGAATGGTGCGACTGGACTTGTACACTCTGGAATTGAGAAGGATGAGGGGATCTTATAGAAACATATAAGATTGTTTAGGGATTGGGCATGCTAGAGGCAGGAAATATGTTCCTAATGTTGGGAGGATCCAGGAGCCACAGTTTAGGAATATGGGATAGGCCATTTAGAACAGTTTAGGAATAAGGGATAGGCCATTTACAACAGAGATGAGGACAATCTTTTTCACCGAAAGTGTTGTGAATCTGTGGAATTATCTGCCTCAGAGAGCAGTGGAGGCCAATTCTCGGGATGCATTCAAGAGAAAGTTAGATAGAGCTCATAAAGATAGCGGAGTCAGGGGATATGGGGAGATGGCAGGAATGGGGTACTGATTGTGGATGATCAACCATGATCATTGTGAATGGCGGTGCTGGCTCAAAGGGCTGAATGGCCTAATCCTGCACCTATTGTCTATTGTCTGTAACCCCTGACACCCATACTCATCAAGAATCCATCTTTCTCTACCCTAAAATGTCCGTTGACGGCCTTCCCAGCGTCCTGTGGCAAGGAATTCCATAGGTTCACCACCATCTGACTCATTAGGAAGGGTCTGGACCCGAAAAGTCACCTATTCCTTCGCTCCATGGATGCTGCCTCACCCGTTGAGTTCCTCCAGCATTTTAGTCTACCTTCGATTTTTCCAGCACCTGCAGTTCTTTCTCAAACAATAAATTCCTCCTCATCTCGTTCCTAAGGTACGTCATTTTATTCTGAGGCTGTGCCCTCTCGTCATTGACTCTTCCACCAGTGCACACATCCTCTCCACATCCACCCTTTCCAGGACTCTCTCTATTCAGTAAGTTTCAATGAGGTCCCCCCTCATCCTTCAAAACTCCAACAAGTACGGTCCCAGTGCCGTCAAACGCTCATCATATGTTAACCCACTCATTCCTGGGATCATTCTAGTAAAGCTCCTTTGGATCCTCTTCACCACCAGCACATCCTTCCTCAGACATGGTGCCCACAATTGCTCACAATACTCCAAATGCTGTCCGACCAGGGCCATGCAAAGCCTCAGCATTACATCCCTTACGTAACATTACTGTCTGCATCGACCAGACCTGTGGGCGCAAATTCCACATTCTGATCACTGAATTTCCGACAGGATTTGCTCCATGCTACTTTGAATTTTGCCTTTGTGTTTTGGTATCTGCAGAACCGGTGATACATTCTCCATCCACACCCAATCTAATCCATCGTTAATCTTAAATTTCCTCCAACCAATCATGATTAACAGCTTATTGTTGGGTAACATATGTCATAAGTGTTTATCGACACTGGGCCTGTATTCGTTGGAGTTTAGAAAAAATGAGCGGGAACATCATTGAAGCTGACCAAAGAATGAAAGGCATGGATAGAGTGGATATGGAGAGGATGATTCCACTAGTGGGAGAGTCTAGGACAAGAGGTCAGAGCCTCGGGATTAAAGGACGTTCCTCGAAGAAGATAAGGGGGAATTCAGAGGGTGGTGAATCTGTGGAATTCTTTTCAACAGATGGCTATGGAGGCCAAGTCAGTGGATATTTTTAAGGCAGATATGTTTCGATTATTGATTACTACGTGTGTCAGAGGTTACGGGGACATGGCAGGAGAATGGGGGTAGGAGGAGGGAGAGTTGGGTCAGCCATGATTGAATAGAGGAGTAGTACTTATGGGCCGAATGGTCTAATACTGCTCCTATTACTTATGACCTTATGACATTATTCAGCAGAAAATTCAAAACACGTTCAGAATTTCCTGCACATTTCGTCCATGAGTTATAGCATAAATGTCACAAAGATTTATCATACCTCCTGCATTGGTCCCATCAATGTAATGTCCTCTGTGTGACAATGTGAGCGCGAGTCAGAAAATTGTAATTTTCAACAATGTGATATAACTTGCGTGAAATGTCTGTTCCCTCAGTCAATTTCTGCTTTATTTGTTTCAGGAGGAAGCTGGTCGCAAGAGGAGGTAGGACATGCTCTTCAGTTAAGCTCTGCACAGATCTGTAAAGTCACATAAACATGTCGACGCACAGGTTATAACCGGTTATTTAATATTTGCAGAATTAGTGATGATACCCAGACATTGTCACTGAGAGATGGTGCCTTACTGGATGAAAGATTTAATCACCTCTTCTGGTTGAATGCAGTGTTGAGAGAACCCATTGTTGCGATTCACCAAGGTAAAACATATGGATTCCTTACTTCTTATGTGGGTGACATATTTAAGTTGTAAATAGATGCAAAGATTGACCGTAGTGATGAACTGAAGGGGAACTAAAGTTTTATACCAGCACCAATCTCACCTGTTGGGAAGCTTCACAGTCAAGTGGTCAGCTGGAGATGTTAGAACCCTGAACACATCCAACACAGGAGCACAATACAACCAAGACACAGACTGCTAGATGAACTAAAACATCTTAACCCCATCCACACCGCAGAAACACGCCACGATACGAGTTTGAATTCTACCAGGTAGCCAGCAAAGTAAACTCGCAAAGTAAATCGGAGATTTTGAAAAGTTGTAGGAATTTGATGACCAAGATTGTCATAAAAACCGCGGGTTCCATCAGAGAAGGATATATGTGCCACTGAGGGTTACACAGAAAGCTGGAGAAACTCAGCGGGTGCAGCAGCATCTAAGGAGCGAAGGAGATAGGCGACGTTTCGGGTCGAGACCCTTCTTCAGACTGGTCAGGGATCAGAGAAACGAGAGATATAGACGGTGATGTGGAGAGATAAAGAACAATGAATGAAAGATATGCAAAAAAGTATGGATGATAAAGGGAACAAGCCATTGTAAGCTGTTTGTGGTGTGAAAATGAGAAGCTAGTGCGACTAGGGTGGGGGAGGGAGATAGAGATAGAGGGAATGCCAGGGCCCGAGGGCTGAGGGAGAGGTGGGAAGGGGAGGAGACAGCAAGGGTTAACAGAATTGAGAAAATTCAATGCTCAAGCCCAGAGGATGCAGACTCCCCAAGTGGAATATGAGATGCTGTTCCTCCAACTTGCGGTGTTGCTCACTCTGGCCGTGGAGGAGGCCCAGGACCGAGAGGTCGGATACGGAATGGGAGGGGGAGTTGAAGTGCTGAGCCACCGGGAGGTCGGGTTGGTTATTGCGGACCGAGCGGAGGTGTTCGGTGAAACGATCGCCAAGCCTCCGCTTGGTCTCACCGATATAGATCATCTGGCATCTGGAGCAGCGGATGCAGTAGATGAGGTTGGAGGAGGTGCAGGTGAACCTCTGTCGGACCTGGAAGGACTGCTTGGGTCCCTGAAAGGAGTGGAGGGGGGAGGTGAAGGGACAAGTGTTGCATTTCTTGCGGTTGCAAGGGAAAGTGCCCGGGGAAGTGGTAGAGCGGGAGGGGAGGGAAGAATTGACAAGGGAGTTGCGGAGGGAGCGGTCTTTGCGGAAGGCAGACGGAGGGAGATGGGAAGATGTGGCGGGTGGAGGGGTCACGTTAAAGGTGGCGAAACTGGCGGAGGACTATGTGTTGTATTTGCCGGCTGGTGGGGTGAAAGGTGAGGACCAGGGGGACTCTGCCCTGTTTGCGAGTGGGGGAATGGGGAGCGAGGGCAGTGTTGCGGGGTATGGAGGAGACCCTGGTGCGAGCCTCATCAATAGTGGGGGAGGGGAATCCCCGTTCTCTGAAGAATGAGGCCATTTGTGATGACCTGGTGTGGAACACCTCATCCTGGGAGCAGATGCGGCATAGACTCCGCAACTCCCTTGACAATTCGTTTCGCCGAACACCTCTGCTCGGTCCGCAAAAACCAACCCGACCTCCCGGTGGCTCAGCACTTCAACTCCCCCTCCCATTCCGTATCCGACCTCTCGGTCCTGGGCCTCCTCCACGGCCAGAGTGAGCAACACCGCAAGTTGGAGGAACAGCATCTCATATTCCGTTTGGGGAGTCTGCATCCTTTGGGCTTGAACATTGAATTTTCTCAATTCTGTTAACCCTTGCTGTCTCCTCCCCTTCCCACCTCTCCCTCAGCCCTCAGGCCCTGGCATTCCCTCTATCTCTATCTCCCTCCCCCACCCTAGTCACACTAGCTTCTCATTTTCACACCACAAACAGCTTACAATGGCTTGTTCCCTTTATCATCGATACTTTTTTGCATATCTTTCATTCATTGTTCTTTATCTCTCCACATCACCGTCCATATCTCTCGTTCCCTAATCCCTGACCAGTCGGAAGAAGGGTCTCGACCCGAAACGTCACCTATCTCCTTCGCTCCTTAGATATGCTGTTGCACCCGCTGAGTTTCTCCAGCATTTTGTGTAACCCTCGATTCTCCAGCATCTGCAGTTTCTTCTTTAACACTATATGTGCCACTGATGCTGCTTGGCCTGTCAGTGACGACTCACTTTGGTTAACTCAGGTCTGCCCCCTGCTGTAGATACATTGTTATTAACATCTCCACCACATTGAAGCTTTGTCAGAATGAGTCGCGTCAGACAAACTAGTATTGACCTCAGCCAGGGATTTCGTCTTGGACGATAACACCCAGCTACTTGTAAAATGGAGTTAACAATATCTAGTTAAATTGTGTCCCAAAAAGTTAATCTGCAAGTGGAATTGGCAGCAAAGAAAGCAAAGTCAAGAGGACTTGTGCACAAAAACCTGAACGTAATGCTGAGGCTCTATAAGGTGCCGGTTAGACCACATTTGGAATACTGTGAGCAGATTTGGACGCCATACCTGATGAAGGGTGTGCTGGCACTGGAGAAGGGCCTGAGGAGGTTTACAAGAATGATCCCAGGCATGCGTAGGTTAACCTTCTCGAGTAGGTTAACGTTTTTCCCATTGAGGGTAGGGAAGATTCAAACAAGAGGGCATGACATGAGAATTAAGGGACAGAAGTCTAGGGGTAACGTAAGGGGGAACTTCTTTACTCAGAGGGTGGTCGCTGTGTGGAATGAGCTTCCAGCAGAAGTGGTGGAGGCAGGATCGATTTTAACATTTAAAAGTAAAGTGGATAGGTATATGGACGTGAAGGGAATGGAGGGGTATGGTCTGAGTGCAGGTAGATGGGACTAGGGAAAGCAAATGGTCGGCACGGACTGGAAGGGACGAGAGGGCCTGTTTCCGTGCTGTAATTGTTATATGGTTATATGGTAACCTATGATGATATTTTATCGGCAGGAGTGCTCGCAGGAGTTTAGAAGAATGAGGGGGGACCTCATTGAAACATAGAGTAGTGAAAGGGTTGGATAGAGTGGATAAAGAGAGAATGTTTCCACCAGTGGGAGAATCGCGGACTAGTGTTCATGGCCATCAGAATGAAAGGACGTTATTTAAGGAAGAAGATGAGGCGAGATGCATTGTGTGGAATCTGTGGAATTCTGTGCCACAGAAAGCTGTGGTGCCCAAGTCAGTGAATATGTTTAAGGCAGAGGTAGATAGACTCTTGATTAGTACGGGTGTCAGAGGTTTAGGGGAGAAGGCAGGAGGATGGTTTAGGAGGGAGAGATAAATCAGCCATTATTGAATGGTGGAGGTCTTGATGGGCGGAACGGCCTAATTCTACTCCTCTCACATGATATTATGACATTTGAAATGTGGGATCAATGTGCTGACCAGGATTGTTATCAACATTTGTGGACAATCTTCAGAGAGGGAAATCTGTGCCATAACTCTATCTGACCTGTCGGAGACTGAAGTTTCTGGTGAATCAAGGTTTCTCCTGTTGGAATCACGAGGTTCACTGCTATTACTTGGCTATCATGTTGAGGCGCTGCTTGAATTAGATTCGTCAGGGAAACGAGCATTCACCTCAGTCTTGGCGTTTTCTCGGTGGAAAACACCCAGTTATTTGTCCTGGCAAAGATCCTCTTACGCACATACACCTTAAAATTTGAGATGTTACGCCGAATATCTCCCTGTAATGAAAGACTACCAACACGAGCAATGAATCTTTGTAGGATGGAGGTGGAGATGCTGGTTTAATCGAAGGTAGACACAAAATGCTGGAGTAACTCCGCGGGACAGGCAGCATCTCTGGAGAGAAGGAATGGGTGATGTTTCTGGTCGAGACCCTACTTCAGACTCAATGAATCAGACTCAGACCCGATGAATCTCCTCTGTTCCCTCTCCAGCACAAACACATCCTTCCTTGAGCGTGTCGACCTGCACACAATACACCAAGTGAGGCTGACCAGCCTTGATAGCCTTCCACGCGACCCAGAGCACCAACAATTTCCATGTCAGTACAAATGTACTTCGCATGCCTACGGCACGGAAAGTGGTCGTTAATATATATCATAACCACCAACAATCCCAGGACAGATCCCTGCTGAAGACCACTGTGTACAGATAGCCACTACCATTCCATACCTTTCATACACAAAACTATCCCGATGCCAATACCCTCTGCCTCCTTAAAACCACGTCAAACTTAGATCCAATTATCCAGGTCATATCGGATATCATATGCCTTCACTTTCACCACTCGCCCACCATGAGGGAACGTGTCCAATGCCCCATGAAAGCCCATATATTGGTTTAGCCTGAGTTGAATGAATTCTTGGTTACAGGTGCAGGATCATTTCCACCCATGAATCTCCTCTCCTTCAGCGACCCTACAATCGCGAGCCTCCACACATTCTGTGTTGCACAAGGGCCATTCAATCCCGACATTTTTCAGTGGTGGGAGCCACCCCTCCTTCAGTCTCGCCCTCTGCTGCAGAGAACATGAGCAGAAGGATCACAACTGGCATCTGAAATCGCCTCTATTCAGTGTGATGATGACGACTCTGCCCCAGGCCTCAACTCCTCATGTGTGCCAGTTCCACACTGGCCCCAATTCTCCAATATTACATCCGATATCCTGCCCAGGATCTTTGATCCTACCTGCCTTTATAAATACATCCTGTTACCACTTATCTCAATCCGCTACTTGATAATCTGATTCCCTCTCCACCACCTAACAGCGAGATCTCACAAACCCTGCCCAACCGCTCCAAATGCCCACCCGCAATCTCTGCATCGTCCCCTCTCTCTCTCTCTCTCTCTCTCTCTCTATTTACACTCACAATCCCAACTCCGCCGCCCGACCCGCTCCTGCAATCCACGAGCCTCCCCTTTCCTCGGAGTGAAACGCGGAGAAAGGTTTGTGTTGTCCATCTCACGTAATTGGGTGACAGCCCGGGCAAGGTGTCAGTTGTCCGCCCGCCTGTGCCCGAGTCTCCCCCCGACCCCCGGGGACTCTCTGATTCTCTGCTTCTCCCCCCAGTCTCCGTCACCCTGGATGTGGAAACAGCGCATGCGCTGCTCGAGGTGTCTGAGGATCGGAAGAGGGTGAGACGGACCGGGACCCGGAGGAGTCTCCCTGACACCGGGAAGAGGTTTACATACTGGGAGTGTGTGCTGGGATCGGAGGGATTCACATCGGGGAGACATTACTGGGAGGTGGAGGTGGCGGGGAGTGAGAACTGGAGTCTGGGAGTCGCCGCAGAGTCTGTGGAGAGGAAGGGAAAGGAAAAGCTGACCCCGGAGACTGGAGTCTGGAGGATCAGGCGGATTGATGACGAGTTTAAAGCACTCACCTCCCCTCGATCCCCTCTCCCCGCCCGTCCCATCCCCGGGAGGGTGGGAGTTTATCTCAGTTACGAGTCCGGGACAGTTTCATTTTACGACGCGGACACCAAGTCCCATCTCCACACTTTCTCTGGGAATAAATTCACGGAGAAAATGTATCCTTTCTTCAGGACGAGGAAGAATAACCAGTGGCTAAGAATATGCCCCGGTTCCGCTCCGGGTGTGTAAAAGGGTCGGGTCCCGGGACCGGCGTCAGGAGCGGGGCTCAGGGGCTGTGGGGCAGAAACCCGGTGGACAACAGGTCGGCGCTGAACGGCTCCCATTTAATCCCCAAATTCCGCGTCGTGAAACCCCAGTGAGCGCGGAAATAAAACCAGGGGGAATGTAAATGCGGGAAGAGTGAAATAAACAGCAACTGAAATCAGAGCTGTCTGTCGATCCGTTCATTTTAACGCGTTAACCGCGTCCGGCAACGGGACAGAAATTACTTTTGTGAAAATATAAAGATTGAAACAATCGCCCTTCCCGCGGGTTCAGCAGCGGCCGCGGGCGGTGGGTCCTGAGCTCCGAGGTACTACGGGTCCTAAAGTCCGTCGACATACCTCCTTTACATTGTGTTTGTGGCTTTTCCACTTCCAACACCAGACACATTTTTCTTCGAACGGATGTTTCAAAGAATGAGTGCGTTAGAAATTCCAGGTTCCAGGTGAAAGCCCGCAGGAATCAGGCTCCGCCTTCCTGTCTGTAGGATAAGTGGAGCATTGCTTATTGCAGTCGCACCCTCGCCTCTCTCTCTCGGCAACATCATGTCTGTATCAGCGCTGCTTCCTGCTCTCGTTCCCCACTTTAATGTCTCATCTTCCTCACTGCCAGTTTCTAACCGGCTCCCACTTTCACCGCTTGAGCTCCGACTCTTCCCTTCCCTCTCTCCGCTTCTCTGAATAATATCAGGGAAAAGGCGAGTGGCCAGAGTCTATTCCCAGCCAGCGGACTCCATCTGCTGCGTTGACTGCGCTTCCTCCCAACCTGCTTCCCGTCAAATTTCCTTTCCATACTCCCTGTATTTTTGCGGCCGTTAGACAATAGACAATAGGTGCAGGAGTAGGCCATTCGGCCCTTCGAGCCAGCACCGCCATTCAATGTGATCATGGCTGATCATCCCCAATCAGTCCCATTTGCAGCCTTCTCCCCATATTCCCTGACTCGGGTATTTTTAAGAGCCCTATCTAGCTCTCTCTTGAAAGCATCCAGAGAACCTGCCTCCACCGCCCTCTGAGGCAGAGAATTCCACAGACTCAAAACTCTCCAAATCATTGGACAAAGTCAGCATGGAGTTATGAAAGGTAAATCATGTCTGACGAATCTTATAGAATTTTTCGAGGATGTAACTAGTAGAGTGGATAAGGGAGAACCTGTGGATGTGTTATATCTGGACTTTCAGAAGGCTTTCGACAAGGTCCCACATAAGAGATTAGCATACAAACTTAAAGCACACGGTATTGGGGTTCAGTATTGATGTGGGTAGAGAACTGGCTGGCAGACAGGAAGCAAAGAGTAGGAGTAAACGGGTCCTTTTCAGAATGGCAGGCAGTGACTAGTGGGGTACCGCAAGGCTCAGTGCTGTGACCCCAGCTATTTACAATATATATTAATGATCTGGATGAGGGAATTGAATGCAACATCTCCAAGTTTGTGGATGACACGAAGCTGGGGGGCAGTGTTAGCTTTGAGGAGGATGCTAGGAGGCTGCAAGGTGACTTGGATAGGTTGGGTGAGTGGGCAGATGCAGTATAATGTGGGATAAATGTGAGGTTATCCACTTTGGTGGCATAAACAGGAGGGTAGATTATTATCTGAATGGTGGCCGATTAGGAAAAGGGGAGATGCAACGAGACCTGGGTGTCATGGTACACCAGTCATTGAAAATAGGCATACAGGTGCAGCAGGCTGTGAAGAAAGCGAATGGTATGTTGGCATTCATAGCAAAAGGATTTGAGTACAAGAGCAGGGAGGTTCTACTGCAGTTGTACAGGGTCTTGGTGAGGCCACACCTGGAGTATTGCGTACAGTTTTGATCTCCTAATCTGAGGAAATAAATACTTGCCATAGAGGGAGTACAGAGAAGGTTCACCAGACAGATTCCTAGGATGGCAGGACTTCCAAATGAAGAAAGACTGGATAGACTCGGCTTGTACTCGCTGGAATTTAGGAGATTGAGGGGGGATCTTATAGAGACTTACAAAATTCTTAACGGGTTGGACAGGCTAGATGCAGGAAGATTGTTCCCGATGTTGGGGAACTCCAGAACAAGGGGTCACAGTTTAAGGATAAGGGGGAAGTCTTTTAAGACCGAGATGAGAGTATTTTTTTTTCAAACAGAGAGTGATGAGTCTGTGGAATTCTCTGCCACAGAAGGTAGTTGAGGCCAGTTCATTGGCTATATTTAAGAGGGAGTTAGATGTGGCCCTTGTGGCTAAAGGGGTCAGGGGGTATGGAGAGAAGGCAGGTACAGGATACTGAGTTGGATGATCAACCATGATCATATTGAATGGCGGTGCAGGCTCGAAGGGCCGAATGGCCTGCTCCTGCACCTATTTTCTATGATTCCATGATTCTCTGTGAGAAAACGTGTTTCCTCGTCTCTGTTCTAAATGGCTTACTCCTTATTCTTAAACTGTGGCCAGTGGTTCTGGACTCCCCCAACATCGGGAACATGTTTCCTGCCGTGTGTCCAAGCCCTTAACAATCTTATATGTTTAAATGAGATTCCCTCTCATCCTTCTAATCTCCAGATTGTACAAGCCCAGCTGCTCCATTCTCACAGCATATGACAGTCCCGCCATCCCGGGAATTAACCTTGTAAGCCTGCGCTGCACTCCCTCAATAGCAAGAATGTCTATCCTCAAATTAGGGAACCAAAACTGCACACAATACTCCAGGTGTGGTCTCAATAGGGCTCTGTACAACTGCAGAAGGACCTCTTTGCTCCTATATTCGAATCCTCTTGTTATAAAGGCCAACATACCATTCGCTTTCTTCACTGCCTGCTGTACCTGCATGCTTACTTTCATAGACTGATGTACAAGGACCGCCAGATCCCGTTGTACTTCCCCTTTTCCCAACTTAACGCCATTTAGATAGTAATCTGCCTTCCTGTTTTTGCTCCCAAAGTGGATAACCTCACATTTATCTGCATTAAACTTCATCTGCCATGCATCTGCCCACTCCCCCAACCTGTCCAATTCACCCTGCATTCTCATAGCATCCTCCTGACAGTTCACACTGCCACCCAGCTTTGTGTCATCTGCAAATTTGTTATTGTTACATTGAATCCCTTCATCCAAATCATTTATGTATATTGTAAATAGCTGCGGTCCCAGCACCGAGCCTTGCGATACCCCACTGGTCACTGCCTGCCATTCTGAAAGGGACCCGTTAATCCCTACTCTTTGTTTCCTGTCTGCCAACCACTTCTCAAAGGTTCAAAGATTCTTTATTTGTCACAGACACTCATTGGTGTTGGGAAATGCGGATTGCCATTGCAGCACATTAAAAAATAATACAACATAACAATAATAAAGAAATTTAAACATAAAAACATCCCCCCCCCCATTATGAGGGAAGGCACAAAGTCCAGTCCCCATCCCCATGTCCACCCATAGTCGGGCCTATTGAGGCCTCCGCAGTCGCCTTACGGAAGCCCGATGTTCCAGGCCGTTCTCGCCAGGTGATGGCGCTCCGGCGTCGGGAGAATCCTCTCAGCGTCTTGGGATGCCTGGAACGGCCGCTTCCTTACCGCAGACCGCGGCTTCCGAAGCCGACAGGCCGCGCTGGATGGAGCGTCACCACTGGTGATTTCGGCGAGAGATCCCAGGTTCCTGATGTAAAGTTCAGCCCCGCCGCCCGCAGCTGGCAATTCCACAGACCGCAGCTCCGCGATGTTTTTTTATCGACGGTCCCAGAATTCGTGCGGTGACCTGGGCGAGGCATCGCCCGCTCCACGATAGCGCTCCAGCGCTGTGCCGCCACTGAAGCCGTGGTTCTGGCTGGTCCTGTCAGGAAACGCCGCTCCAGACCCCGATGGAAGGCCGTGAGGACAGGTTGAAGGTGCTGCTTCTATACCCATGTCAGCTCTCTACCCCCAATACCATGTGCCCTAATTTTTGCCCACTAAACTTCTATGTGGGACGTTATACTTTCTGAAAGTCCAAGTACACTACTCTGAAAGTCCAAGTACACTGGCTCTC
The DNA here is from genome assembly GCA_035221665.1 of Okamejei kenojei. Lineage (NCBI taxonomy): Eukaryota > Metazoa > Chordata > Chondrichthyes > Rajiformes > Rajidae > Okamejei > Okamejei kenojei. Next base: position 34,369 of record JAVHYY010000440.1, on the reverse strand, counting down.
CCTTGTCTATTATCCTAGTTACATCTTCAAAAAATTCCAGATGATTAGTCAAGGACGATTTCCCCTTCGTAAATTCATCCTGTTTACTGCTATCCAAATGTTCGGCTATCTCATATTTTATAATTGATTCCAGCATCTTCCCCACCACCGATGTCAGGCTAACTGGTCTAATTCCCTGTTTTCTCTCTCCCGCCTTTCTTAAAAAGTGGGATCACATTAGCCAATTAGCCGTTGCGCCAATTAAGGTACAATGATGTTTGAGTTACCATACAGTCATACAAAGTGAAAAGCAACACGACACAGAGCCACATCAAATAAAATTTAACATAAACATCCAACACAGTGGAATCCACATTCCTCAGTGTGATGGAAGGTAATAATGCTCAATCATCTGCCTCCTTTGTTCACCCGTGGTTGGGGCTGTTGAAGCCCCCGTGGTTGGAGCTCTTCCATTGGTGATGCTCGGCAATGGATCGCAGGATCCACGATGTTAAAGTCCGCGCCGGGGTTGAAGCTCCGGGCCAGTCTTCAGGAAAGGTTGCACCACTCCACGCTGTCAGGCCACAGGGGGGACAGAGATACGATAAGGAGAAAAGTCGCATCTCTGTCGAGGTAAGTGACTGAAAAATGTTTCCCCCTATCCCCCCCCCCCCACCCCCCACATTAAACAGACCCAGAAAAATTAAAACATACTTATAAAACTTACTTAAAATAATAACAACTGAGAGGGGACAGACAGACTGTTGGCGAGGCAGCCACTGTGGTGGCGCCACCCGGTGGAATTAGTAGATGTTGATCAAGATAGATTTTCTAAATGGGGAGAGAATCCAGAAATCGGCGGTACAATAGGACTTGGGAGTGCTGGTGCAGGATTCTCAAAAAGTTAATCTGCAAGGCAAAACAGTAGCAAAGAAAGTAAACTCAATGCTAACATTTATTTCAAGAGGGCTTGTATACAAAAACGGATGTAATGTCCAGGCCACCATATCTGAGGAAGGATGTGCTGGCTCTGGAGAGGGTTCAGAGAAGGTTTACAAGAATTATCCCAGGAATGAGTAGGTTAGCCTATGATGAGCATTTGTCTGCACTAGGCCTGTACACGCTGGAGTGTAGAAGAATGATGGGGGACCTCATTGAAACATACAGAATAGTGAAAGGCTTGGATATAGTGAATGTGGAGAGGATGTTTCCACTAGTGCGAGAGTCTAGGACGAGAGGTCATGGCCTCAGAATTAAAGGACGTTCTTTTAGGAAGGAGACGAGGAGAAATCTTGTTAATCATGGAGTGGTGAATCTGTGGAATTATTTGTCGCAGAAGGCTGTGGAGGATGTCAGTGGATATTTTTAAGGTAGAGATAGATAGAATCTTGATTAGTACAGGTGTCAGAGGTTACGGGGGAAGGCAGGAGAATGGGGTTAGGAGGGAGAGATAGATGAGCCCTTTTTGATGGCGGTATAGATTTGATGGGCCGAATGGCCTAATTCTACTCCTGTCACTTATGACCTCATGAGCCAATGGAAGGGAGGTTGGTGCTTCATTGTGGTTGATCCAGGAGATATTGTTGGTGATATTTACACCCAAGAACTCAAAGCTCTCGACCAAAGCGCTCTTGCCAAAACATAGCAAACTGTAAAGACAGTGTAATCAAAATGTAGAGATTTGCACCCTCCCTCTTACACCCTGTTGTAAGGAACAGCTCTTGCCTGGGATCCCAGCTGGATAGCATGCTTGTTTTTTATTTGGTTCAATAAAATGCAAATAAATGGAAATGGCGCAATGGTATGGATATTGCCTCACAGTACCAGAGACCTGGGTTCCATCCTGACTACAGGCACATGTCTGTACGGAGTTTGTACCTTCTCCCTGTCACCTGCGTGGCTTTTCTACGGGAACTTCGGTTTCTTCCCACATTCCAAACACGTACAGTATTTTAGGTTAATTGGTTTGGTCTACATGTAAAATGTAAAAAATTGTCCCCCAGTGTGTGTCGGCTGGGTTAATGTGCGGGGATCGCTGGTCGGTGCGGACTTGGTGGGCGGAAGGGCCTGTTACTGTGCTGTATCTGAACTAAACTAAAACATTGATGTTGACTGATGCTTCTCCGTCGATTGTCACCTTGTCGTGGTGGAGAAGCTTGTGTGGTCCTGAGATCCTGAGAGCGATGCCGTCTGGAGCTATGCTCCTGGTAGGGCCACCCATGGCTGTAAGGTCGAGCGGGGGTGGTCTCTGACAAAGAGCAATCCAACCAAGACCTCAACGGTGGAACAGGCGGAGGACGATGGCTGACCTTAGTGGAGCGTCAGAACGGCTGGGAAGGCGGATGAAGGCTGCACCAGATAAAGGGTCTCCGGTCGTCTTGGACTCTGGATCCCGACCCAGATTTGTCAAGGACCGTGGGGTGGCTGTCTGTGCACCAGTCTCCCCACATTAAACAAAGTCATGCACAGGCGCCCTCCATATAGGGAATAGCACCCTGGAGACACCCATGGCCAGCCATGACTGAAGGGGGCCTATGAAAACTGGGGCAGCACGAAGCATTGATGGAGCAAAGAGGTCCTTCTGCAGTTGTACATGTGTGAGATCACACCTGGAGTATTGTGTGCAATTTTGGTTTCCTAATTTGAGGAAGGACATTTTTGCTATTGAGGGAGTGCAGCATAGGTTCACCTGGTTAATTCCCGGGATGGCGGGACTTTCATATGCTGAGAGAATGGAGCGGCTGGGCATGTACACGCTGGAGTTTAGAAGGATCAGAGGGATCTTATTGAAACATATAAGTGTATTATGGGTTTGGACATGCTAGAGGCAGGAAACATGTTCCCGATGTTGGGGTTGACCAGAACCAGGGGCCACAGTTTAAGAATAAGGGGTAAGCCATTCAGAACGGAAACACTTTTTCACATAGATAGTTGTGAGTCTGTGGAATTCTCTGCCTCAGAAGGCGGTGGAGGGCGGTTCTTTTAAGAGAGAGCTTTATATAGCTCTTAAAGATAGCGGAGTTTGAGGATATAGGTAGAAGATAGGGGCGGGGTACTGATTCGAGATGATCAGCCATGATCACATTGAATGGTGGTGCTGGCTCGAAGGGCCGAATGGCCTACTCCTGCACCTATTGTCTATTGAGTCAATGGCGAGGAGTCTGGTCTGTGTGATGCCATGTTGAACCCTGCATTTATCCTGCTTTACCTGAAGATGGCAGTAATCACTACACAATGTCCGAAGATAGACACAAAAAGCTGGAGTAACTCAGCGGGGACAGGCAGCATCTCTGGAGAGAAGGAATGGGTGATGCTGGGTGTCGAGCCCCTTCTCCAGACCGGTTGGGGACAAGGGAAAGGAGAGATATAGACGGCGATGTGGAGAGACAATGAACAATGAATGAAAGATCAGCAAAAAGTAACGATGATAAAGGCCATTGTTAGCGGCCATTGTCTGTGGGGTGAGAACGAGAAGCTTGTGCGACTTGGGTGGGGGAGGGAGGGAATGCCGGGGATATTCAAGAGAGAAACATCAATATTCAAATCCCACAGACCTTAATATCACACACCATTTCTGATTTTATTACTTCCGGCTCTCTGCCCTCTGAAGCCTCCAACCTTATCGTTCCCCAGCCCCGCACGGCCCGATTTTACTTTCTCCCCAAAATCCACAAACAGGACTGTCCTGGCAGACCCATTGTTTCTGCTTGTTCATGTCTCACCAAATTAATTTCCACACGCCTCGACTCCATCCTATCCCCCCTGGTCCGATCCCTCCCCACCAATGTCCAAGACACCTCACACGCTCTTCGTCTCTTCAATGACTTCCGCTTTCCAGGCCCCCACTCCCTCATCTTTACTATGGACGTCCAGTCACTCTACACCTCCATCCCATCCTATGTGTACTGTGTCAAGTCAAGTGTCTTCTTCACATACACATACGAGATGTGCAGTGAAATGAAAAGTGGCAATGCTCGCGGACTTTGTGCAAAAAAACAAACAAACAAACAACCAAACAACCTACAAACAGAATGGAACAGAATCACAAGTTATTTTACATATTAAATATTGTGGGCGGAAGGAAAAAGGGAAGAAAAAAACCCAGCAATTTAAAAAGAGTGGTACAGTAAAGTTAGTCCCTGGTGAGATAGGTTACAGTCCTAATGGCCTCTGGGAAGAAACTCCTTCTCAACCTCTCCATTCTCACAGCATGGCAACAGAGGCGTTTGCCTGACCGTAGCAGCTGGATCAGTCCGTTGTTGGGGTGGAAGGGGTCACCCTTGATTTTATTGGCTCTGGAGTTGCATCTCCTGATGTATAGTTCCTGCAGAGGGGCGAGTCCCCATCGTGCGTTCGGCCGAACACGCTACTCTCTGCAGAGCCTTCTTGTCCTGGGCAGAGCAATTCCCAAACCAGATTGTAATATTTCCGGACAAGATGCTTTCCACACCCGCTGAGTAGAAGCACTGGAGGATCCTCGGAGACACTCTGAATTTCCTCAATTGCCAGAGGTGGTAAAGGCGCTGCCTTGCCTTACTCACGAGCGCTGCAGCGTGTGATGTCCATGTCATATCCTCAGAGATGTGGACTCCCAGGTATTTAAAACAGCTCACCCTATCCACAGTATCCCCATTTATCCTCAATGGTGTGTGCGTCCTCGGATGATGTGCCCTCCCAAAGGCCACGATCAGCTCCTTAGTTTTTTTGATGTTCAAGAGGAAGCTTGAAGCAAGCCAATGAGGCTAATTGGCTTGCTGCCTCTGCCTCCTAATTGGTCACTGCTGACTGGGTGGTCTGAAGGGTCTGTTTCATAAGGTCATAAGGAATAGGAGTAGAATTAGGCCATTCGGCCTATCAAGTCTACTCCACCATTCAATCATGGCTGATATGTCTCTCCCTCCTAACCTCATTCTCCTGCCTACTCCCCATGACCTCTGACACCCACACTAATCAAGAATCTATCTCTGCCTTAAAAATATCCACTGACTTGGCCACCACAGCCTTCTGTGGCAAAGAATTCCACAGATTCACCACCCTCTGACTAAAGACATTTCTCCTCAACTCCATCCTAAAAGAGCATCCTTTAATTCTGAGGCTATGACCTCTAGTTGTAGACTCTCCCATTGGTGGAAACATTCTCTCCACAGATTTCGGCGCTATCTCTGAAATGAACCAAACTTAAAGTCTGAAATGTAAAAAAAATGAAGAGTCTTAACTTGTCTGTAAAGGCCCATTGCCCCTGGTCAGAGATGCAAGGGTTGGACTGGCCAGTGATGCACCAATATTCTCTACCACTACGCAATGCCACTGAGTGCAATGAGAGAATGGCCAGGGTGGTATAGCACAGTGAGGAATATGCAGGAGTCACAGTGGTGGATGTTCATGTTAAAATGTGTTTTGGGCGATCTATTACTTTTTATTTGTATGACTGACTTGGCAAATGAAATTCCTCGTATGTTGCAAAACATACTTGGCAAATAAAGTACTATTCTGATTCTAATTCAGATTCTAAAGAAATTCCTCCTCATCTCTTCTCTAAAGGTACATCCTTTTATTCTGAGGCTCTGTCCTCTGGTTCTAGACTCTCCCACTAGTGGAAACACCCTCTCAGTATCCACTGTTTCCAGGCCTTTAACTATTCGCTAGGTTTCAATGACGTACCCCCTCATCCTCGTAAATTTCCTCTGGACCTAGTGACACCACACCTGGAGTATTGTGTGCAGTTTTGGTCCCCAAATTTGAGGAAGGCCATTCTCGCTAATGAGGGAGTGCAGCATATGTTCACAAGGTTAATTTCCGGGGTGGCGGGACTGTCAAATGCTGAGAGAATGGAGCGACTGGGCTTGTATACTCTGGAGTTTAGAAGGATGAGAGGCAATCATATTTAAACATATAAGATTATTAAGGGTTTGGACACACTAGAGGCAGGAAACATGTTCTCGATGTTGGGGGAGTGCAGAACCAGAGGCTACAGTTTAAGAATATGGGGTAAGGCATTTGGAACGGAGATGAGGAACCTTTTTCACACGGAGTTATAAGTGTCGAATTCTCTGCCTCAGAGGGCTGTTCTCTGGATACTTTCAAGAGAGAGCTAGATAAGGCTCTCTAGTGTGAGCTAGATAACAGAGTCAGTGGATATGGGGGGAAGGCAAGAACGGGGTACTGATTGCGGATGATCAGCTGGCTCGAAGGGCCGAATGGCCTACTCCGGCACCTGTTGTCTATTGACTCGGTAGGCCGAAAGTCCTGCCCCATACAACACTATCCCACGATCTGTGTACCAATCTTATTTAAATAAGAAAGTGTTGTTGAGTCGATTGTGGAAAACAAGTAGAATTACCCTGCACACTTTCTTCAGTTTCTGGAGAAGATTTTCTAGTAAAACCTCCCTTCTCTCATCTCGAGCAGTTTGATAAAAATTCCCTGCCAACTCATTTCTTAGAACTAGCTCCCCACACACCGAGACACTTTCTATACCTGGCCCACTTTGCTTTTCTATTCCTTTCACCTCACTGAACCTGAGAGAGTGGTCCACCTCTTTGTTTCACTCCATCACTCTCTGCACCCACTCTCAGCTGCACCTGGCCTCCTGAAAGCACAGCTTCCTGGAAACGCAAAGAGAAACAACTAACGTTACTTTCAATAGTCAGAAGGAATGCAGCACATACATTGCTCTCCGCTTCACTCTCTCCTCACCTCTCGTGCTCTCTACCCATCTTGCCTTCTCAGGTAGACACAAAATGCTGGAGTAACTCAACGGGACAGGCAGCATCTCTGGATTGAAGTAATGGGTGATGTTTTGGGTCGAGACCCTTCTTATAGACAATAGACAATAAGTGCAGGAATAGGCCATTTGCCGCTTTGAGCCAGCACCACAATTCAATGTGATCATGGCTGATCATCCCCAATCAGTACCCCGTTGCTGCCTTCTTCCCATGTCCCCCGAGTCCGCTATCTTCAAGAGCCCTATCTAGCTCTCTCTCTTGACATATCCAGAGAACCGGCCTCCACCGCCCTCTGAGGCTGAGAATTCCACAGATTCATAACTCTCTGTGTGAAAAAGTGTTTCCTCATCTCCGTTCTAAATGGCCGACACCTTATTCTTAAACTATGGCCCCTGGTTCTGGACTCCCCCAACATTGGGAACATGTTTCCTGCTTCTAGCGTGTCCATATAATCTTATATATTCCCCCTCAACCTTTTAAATTAATATACAAGCCCAGCCGCTCCATTCTCTCAACATTTAACAATCCCGCCATCCCGAAAATTAACCTTGTGAACCTACACTCCCTCAATAGCAAGAATGTCCTTCATCAAATTTGGAGACAAAACTGCACACAATAATCCAGGTGTGGTCTCACTAGGGCCCTGTACAACTGCAGAAGGACCTCTTTGCTCCTATACTCAACTCATTCTGGAGTTATGGTTCGTTCATTTTAGATGTAGAAACAAGGAACTGCAGATGCTGGTTAATACACCAAAGGCCACAAAGTGCTGGAGTAACTCAGAGGGTTAGACGGCAGCTTTGGACTTTAGAATTTAGAGATCCAGCGCGGAAACAGGCCCTTCGGCCCTCCGAGCCCGCACCAACCAGCGATCATCCCGTACACTAGCACTCTCCCACACACTAGAGACAATTTGTAATTTTACAGGCCAATTAACCTACTGTCCTGTACGTCTTTGGAGTGCGGGAGGAAACTGGAGAACATGGAAATAATCCACGCGGGCACAGGGAGAACACACAAACTCCGTACAGACAGCAGCCGTAGTCAGGATCGAACCCAGGTGCCTGGCGCTATAAGGCAGCAACTCTACCGCTGCGCCACAGTGCCGCCCATTGGTAGGGGGACCAGTGGAGCGTCCCTTGTAGCCAGGGTCCGGAGGGCAAGGAGCACCGCCACTCCACCTAGGGGTCCGTAGGGGGAGGAGTGGCATTGCAGTCAGTGACAGGAGGACTGGTGACGGGATCGAGGGAGTGGGCAGGGCTGGAGATGTCCGGGTTGGGTTGTTCATGGACCTGGACAAGCTGGACATCCGTGAGTCACGGTTGCCAGGAGGAAGAGGCTTTGCCCGAGTCAGATGCTCGCCGGGGTTACGTCCGCGCCCGGGTGGCGTTAGAGAGGGACATAGTTGTAAAGTAGTTATTTAGTATATTTGTAAGGATTGTAACAGAGTCGTTTGTATAATTTGGTGGTGGGTGTGTCACCATGGGTTTGTTGTGTATTGTGATAGTAATTAAATACATTATTTTTAATACGAAAAAAACTGTGATGCCAAATACTCTTGTTCCTGCTCTTTATTTAACTCTGTCCCCACCTCTCCTGCTCACCGCCTATCTTGCTTTCGTCTTGCATGAGATGGTTCGTTCAGTTGGTTGTAGAAGCAAGGAGCTACAGATGTGGGTTAACACACACCTGTAAGCTCCCACTCCCCTCACCCCACTCACCATCAACAACACCACAGTCACATCTGTGGAGTCCTTTGAGTTGCGGGGAACCATCATCTCCAAGGACCTTAAGGGGGTGGGGGTGGGCGGGGGTTGGGGGCTCCATCGACTCCACAGTGAAAAAGGGACAGCAGATGATGTACTTCCTACAGCAGCTGAGGAAGCACAATCTGCCACAGGCAATGATGGTCCACTTCTACATGGCCATCGTAGAGTCTGTCCTCACCTTCTCCATCATGGTCTGGTTTGGCGCAGCCACCAATCAAGACACCCGCAGCGAATCGTCCGACCAGCTGAGAAGGTTATTGGCTGCAGCCTTCCCTCCATTGATGAACTGTACATTGCAAGGGCCAGGAAGCGAGCGGGTAAAATCATCTCTGACCCCTCTCACCCTGGCCACAAACTCTTTGAATCACTTCCCACTGGAAGGCGACTCCATACTGTCAAAGCTGCTACAGCCAGGCAAAAAAACAGCTTTTTTTTCCACGTATAGTAGCTCTACTGAATAACCAAAAATCTGTAGCCTCCTTTTACTCTGGTATTTCGATCCTGATTATGGGTGCTGTCAGTACGGAATTTGTACGTTGTCCCTGTGACCGCGTGGGTTTCCTCCGGGTGTTCCCATTTCCTCCCACACTCCGAAGCCGCAGATGTTTGTTGGTTAATTAGCTACGGTAAGTTGGGAAATTGTCCTTAGTGTGTGTAGGATAGTGTGGGTGAACAAGGTGATCGCTGGTCGGCGAAGACTCGGTGGACCGAAGGACCTGGTATCTCTAAAGTCCAAAAGTCTAAATCTCCTTTACACTTTAGACAATAGCCAATAGGTGCAGGAGTAGGCCATACGGCCATTCGAGCCAGCACTGCCATTCAATATGATCATGGCTGATTATCCACAATCAGTACCCTGTTCCGGCCTTCTCCCCATATCCCCTGACTCTGCTATCTTTAAGAGCCCTATCTAGCTTTCTCTTGAATGGTTCCAGAGAACCGGCCTCCATCGGCCTCTGAGGCAGTGAACTCTCCTTGCATTTTTGCGCCTGTTGCTCCAATTAAGGTACAGTGATATTTGAGTTACCAGACAGCCAAACAAAGTGAAAAGCAACAAGACACACAGCCACATAAAATAAAATGTAACATAAACATCCACCACAGTGGAATCCACATTCCTCACTGTGATGGAAGGTAAAAAAGTTCAATCATCTTCTTCCTTTGTTCACCGCTGGTCAGGACTGTTGAACTGAGAATCACCAATGGAGCTCTTCCATTGGTGATTCTCGGCAAAGGATCACAGGCTCCGCGATGTTAACGTCCGCGCCGCGCTAGGGGCTTGAAGCTCCGGGCCGGTCTTCAGGAAAGGCCGCACCACTGCACGCTGTTAGGCCACAGGGGGGACAGAGATACGATACGGAGAAAAATCGCATCTCCTTCGAGGTAAGTGACTGAAATAGTTCTCCCTCCCCCCACATAAAACAAACCAAGAAAAATTAAAACATACTTATAAAATATACTTAAAATAATAAAAACGGAGAGGGGACAGACAGACTGTTGGCGAGGCAGCCACTGCGGTGGCGCCACCCGGTGAAATTAGTAGATGTAGATGTGGATAGATATTCTAAATGGGGAGAGAATCCATAAATCGGCGGTACTATGGGACGTGGGAGTGTTGTTGCAGGATTCTCAACAAGTTAATCTGCAAGGCAAATCAGTAGCAAAGAAAGCAAACTCAATACCAGCATTTATTTCAAGAGGGCTTGTATACAAAAACAGGGATGTAATGTTGAGGCTCCATAAAGCGCTGGGAATACGGCAATTGTAATATTGTGAGCAATTTTGGCCCCATATCTGAGGAAGGATGTGCTGGCTCTGGAGAGGGTTTACTAGAATGATCCCAGGAATTAGTGGGGTTAGCCTATGATGAGCATTGGGCCTGTACTCGCTTGAGTTTAGAAGAATGATGAGGGAGCTGATTGAAACATGCAGATTAGTGAAAGGCTTGGATAGAGTGAATGTGGAGATGATGTTTCCACTAGTGGGAGAGTCTAGGACGAGAGGTCATGGACTCAGAATTAAATGATTTTCTTTTAGGAAGGAGATGAGGATAATTTTTTTTAATCAGAGGGTGGTGAATCTGTGGAATTATTTGCCACAGAAGGCTGTGGAGGCCAAGTCAGTGGATACTTTTAAGGTAGAGACAGATAGATTATTGATTAATAGTGGAATCAGATGTTATGGGGAGAAGCAGGAGAATGGGATGAGAAGGGAGAGATAGATCAGCCATGATTGAATGGCGGAATAGATTTGATGGGCTGAATGGCCGAATTCTACTCCTGTCACTTATGACCTCATGAGCCAATGGTAGGGAGGTTGGTGCTTCATTGTGGTTGATCCAGGAGATATTGTTGGTGATATTTACACCCAAGAACTCAAAGCTCTCGACCAAAGCGCTCTGCCAAAACATAGCAAACTGTAAAGTCTGGCCAAGACAGTGTAATCAAAATGTAGAGATTTGCACCCTCCCTCTGTTGTAATGAACTGCTCTTGCCTGGGATCCCAGCCGGATAACATGCTTGTTTTTTTTTGTTTGGTTCAATAAAATGCAAAATGGAATGGAATATGGTGCAATGGTAGGGCTATTGCCTCACAGTGCCAGAGACCTGGGTTCCATCCTGACTACAGGTGCAAGATCTCGGAGAAAATCCACGCGGTCACGGGGAGAACGTACAAACTCCGTACAGACAGCACCCGGCTCTCTGGCGCTGTAAGGCAGCAACTACACCGCTGTTCTTTATAAAAGCTGCAACTACCACCATTTATTAATTATTAATAAAGACATTTCCATGATGGAAAGGATTTAATTTCAATAATTCATTTAAGGTGCAGTGGGGACACTTGAATTTGCGTCTCTGGATTCCTCGTTCAGTAACGTAATCTCTGCCTCGCCACCGCACCTGTTGTTGCCACAGATAGCCCCTGACCCGCTACGTCCAGCAGTTTGCATCTGCAGTCCCGTGTGTCTCAACTCGCAGCCGTCTCTCATTGAATACCAATTCTGCCCACCGCCGCCCTAATTTCCCTGTTCCTTATCCTCTCACTCTTACCCTGCACCTACTCTCACATCACCCATTCCCCCCTCCCCTCCTCATCACCCGCACCTATTTCGGAGCACCCGGAATGTCGATGGTGATAGAGTCACTGGATGTGAAAGTGGATACGAAGTACTTGGCAACGATGCAGAGGAGGTTTACCAGAATTATGGTTTCATTAAGAGAATGGAAAGGTCAGACTGGCAATGGAAAGTTTTCTCCGGACCGCCGGAGGTTGAGGGGAGACTTGATGGAAATCTATCGAATTATGAGAGGGGTGGGCAGGGTACACAATCACAACCTTTTACCGAGAGGGAAATATTTAACAGTAGAGAGCATAGCTTTAGGATGAGAGGGGCAAAGTTTAAAGGGGATGTGCGAGGCAGGTTTTCTACCCCAATGATGGTGAGTTTCTGGAACGCGCTGCCAGGGATGGTGGTGGAGGCTGATACGAGACAGGCGGTGAAGAGATGTTTGGATAGGCACGTGAGTGTGCAGGTAATTGAAGGATATAGATTATGTTCAAGCAGGTAAGAGTTGGGGGTACACAAAAAGCTGGAGAAACTCAGCGGGTGCAGCAGCATCTAAGGAGCGAAGGAGATAGGCGACGTTTCGGGTCGAGACCCTTCTTCAGACTGATCAGGGATCAGGGAAACGAGAGATATAGACGGTGATGTGGAGAGATAAGGAACAATGAGTGAAAGATATGCAAAAAAGTATCGGTGATAAAGGGAACAAGCCATTGTAAGCTGTTTGTGGTGTGAAAATGAGAAGCTGGTGCGACTGGGGTGGGGGAGGGAGATAGAGATGGAGGGAATGTCAGGGCCCGAGGGCTGAGGGAGAGGTGGGAAGGGGAGGAGACAGCAAGGGTTAACAGAATTGAGAAAATTCAATATTCAAGCCCAAAGGATGCAGACTCCCCCAAGCGGAATATGAGGTGCTGTTCCTCCAGCTTGCGGTGTTGCTCACTCTGGTCTTGGCATCATATTCAGCACAGTCACTGTGGGCCGAAGGGCTGCTCCTATGCGCACTGTTCTTTGTTCCATACGGATTGTGTCTTCGTATTGTGGATATTCCGGGATATAACCTGATACTCGAAGAAGCCTCCACATAAGCGCTGTAGAATGTATCCTGACTGTTCGCATCATGGCCCGGTCCGGCATTTCCAACGCACACGAGTTGCACTACCGCCTGCACTGCCGTGGACCTGTTTATTTTTAATTGTGTTTTGCAATAATGCCTTGTCTTTGGGGCAGTTTTTTAATTTTGTTTTTACTAACTTGCAGAATGTATGTGTAATGTGGTTGTAATTTGCGTTTAATTTATATTTTGTGTAGCACTGAGTATTTGTGCGTGTGATGCTGCTGAAACGGCGATGAGATTTTAATCGCAGCTGTTCATCGCAGTACTTGTACAGATGACAATAAATCCGACTTGACTTCACTCTAAGTTTATATTTAAACATCGTTTTACATCCCAGTTAGTTTCTTTTTTGGCCGTGTCATTTTCTGTCCTGCTCTAAACTGTCCCATAACATTCCCTGCGTTTACATTTATATACCGGTCTGTTTAACATCTCACTAAACCCTCCATGGGTATTTGAGGTCAGGACACGGTCACCTAGAACACGTCCACCCTGAAAACCTGCAGCAAATGTGCTGGAGACGGCAGCGTGCGCAGCGGACACGCGCAGGTTCAGCAGCTCCTCGAAACTGAAAGCGTTTTGAACCGCGAGGTGCTGGGATTTAAAATGGCTTCGAAACACGAGTTCGAGAGTTTAACAGAGGAGACAATTTGTCCCATCTGCCTGGATTTCTTCACCGACCCGGTTATCCTGGAATGTGGGCACAACTTCTGCCGCTCCTGCATCACACAGAGTTGGGACAGGGAGGAGAGAAACTCCTGCCCGGAATGTAGAGAGGAGTTTGCTGACCGCAGCCTCAAAGGTAATCGGGCCTTGGCGAGACTGTCTGAGAAAGCTCGAACACTGAGCCTGAATAGGGAAGAGAAGAAAAGTAAATATAATTGCGAGGAACATCAGGAAGAACTGAAGCTGTTTTGTGAAACGGACAAGAAACTGATCTGTGTGATTTGTGTAACTGCGCGGGAACACAAGTCTCACAGCTTCCTATCGATTAAAGAAGCTGTTGGAATCTGCAAGGTAAAAGCAAACCGACTACGATCACTTGTTTGAATGTATAGTTGAATGTTTATTGTCTAACCCCCTTTCTCTCTGATTCCCAGGATCAGGTTAAATCATCCATACAATCTCTGACAACAAATAAATCAGCCATCCAGGAAGTGGAAGAGCAACAGAAGCAGAAGATTTCCCAAGTCCGGGTGAGGCTTTGCTGTGTGGCATTTCTGATCGTGTTGTGTAGTTTTGTATTTTGGTTAATGCACTACAGCGCAGCGTGGCAGCAGTTAGTTGCGCTGTTTCGCTGCTCCGGTGAATTCGGTTCATCCCTGACTTCTGGCATTGTCTACGTGACGCTTCCATGTCCCCCCCCTCCCCCCCCCCCCCCCCCCTCCGCTCTATACCCCTCCCCTAGTACAACTCTCCCCTCACCCCACCCCTCCCCCCACTCCGTCCCCTGGTACAACTCTGTTCACTCCTCACCACCAAACCTTTCACCTCCCCTGGCCAGGACCGTACTAATCTTTCCAAAAAGGGGGGTGGCATGACGGGATTACAAAACATTTAATGTGAAATAATCTGAGCGCTGCGCACATCAGGAGCGCGATGCGTGAAGTTCCTCGATTAAGCAGCCCAGGGCCTGCTTAAGGGCCCTGGAAGCTCTGGGGTTTTACATGCTCTCTGATGCATTCTGAGCATTATTTGTGAGCATTTTTGCACCAAATTTATGACCAATATTTCAGAAATTAACATGAATCTGAGAGGTAGCTTTTTCACACAACCAGTGCTGCGTGTATGGAACAAGCTGCCAGAGGAGGTAGTTAAGGCTGGGACTATCCTAATGTTTAAGAGACATTTGGACAGTACATGGATAGGACAAATTTAGATGGATATGGACCAAACTCGTGTGAGTGGGACTAGTTTAGATGGGACAAATTGGTTGGTGTGGGCAAGTTGGGATGAAGGGCCTGTTTCCACACTGCATCATTCTATGACTAAAAAGTTAAGAAGAAAAAGCATGTAGATAAGTAGAGCAGATTTGAAAGAGGAGTGAAATGTAAAGGCAGAGAGAGGTTTATGGGTGGAAAGAGTGGGCTTGGGCAGATGGGTGAAGGGAAAATAGACACAAAGTGCTGGAGTAACTCAGTGGGTCAGGCAGCATCTGCGGAGAATATGAATAGGCGACGTTTCACAGAGTGCTGGAGTAACTCAGCGGGTCAGGCAGCATCTCTGGAGAACATGGATAGATGACATGTCACAGAGTGCTGGAGTAACTCAGTGAGTCAGGCAGCATCTCTGGAGAAAAGGTATAGATTATATTTCGGGTCAAGACCGTTCTTCAGTAATATTCATGGTGTGACATGCATAGACATTCCTGAATGTTACCCAAACCATCGTGAGCTACTTTGTTACGGTGCTTGCCCTCTTCTATAATGTCTCTGCTGCCTTGGGTGATGCAGGACAGGACACAAGGTGTCCTTGAGATGCTTGAAAGGCGCCCATAAAATACATGTATTATTATTACAAGCTTTGGGACACGATGTGAAGCTGTTGCTGTCTGTTCCAGCCTGGTAAATACCTGGATGGAATGGATGTGGAGAGGATGTTACCAATAGTGGGAGAAACTAGGACCAGTGGCCTCGGAATTAAATGACATTCCTTTAGGAAGGAGATGAGCAGGAATTTCTTAAGTCAGAGGGTGGTGAATGTGGAATTAATTGCCACAGACAGCTGTGGAGGTCAAGTCAATGGACATTTTTCAGGAGGAGTTTGATAGATTGTTGATTGATACGAGTGTCAGAGGTAATGGGGTGAAGGCAGGAGAATGGGTTTGAGAGGGAAAGATAGATAGAGTCATAGAGTGATACAGTATGGAAACAGGCCCTTCAGCCCAGCACGTCTGCACTAGTCCCACCTGCCCACGTTTGATCCATATCCCTCCGAACCTGTCCTATCCATGTACCTGTCTAACTGTTTCTTAAATGTTGCGATAGTCCCCGCCTCACCTACCTCCTCTGGCAGCTTGTTCCATACACCTACCACCCTTTGTGTGAAAAACATACCCCTCAGATTCCTATTAAATCTTTTGCCCTTCACCTTAAACTAATGTCCTCTGCTCCTCGATTCACCTACTCTGGGCAAAAGACTCAACCACATCTATTCAAATCATGATTTTTTTTCTTACTCTGGGGGGAAAAAGGGGGGTGCGGTCACACCCAAAACACCCCCCCCCCCCCTTTGGATGGCCAGGCCTGGCACATCTCCCCCTACTCCTCCCCGGAACAAGTCTGTCCTCCCACCCCCACCACCCCCCTCCCCAGGCACAACCCTGCCCTCCCTCTCTCACACAACTCTGCCCACCTCCCATCGCTGCCCCTAGATCTCCATCTCTTCTTTTTTCAGTTGTTTTCCTGTCTCATGCTTGATCAGGGGATATGGGGAGAAAGTAGGAACAGGGTACTGATTCTGGATTATCATGACTTTCAGAAAGCATTTGATAAGGTCCCTCATAGGAGATTAGTGGGCAAAATTAGGGCACATGGTATTGGGGGTATAGTGCTGACATGGATAGAGAAGTGGATGGCAGACAGGAAACTAAGACTAGGGATTAACGGGTCCCTTTCAGAATGGCAGACAGTGACTAGTGGGGTACCGCAAGGCTCGGTGCTGGGACCGCAGCTTTTTTAATGGCCTACTCCTGCACCTGTTGTCTATTGGATGGCGGTGCTGCCTCGAAGGGCTGAATGGCCTACTCCTGCACCTATTGTCTGTTTCTATCATCTGCCTCTGACCAATGCAGGTTCCGCCCACATCTCCCAGACATGTTGGTTTAATTGGTTGCTGTAATGAAGCTGCTGGAGGCGGGTGATCTGTGAGTCAGTGGGAGTTAATGTGGATGTGAGGGCCATTTGTGTTTCAGGAAAGTGTGAGGAAATGAGATTAATGGGATTATACTAAGGAACAGCCAAATGGTCACCTTATACTTAACAACGAAATAGAATACAGAAATATATTAGATCAATCTTCACCTTTCATTTGACAGGAGCAGTCACAAAGCCTCAAGTCTCACGTCACATCTCAGTTTGCTGCACTGCACCAGATTCTCGTGAAGAAAGAGCAGCACATTCTCGGAGAGATCAAGGAGGATGAGGAGAAGATTCTAAGTCTAATGGAGAAAAATCTTCAAGACATTCAAGAGAATTTAAACTCTATTGAGGAGGAACTCTCAATGCTGCAGGGCCGAATGGAACAAACAGACAGCGTGTTATTTCTGAAGGTCAGGGGTTATGTTTCAATCTCGTTCAATGAAACTGCAGTCACAACATTGGGAGTGACGTATTTGTGCAAATGCAACTTTTATCAATTCCTATATTTATCCAGCGTCCCTCACACAAACAGGCTCTGCTATCTCATAATTCATAGTAGACGAATTAGACCATCGGCCCATTAAGTCTACTCCACCATTCAATCATGGCTGGTCTTGCTCAGCCTCTGAACTCCATTCTCCTGCCTTCTCCCCACGGCCTGATCGTCTGCATCCCAGGGTACTTAATGAAATGGCTCTAGAAATCGTGGGCGCATTGGTGATAATTTTCCAATGTTCTATAGTTTCAGGATCAGTTCCTGTGGGTTGGATGGTAGCTCATGTTATCCTACTTTTTAAGAAAGGGGGGAGAGAGAAAACGGGGAATTATAGACCATTTAGGTGCAGGAGTTGGCCACTCGGCCCTTCGAGCCATTCAATGTGACCATGGCTGACCATCCACAATCAGTACCCCCCCCGTTTCTGCCTTCTCCCCATATACCCTGACTCCGCGGATGTAACTAGGAAAATGGACATGGGAGAGCCAGTGGATGTAGTGTATCTGGACTTTCAGAAAGCCTTTAAGGTCCCACATGGGAGAATCGTGGGCAAAATTAGAGCACATGGTATTGGGATTAGTGTACTGACATGGACAGTGAATGTGAGTGGATGGCGAATGTGTGGGAATTAATGGGCACGTGAAATGGAATAGGGTACAAGGAATTGGATTGTGGGAATAGAAAGGAGGGTAATACAGATTTCTTTCACAACATTCCTCTCGCTTTCAGCCAGACCTTGAATTGCCTGGATAATGAAAGCTATGGATTAAATGCATGCAAATGGGAGCAGTGCAGCTAAGGACAGTGGCAAGCATGGGCATTGTGGGCCGAAGGGCCTTTGTCTACACTCCATGTCTCCAGATTGGGTTGCCTATGCGACCTTCCATTTTGTGAAGATATGCAGGAGAATGACATAATATATTGATCTTCACCTTTCATCTGACAGGATCAGTCACACAACAACTTTCAGTCACAGATCACAACCCAGTTTGCTGAACTGCACCAGATTCTCACTAAGAAAGAGCAGCGCTTACTCGTTCCTTCTCTCCAGAGATGCTGCTTAACCTGCTGAGTTACTCCAGCATTTTGTGTCTACCTTTGATTTAAACCAGCATCTGCAGTTCTTTCCTCCACACTTATTCTCTCTCTAGTTGTCCCTTTGACTTCAGAAGTATGTCGTGACTCGTGAACTGTTTTGTTCCACTGATTTTCCTTTTAATTTACTCCTGCAAGTTTTTATGCTGCAAAACAAATTGCTTGATGATAGCAACGTGTACCCGACCAATGCCTCACACCCTTTGCAGTTCCCTCATCCTGATACGTGATCTTACATTACATTATCATCTTCATCAACCAGACCTGTGACCGTAAATTCCACATTCTGATCACTGAATTTCTGACAGGATTTGCTCCAGGCCACTTTGATTTTTACATTTGTGTTTTGGTATCTGCAGAACCGGTGATACATTCTCCATCCCCACCCAATCTAATCCATCGTTAATCTTAAATTCCTCCAACCAATCATGATTAACAGCTTATTGTTGGGCAACATATGATAAGCGTTTTTCCACACTGTGCCTGTACTCGCTGGAGTTAAGAAAAATGAACGGGGATATCATTGAAACTGACCGAAGAGTGAAAGGCTTGGATAGAGTGGATGTGGAGAGGATGTTCCCACTAGTGGGAGAGTCTAGGACCAGAGGTCATATCCTCAGAATTAAAGGACATTTCTTTCGGAAGGAAATGAGGAGGAATTGTAGTCAGAGGGTGGTGACTCTGTGGAATTATTTGCCACAGATGGTTCTGGAGGTCAAGTCAGTGCATATTTTTAAGGCAGATATATATAGATTAACCATATAACAATTACAGCACGTAGACAGGCCCTCTTGGCCCTTCCAGTCCATGCCGACCATTTGTTTTCCCTTAGTCCCATCTACCTGCACTCAGACCATACCCCTCCATTCCCTTCACGTCCATATACCTATCCACTTTACTTTTAAATGTTAAAATCGATCCTGCCTCCACCACCTCTGCTGGAAGCTCATTCCACACAGCCACCACCCTCTGAGTAAAGAAGTTCCCCCTCACGTTACCCCTAAACTTCTGTCACTTAATTCTCATGTCATGCCCTCTTGTTTGAATCTTCCCTAATCTCAATGGGAAAAGCTTATCCACGTCAACTCTGTCTATCCCTTTCATCATTTTATAGACCTCAATCAAGTCCCCCCTTAACCTTCTGCGCTCCAAAGAATAAAGACCTAACTTGTTCAACCTTTCTCTGTAACATAGTTGCTGGAACCCTGGCAACATTCGAGTAAATCTCCTCTGTACTCTCTCTATTTTGTTGTCATCCTTCCTATAA
>JAVHYY010000440.1:0-10000 GCA_035221665.1 Okamejei kenojei | reverse complement strand
TTCAAGTGCAACCCGTCCGCTGCGTACAGATCATGCCTTCCCCAAAAGAGGTCCCAGTGATCAAGAAACTTGAATCGCTGCCCACTGCACCAGTCCCTCAGCCACGCATTTAGCCTCCACCTCATTTCATTTCCTACTCTCACTGTCACGCGGCACAGGCAGTAATCCTGAAATCATTACCCTTTTGGTCCTTCTCTTTAACTTTCCCCCCAACTCCCTAAATTCTCCCTTCAGGACCTCGTCACTTTTTCTGCCTATGTCATTGGTACCTATGTGTACCACAACATCAGGCTCCTCTCCCTCCCTTATCAGAATCTTTTGGACACGTTCTGACACATGCGAGACCCTGGCACCAGGGAGGCTAACTACCATCCGGGTCTCCCGACTGCGTCCACAGAATCGCCTATCCGACCCCCTAACTATAGAGTCCCCTATTACAATTGCCCTCCTCTTTTTGCTACCCTTCTGAGCATCAGGGCCGGTCTCTGTGCCGGAGGCCCGGCCGCTGTTGTTGCCCCCAGCTAGGCTGTCCCCTCCAATCGTATTCAAACACGAGTACCTATTTTCCAGTTGTACGGTCACAGGGGTACTCTCTAGCCCCTGCCTCTGCCCCTTGCCCTTCCTAACCGTGACCCACTTGTCTGCCTCCTGTGGTTTGGGAGTGACTACCTCCCTGTAGCTCCTCTCTATGACCTCCTCACTCTCCCTGACCAGACGGAGGTCGTCGAGCTGCTGCTCCAGGTTCCTAACACGATCCTTTAGGAGCCCCATCTCGACACACCTGGCGCAGATGTGTACGTCTGGAGGGCTATCAGATTCCCTGACCTCCCACATCTGACATCCAGAACAGTACACTGCCCTGGCCTTCATACTGCCCCCCTTACACAGGATACAATAGCAACACAATATAAAAATCACTACAAACTGCTGGGATCTGACTGTAAATCAGCTGCTTTCCCTAGTCCACTTCCCACCAATCAGCTGCTTTCTCTAGTCCACTTCCCACCAATCAGCGGCTTCCTCAAAAAAAACCCACTTCTCCAAATGGAATGTTATGGATTTTGGTAAAAAACAAGCCCCGCGCTGGATTTTATAGCTTACCGGTCGGGTGTCGCTCCTCCCCCTCCTCCTCTTCCAACGGCTCCTGTGGCCTCTGAAAAAACAAGCCCCACGCTTGATTTTATAGCTTACCGGTCGGGTGTCGCTCCTCCCCCCTCCTCCTCTTCCAACGGCTCCTGTGGGCCTCATTAGTAATTCTTGATTAGTATGGGTATCAGAGGTTATGTGGAGAAGGCAGGAACATGGGTTAGGAGGGAGAGATTGGTCACCCATGATTGAATAGTGGAGTAGTCTTGATGGGCTGAATGGTCTGATTCAGCTTCTCTCACTTATGACCTTATGACATTGTTCAGCAAAATTTACAACACGTCATCCATAGAGGGAGTACAGAGAAGGTTCACCAGACTGATTCCTGGGATGGCAGGACTTGCATATGAAGAAAGATTGGATAGACTCGGCCTGTACTCGCTGGAATTTAGGAGATTGAGGGGGGATCTTTTAGAGACTTACAAAATTCTTAAGGGTTGGACAGGCTAGATGCAGGAAGATTGTTCCCGATGTTGGGGAACACCAGAACAAGGGGTCACAGTTTAAGGATTAGGGGGAAGTCTTTTTAGGACCGAGATGAGAAGATCCTTTTTCACACAGAGTGGTGAGTCTGTGGAATTCTCTGCCACAGAAGGTAGTTGAGGCCAGTTCATTGGCTATATTGAAGAGGGAGTTAGATGTGGTCCTTGTGGCTAAAGAGATCAGGGTCATGAAGAGAAGGCAGGTACAGGATACTGAGTTGGATGATCAGCCATGATCATATTGAATGGCGGTGCAGGCTCGAAGGGCCGAATGGCCTACCCCTGCACCTATTTTCTATGATTCTATGAATCGAATATAGGAGCAAAGAGGTCCTTCTGCAGTTGTACAGAGCCCTAGTGAGACCACACCTGGAGTATTGTGTGCAGTTTTGGTCCCCTAATTTGAGGAAGGACATTCTTGCTATTGAGGGAGTGCAGCGCAGGGTTACAAGGTTAATTCCTGGGATGGCGGTACTGTCATATGCTGAGAGAATGGAGCAGCTGGGCTTGTACACTCTGGAGTTTAGAAGGATGAGAGGGCATCTCATTGAAACATATAGGATTGTTAAGGGCTTGGACACGCTAGAGGCAGGAAACATGTTCCCGATGTTGGGGGAGTCTAGAACCAGGGGCCACAGTTTAAGAATAAGGAGTAAGCCATTTAGAACGGAGACGATGAAACACAGAGATTGGTGAGTCTGTGGAATTCTCTGCCTCAGAGGGCGGTGGAGGCAGGTTCTCTGGATACTTTCAACAGAGAGCTAGATAGGGCTCTTATAAATAGCAGAGTCAGGGGATATGGGGAGAAGGCAGGAACGGGGTTCTTAGTGTGGATGATCAGCCATGATCACATTGAATGGCGGTGCTGGCTCGAAGGACCAAATGGCCTACTCCTGCACCTATTGTCTACATACATTGCTCAAATCTCACTAATTTATCCCCCACCCTTGCCACTCATGTGGCCCGCTGGTGTAGGATCCCTTCCCTTATTTTGATGGGGCGTCTCCACCACACCCTGCAGACTTTCCTGCACATGGCCTCCTCTGAGATACCGTAATTTTCACAAACATTTAACAACCCTCCTGCATTGGTGCCATCAATGTAATGTCCTCTGTGTGACAACGTGAGCGCAAGTTAGAAATTGGGAATTTTCAAACTATGTGAAATAACTTGCGTGAAATTGCTGTTCCCTCAGTCAATTTCTGCTTTCTTTATTTCAGGAGGAAGCTGGTCGCAAGAGCAGGTAGGCCATGCTCTTCAGTTAAACTCTGCACGGATCTGTAAAGTCACATAAACATGTCGACGCGTAGATTATAACCGGTTATTCAATATTCACAGAAATAGTGATGACTTCCAGACATTGTCCACTGAGCAATGGTGCCTTACTGGATGAAAGATTCGATCACCCCTTCTGGTTGAATGCAGTGTTGAAAGATATCGTTGTTGCGAATCACCAAGGTAAAACATATGGATTCCTTACTTCTTATGTGGGTGACATATTTAAGTTGTAAATAGATGCAAAGATTGACCGTAATGATGAACTGAAAAGGAACTAAAGTTTTATACCAACACCAATCTCACCTGTTGGGAAGCTTCACAGTCAAGTGGTCATCTGGAGATGTTAGAACCCTGAACACATCCAACACAGGAGCACAATACAACCAAGACACACTCTGCCAGATGAACTAAGACATCTTAATCCCATCCACACCGCAGAAACACGCCACGATACGAGTTTGAATTCTACCAGGTAGCCAGCAAAGTAAACTTGACTTAATTAAATCAGAGGTATTGAATGCTGGTAGGAATTAGATGACCAGGATTGTCATAAAAACACACAGGGTTGCATCAGAGAAGGATGTATGTGCCACTGATCCTGCTTCACCTGTCAGTGACGACTGACTTTAGTTAACTCGGGTCTGCCCCCTGCCGGAGTAACAAACTTCATTGTTATTTACTCTCCACCACATTGAAGCATTGTATGAATGAGACTCATCAGACAAACTAGCATGACCTCAGCCAGGGATTCTGTTTCAGACGAAAACACCCAGTTACTGGTTCAGATAATTTTAAATGGATTTAACAAAATCTAGTTAAAATTAGTCCCAAAAGTTAATCTGCAAGTCGAATTGGTTAGAAAGGAAGCAAACTCAAAAGGGCTTGTATACAAAAACAGGGATGTAATGCTGAGGCTCTATCGGGTGCTGGTAAGGCCACATTTGGAATATTGTGAGCAATTTTGAACACCATATCTGCGGAAGGATGTGCTGGCTCTGGAGAAGGGCCTGAGGAAGATTACAAGAATGATCCCAGGAATGAGTAGGTTAACCTACGATAAGCGTTTGTTGGCACTGGGCCTGTACTCACTGGAATTTAGAAGATGGAGGGGGGAACCTCATTGAAACAAAGAGAATAGTGAAAGGCTTTGGATAGAGTGGATGTAGAGAGGATGTTTCAACCAGTGAAAGAGTCTCGGTCTAGAGGTCATAGCCTCGGAATTAAAGGACGTTCTTTGAGGAAGGAGATGAGGAGTCATTTCTTTAATCAGAAGTAAGTAAATTTTATTTATATAGCACGTTTAAATCAACTCGCGTTAAAACCAAAGTGCTTTACATAAAATAAATAATAAAGTTTCCATACATCCATAGAAAAAATCAAAAATAAGAAAAATAACACAACACCTTATAGAATTCAACAAGAACGTCCCCCCACAACAGAATCAAATGTTTCCACTGTGGGAAAGGCATCAAAACGTGATGTCATCTTCCTCTGTGAAACAGCCCAGGTCAGAGCCTATTTGTGGCCTCCGCAGCCAGTCCGATGTTTTCAGGCCCTCTTTGCCGGAAAACTGGAACTCCGGCGTCGGTGAACACTCCTCAGCGGTTTGGAAAATGTCTGGAGCGGCCGCCTCCTCCCCGGAGACCTCGGCACCCGTAGTCCTCAGGCTTGCGTTGGCTGGAGCTCCGACTCTGGCGATCTCGGATCCCAGGCTCCGCGGTGTTCCAAATCCAGCGCCGCCCGCGGCTGTACGCCCGCAGCAACAGCTCCTCGGATGTTGGAGTCGGCGGTCACCGCACTCCGGAGTTTATCGCACGGCGACCCGATAAAGGCATCGCCCGCTCCGTGTTGGTATCCCAGCGCTGCGCCGCCGCTGAAGCTGTATCACTATATACGTGCGCATGCATGCCATGTGCCGTCCAAACTTAATGCAGCCATTGCAACTTTCAGGGAACTATGGTCTCATGTCGGGGCCATTGTGTTTATCAACATTTCTCGGTGTCCAGGCACTTCTGGCATATGACCTGTCACTATTTGACGTTCATATATGTATCACCTTGCAGTAGTCACGATTAAATCCCATCTGCACATGATCTGCCTACTTTCCATCTGACTTGGAGCATGCTGTGGTCTTGATGGCCTTCCACACAACCTAGAGCATCATCAGTTTCCATGTCAGTACACAAGCCTTTGGCACAGAAAGTTGTCGTTAATATATATCATAACCACCAACGACACCAGGCTGAAGACCACTGAGCACGGATATCTGGTAACATACCATAACTTACAATCACAAAACTATCCTGACACCAAATCCCTTTGCCTCCTTAGACCAAGTCAATCATGGATCCAATTATCCAGGTCATATCGGATATCATATATCTTAGAAAACATAGAAACATAGAAAATAGGTGCAGGAGGAGGCCATTCGGCCCTTCGAGCCAGCACCGCCATTCAATATGATCATGGCTGATCGTCCGTTATCAATAACCCGTGCCTGCCTTCTCCCATATCCCTTGACTCCACTAGCCACTAGAGCTCTATCCAACTCTCTCTTAAACCCATCCAGTGATTTGGCCTCCACTGCCCTCTGTGGCAGGGAATTCCATAAATTCACAACTCTCTGGGTAAAAAAGTTTTATGTCAGCTCAGTCTTAAATGACCTCCCCTTTATTCTAAGACTGTGGCCCCTGGTTCTGGACACATTTTTCCTGCATCCAGCCTGTCCAGTCCTTTTATAATTTTATGTTTCTATAAGATACCCCCTCATCCTTCTAAACTCCAGTGAATACAAGCCTAGTCTTTTCAATCTTTCCTCATATGATGGTCCCACCATCCAGGGATCAATCTCATGAACCTACGCTGCACTGCCTCAATCACGAGCATGTCCTTCCTCAAATTAGGAGACCAAAACAGTACACAATACTCCAGATGTGGTCTCACTAGAGCCCTATACAACTGCAGAAGAACCTCTTTACTCCTGTACTGAAATCCTCTTGTTATGAAGGTCAACATTCCATTAGCTTTCTTCACTGCCTGCTGTAACTTTCAGTTACTGGTGTACAAGGACCCCCAGGTCTCGCTGTACCTCCCCCTTACCTAACCTAAACCCATTGAGATAATAATCTGCCCCCTTGTTTTTGCCACCAAAGTGGATAACCTCACATTTATCTATATTATACTGCACCTGCCACGCATCTGCCCACTCACTCAACCTGTCCAGGTCCCCCTGCAATGTCCTAAAATCCTCTTCATAGTTCGCACTGCCACCCAGCTTTGTTTTATCCGCAAACTTGCTAGTGTTGCTCCTAATTACCTCTTCCAAATCATTTATATATATGGTAAAACAATTGCGGCCCCACCCGAGCCTTGCGGCACTCCACTCGCCACCGAATGCCATTCTGAAAAGGACCTGTTCACTCCTACTCTTTGCTTCCGGTCCTGCCAACCAATTTTCTATCCATGTCAACACCCTACCTCCAATACCATGTGCTCTAATTTTAGTCACCAGTCTCTCGTGCGGGACCTTATCAAAGGCTTTCTGAAAGTCTAGATACACTACATCCACTGCACCCCTTCCATCCATTTTACTTGTCACATCCTCAAAAAATTCCAGATTAGTCAAGCATTATTTCCCTTTCACAAATCCATGTTGACTTGGACTAATCCTTTTACAGCTATCCAAATGCTCCATGATTACCTCTTTAATAATTGACTTCAGCATCTTTCCCACCACCGAATCAGGCTAACTGACTGTAATTCCACGTTTTCTCTCTCGTTCCTTTCTGGAAAAGTGGGATAACATTAGCTATCCTCCAATCCACAGGAACTGATCCTGAATCTATTGAACATTGGAAATTTATCACCAATGCGTCCACTATTTCTAGAGCCACCTCCCTGAGCGACCCTGGGATGCAGACCATCAGGCCCAGGGGATTTATCGTCCTTCAGTCCTATTAGCCTACCCAATACTATTTCTCGCGCATAATGAAAATTTATTTCAGTTCCTCTACCCTCTTAGATATCCCCCCCCCCCCCCCCCCGCCCCCCCCTCTGTCCTCCAGTACATCTGGGAGATTTGTTTGTGTTCTCCTAGTGAAGACGGATCTCCTAAGTACCTATTCAACTCTTCTGCCATTTCTTGTGCCCATAATTATTTTCACCCGTGTCTGCCTTAAAGGGACCCACATTTGACTTTGGCTACTCTTTTTCCTAACATATCTAAAGAAAGCTTTTACTGTCCTTGTATATTCCTGGCCAGCTTCCCTCGTACTTCATCTTTTCACACGTATTGCCCATTATGTTTCCTTCTGTTGGCCTATAATGTTTCCCAATCCCCCGGCTTCTTTGCTGTGTTTATACATCTTTTCTTTTAGTTTTTATTTGATCCTACATCTCTTGTCAGCCACGGCTGCCTCCCTACTCGCCTTAGAATCTTTCTTCCTTTTTGGAAATTAAATGATCCCTGCTCTTCCGGATTTAATGCCCAGAACAAAATTCACTGCCATTGCTTTCCACCGTCATTCCCTGCTAGGATCCCTTTCCAGTCTACTTTGGCAGATCCCCTCTCATGCCCTTCATAAGTCCCCCTTTGTTCAACTGGCATCACTGCCACTTCCGATAACATTCTCCTCTCAAATTGCAGATAAAAACTAATCATATTATGATCAATACCCTCCAAGCCAGTTCCTTTACCTCGAGTTCTCTTATTATATCTGGTTCATTGGACAACACAAAATTCCAGAATTGCCTTTTCTTCTGTCAACTCCATTACTAGCTGCTCTAAAATCCATTCCTTGGAGGAATTCTACAAACTCTCTTTCTTGGGGTTCGCTGAACCAACCTGAATTTCCCAGTCTCCCTGCATATTGAAAATCCCCGGCCATCACCACAGTGGCATTACCTTGACACATGCCAGTTTTAACTCCTGCAGCACTTACACCCTACATCCGGGCTACTATTTGGGGGTCTGTAAATAACACCATTGGTGTCTTCTTGCCTTTACAATTCCTCAACTCAATCCACAGTGACTCTACCTCGACAGTCCGTATGTCCTTCCTCCCTCGCAAGGGACTGAATTCCATCCCTCACCAGCAAGCTACCTCCCCCCCCTCCTTCTCCCACCTACCTGTCCTTTCTATAGGATGTAAAACTTCCCAGGCCCGATCCACCTCAAGCCACATCTCAGTAATCCCCACATGTCATATCTACCAACCTGTAACTCAGCCCCAAGCTCATCTACTTTACTTATACTTTGTGCATTCATATACAATACTTTTAATTCCCTTACGCATGTCACCTTTCACATCGATCCCCTATTACACTTGCATCCTCTCCTATCCTTTGTGAGCTTCCTTTCCCGTTAATTCTGGAGTCATTAACTATCCCTTACTCTCTTTCCTTTAACTCCATTGTCGCTACCCCATTTGACGAAAAACTAAAAACACCAAAAACCAACAGAAAATTCTCCCCCCCCCCCCCCCCCCCCCTTATTCAGTTTTTAAAAACCACCCGTGTAGCAGTGACAAACCTGCCTGCCAGAAATGCTGGTCCCCCACCTTTAAGAATGCCAATCCCCGTCCCTTTTGTACAGCTCACCCCTTACGCCACAACATATCTCAGTGAATCTAATGAATCTAAATCCCTGCCCCCTGCACCAGTTACTCAGCCACACATTCAGGTTTCCGTATCTCCCTGTTACTCTCTCGCCAGCATAAGGAACTGGAAGCAAACCGGAGATTACGGAAAAACATAGAAAATAGGTGCAGGAGAGGCATTTGGCCCATCGAGCCCTGCACCGCCATTCATATAATCGTGGCTGATCATCCAACTCGGTAGCCTGTACCTGCCTTCACTCCATACCCCCTGATCCCTTTAGCCACAAGGGCCGAACATCTAACTCCCACTAAATATAGCCATTGAACTGGCCTCAACTACCTTCTGTTGCAGAGAATTCCAGAGACCACCACTCCAGTGGTGAAAAATGTTTTCCTCATCTCGGTCCAAAAGGAATTCCCCCTAATCCTTAGTCCTTGACCCCTTGTTCTGCCCCCCCCAACATCGGGAACAATCTCCTGCATCTAGCCTATCCAACCCCTTAAGAATTTTGTACCGTTTCTATAAATCCATAACATAGAAACATAGAAATAAGGTTGCAAGAATAGGCCATTCAGCCCTTCGAGCCTGCACCGCCATTCAATATGATCATAGGCTGATCATCCAACTCATATACCGTACCTGCCTTCTCTCCATACCCTCTGATCCCCTTAAGCCACAAGGGCCACAATCTAACTCACTTTAAATATAGCCAATGAACAGGCCTCAACTACCCTCTGTGGCAGAGAGTTCCAGAGACTCACCACTCTCTGTGAAAAAAAGTCTTTCTCATCTCGGTCTTAAAGGAAAAAATTTCCCCCTTATCCTTAAGCTGTGACCCCTTGGTCCTGGACTCCCCAACATCGGAACAATCTTCCTGCATCTAGCCTGTCCAACCCCTTAAGAATTTGTAAGTTTCTATAGATCCCCTCTCAATCTACCCTAAATTTCCAGAGAGAATAAACCGAGTCTACCAGTCTTTCTTCATAAGACAGTCTGACATCCCAGGAAATCGTCTAGGTGAACCTTTTTTTCCCCCCCTTCTTGCACTCACTCTATGGCAATAATGTCCTTCCTCAGATTTGGAGACCAGAAACGGTACGCAATACTCCAGTGTGGTCTCGCACAAGAACCCTGTAACCACTGAAGTATAACCTCCCTGCTCCTTTACTCAAATCCCTTTTGCTATGAAAGCTAAACATACCATTCGCTTTTTTCACTGCCTGCTGCACCTGCATGCCTACTTTCAATGACTGGTGTACCATGACACCCAGGTCTCGCTGCATCTCCCCTTTTCCTAATCGCCACCATATAAATAATATTCTGCTTTCCTTTTTGCCACCAAAGTGGATAACCTCACATTTATCCACATTAAATATTGCATCTCCAAACATTTGCCCACTCACTCCAGCATATCCAATCACCTTGCAGTCTCCTAGCATCTCCTCACAGCGAACACTGCCCCCCAGCGTTAGTGGTCATCGAAACTATCCTCTATG
>JAVHYY010000439.1:0-137131 GCA_035221665.1 Okamejei kenojei | reverse complement strand
TCAAGAGAGATAGTATTGATTCCTTGAAATGTTTGTGAGAATTGCAGCAAGATCTTGATCGTTGGGCAGTGGGCTGATGTAAAGTCTGATGGTGTTTAATACAGAGAATGTGAGGAGTTGCATTAGAGAAGTTATAATAAGGGCAGCACCTACCACAGTGAATGGTCTTGCTCTGAATGCTGTGGAGCAGAGGGATCTACGAGTGCCGTTACATAGTTCCTTGCAAGTGGCGATATGGGTAGATAGGGTGATTAAAAAGGCATTTGCACATTGGCCTGCAACAGAGTCTTGTGTAACGTTGGGAGTCATGTTTACAATGTATAAAGACGTTGATGAGAACACAGTTGAGTGTATTGTGTTCAGTGTTGGTCACCGTGTTCTGGGAAATATGTTGTCAAGCTGGAAATTGTTGCAGATAAGTTTTAACTAGGCTTTGCCAAGACACGAGGGCCCTGACTATATAGGGAGATTGGGCAGGCAAGGACTTTATTCCTTGGAGCGCAGGGGAAATATTTAATAGGAAACATGAGGATTGACTATTTACACCAAGGAGCGGTTGTGTATATGGAACGAACTGCCAAGGAGGTAGTGTGAGGCAGGTACTTATCATAATCAATAGATATATCTGTGCATGTACAAATGGATTGGATAGTGTAGAGTGACATGGGCCATATGACATAGTGTAGATGGAGCGTGTTGTTTGGAGAGGCAAGTTGGGTCGCAGGTCCTTTATTCCATTCTGTATGACTCCATGCCCATTGACCATTAAGCATCTGCTTATCAACCACACCCCTTGACACTGTATCCACCCCCCACTCACCTAAGGTTTGTCCTGACCCTCTCTCCACCTTCTCATCCCACCCCCCCACCCCCCCCCAACGCAATCAGTTTGAAGAAGGGTCCCAAGCAAAACCCCACATATCCATGTTCTCCAGAGATGCTGGCCTGATGCACTGCAGATACTCCAGCCACTCTGTAGTCTTTATTGTGAACCAGCATCTGTAGTTCTTGTATCTCCTGGTTACTGTTACAGTTTTAAGGGACGTCACTCGATATGTTTGCATCAGACAGAATCCCGGGGTGCACATGTTCATAATACATTGTTCATAAATTTATTTCCAATAAAGATAGATATCTCTATTGAGGTGAAGTTTACCATTACTACACATTGATCCCGGTTCCATTCACTCTTCGGGTGCTGTCCATGTGGAGTCTGTATTGTTCTTCCCGTGATGTGTGGGTTTTCTCCGGGTGCTCCGGTTTCTCCACCAGACAGAAGGTGGTGGGTAGTTGGAACGAGCTGCCGTAGGAGGGAGTTAAGGCAAGTACCATATCAACAGTTGAAGTACACTTGGACAAGGATACGAACAGGAGAGTGTGAGAGGGACAAGGGCCAAACACGGGCAGGTGGGACTGGTATAGATGGGGCATCTTGGTCAGAATGGGCACGTTGGGCCGAAGGGTCTATTTCCGTGCTGTGTGACTCTATGCAAGGTTCCGTACAAGTGGCCAGGGTGGTGAAGAAGACACTTGCCTTCATGGGCAAGCGGGCTGAGCACAAAGGTTGTGGCAATCGTGATACATCTGTACATCTCGTTGGTAAGACCACACTTGGAGTACTGTGCACAACTCTGGTCACCAAGCCACAGGAAGGATGCCATTGTATTGGACAGGCTACAAACGAGATTCACCAGAATGTTAGCTGGGCTGGCAGACTTAATATGGGGGAGAGGTTGGATAATCTGGGGCCTTTTCCTTTGGAGAGTGGGAGGATGAAGCGTGACCTTATTGAGGTGTACAGGTTCACGAGGAGCATGATTTAAACTACCATACACAAGTAAGGTATATGTCGTAATAAGCATCGGGCAGTGGCTCTGACATCCACCATCATGAAATGCTTTGAGAGACTGGTGTTGGCGCATATTAACTCCAGTATCCCAGCCAGCCTTGATCCATTACAGTTTGCTCATCAACGCAGCCGGTCTCCAGCAGTGACCATCTCCCGGCCCTAAACCCATCTCTGGAATACATAGACAACAAGGTGGCATAGAAACATAGGGAGTAGGTGCAGGAGTAGGCCATTCGGCCCTTCCAGCCTGCACCGCCATGCAATATGATCATGGCTGATCATCCAATATCAGTACCCCGTTCCTGCTTTCTCCCCATATGCCTTGATTCCGTTAACCTTTAGAGCTAAATCTAACTCTCTCTTGAAAACATCCAGGGACTTGGCCTCCATTGACTTCTGTGGCAGTGAATTCCACAGATTCACAACACTGTGTGAAAACATTTTTCCTCATCTAATTCCCAAATAGCCCAGCCTTATTCTTATTCCTTACCCTTATTCTTAGCCCTTATTCTTAAACTGTACCCCTGGTTCCGGACACCCCCAACATCGGGAACATTTTTCCTGCATCGAGCCTGTCCAATCCCTTAATGTTATATATTTCTGTAAGATCCCCTCTCATCCGTCTAAATTCCAGTGAATATAAGCCCAGTCGCCCCATTCTTTCATCATTTCTCACTCCCGCCATCCAGGGAATTAACCTGGTGAACCTATGCCGCACTCTCTCAAGAGCAAGAATTGGTACGTTAGGAATTGTCCCACGTTACACTCCTATCTATCCGCTATAGCTCTGCCACCATAATCCCATCCAAACTGATCTCCAAGCTGCTGGACCTTGGAATCAGCTCCACCCTCTGCCACTGGATCTGCAACTTTCTGACCCTTCCAATCGGTGAAGATAGGTGACAGCATCTCATCCGCAATAATCATCAACACTGGTGCCCCGCAAGGATGCGTTCTCAGTCCACTAATACACTCCCTATACACATGACACCAAGGCCAAATGTGGCTCTAATTCCATCTGCAAGTCTGCAAACGGCAACACTGTGGTGGGATGAATCACGACCAATAACGGGATGGAGTACAGGAAGGGTATGTCATAAGGTCATCAGTGATAGCAGTAGAATTAGGCCATTCGGCCCATCAGGTCTATTCCGCCATTCAATCATGGCTGATCTATCTCTCCCTCCTTGCCCCAATCTCCTGCCTTCTCCCATAACATCTGGTACCTGTACTAATCAAGAATCTATCTATCTCTGCCTTAGTAATATCCACTAACATGGCCTCCATTGTGGAAAATAACACCACAATTTCACGACTTTCTGACTAAAGATATTTCTCATTTCTTTCCTAAAAATTCACGACCATCACTGTGTAGATCCCCATGTTTAGACTTCCCGAAATGCAATACCTCACAATTCTCTGCATAAAATTCCATCAACCATTCCCCAGTACACTTGGCCAATCGATCAAGACCCTACTGCAATTAATCACAACCATCTTCACTATCTGCAAAACCACCCACTTTTGTATCATCTGCAAACTTGCTAAACTTGCTCTGTAAGTTCTCATCTAAATCATTGATGTAGATGACAACAGTAACGGGCCCAGCACTGAACACTGAGGCACACCACTAGTCACAGGCCTGCAGTCTGAGAAGCAACCTTCCTTCCACCATCACCCTCTGCTTCCTTCCCTGAAGCCAAATTTCAATCCATTCAGCTCCCTCTCCTTGTAACTATATAAAGGTACAGATAAAAAAGTACTACGGCAAACTTTTAAGGACCATTTAGACAGGTGCATGGACAGACAGACAGGCCATTTATAGGAATATGGGGATGGGACATGTTGGCCGGTGTGGGCAGGCAGGCAGGCAGGCTGGGCTGAAGATGCTGTGAGACTCTATGTCTCTATGGCTCTATAACTGGAGGGTGTGTGTGTTCACAAATAGTGCAGTAAGATATTCCTCACTTGGCCATGGATCTCTGTGCTGGGATCGTAGAACAGATTCATTTTAAGACAAAGCCGGTTAATCACACTTTTTTAACATTATTATTACAGCAGTTTGTCCAATGGTCACACATGGATAGGGAACCTGCAAACATGTCCAATCTTCTACAGTGGGTCAGCACAAGGCAAATGTTGTCAGTGTTGCCAGTGGTGAAAATATATCTGGGTAGTGTGCGACGGAACTGGGAACTGGTTGTTATTTCAAATGTTTGACTATAAAGGGTTAACTGATGTTCAGTATCCATAATTAATCTCATCTGTCATGAGCACTAACTCCATCTTGCTGCTCTCTCCTCGCTGGTAAACACGGCACGTGAAGATGCATTAACTTGTTATTTTCATCTTAATTGACAGTGGTTAGAAATACTAATTGCCCCTCTCCGGGATACAATGGAAAGAAAAACACGTAATGCGGACAATGAAAGTGTAGCTTCAGATCTGAGAAAGGCGTAGTTAAGTAATGGTGCCGTATTCTTCGTACAGGGGAATATTATTTCCAGCCATTAAACACTAGCTGTGGCGCTGTTCAATCTGCAGTTTATTTTGTCATGAACTACATGATAGATGTGACTTCAAACCCACGGATCAGACAGCAAGGTCGGTCTGAGTGTAAGTGACCAACTGACCCCCTAGGCTGTCCACACAGTGGTACAGAGAAAGCTGCCACACACACACACACATACTCTATTGATGTTCTTGTTTATCAAGTCATTCAAGAGAGCATATCTCCCATCATGCAGTGTAAAGCTGGTACTGGTAGAAAGTGAAATCAACACTTCAATGAGCAGCAGGGACTGTTATTAAAAATTACCAATGTATTGGACAGGCAATTCTATGATGTTTTCCTCTTAATCTGTATGTTTGAGAAATGTAGACACCTGTTGATGTTTCGTTCATCTGATTCAAGGTGAGGGTTTAGTGGTGACTAAATATCCAACACAGTTGTCAGGTCACCGTTTAAAAGCAGTTTATTTGTAGGTGCTGTACCTGGCGCAAACTTCACACACAGGTTTACTGTGTTTCATAGAGAGGGATCGTGCACTTCAGTTCATCTGAACTATTCCCAATGGCCGGGATCGCACTACCTGTGCCCCGTGTTCAAGAGACAAGAAAGGGGAAGACAGTGCAGATCAGTAGGTGACTCAGGAGCTGGTGCAGGGGGTGGGGACTTCGGACATAGAGTCATACAGCATGGAAACAGGCCCTCTGGCCCAACTTGTCCATGCCCATGCCCCATACACTCGTACTACCAGCCTGTGTTTGACCCATATCCCTGTAAACCTGTCCTGTCCATGTACCTGTACACATTGATGTCTTCTTCTTCTGGCGTATGGCGTGCATAGCCTAATGATTTAGGACAACTTGTTCAGCCTGATATTCCGTTTGTGCACGTCAGGTTGATTGCATTCGTTGAAACAGGGCGTACCACGTGAAGGCTGCAATCTCTATCCCCACACTCCTCCCACTCTCTCTCCCCACTCCCCCTCTCTATCTCCACACTCCTCCCCACGCTCTCTCCCCACTCCCCCTCTCTGTCCCCACACTCCCCACTCTCTCTCCCCACTCCCCCTCTCTACCCCACACTCCTCCCACTCTCTCTCTCCCCACCCCCCCCCCCTCTATCCCCACACTCCCCCACCTCCCCTGCTGTCTAACAGAGCCAGAATTGGTCTCTCTGTCCCGACTGCTGCTACAATGTTCCCCCGAGGGGCCGTCACCCCAATAATATGCATAAGGCAGTGCTTGTAGGAGAGGGGGAGAGCCACAGAGAGTCCTGCACTACCCGCTGCCTCTTCTGACGGCCACCCATGTGGCTGACCCTCATTGCGATCATGGCTGATCATCCACAATCAGTAACCCATGCCTGCCTTCTCCCCATACCCCTTGATTCTGCTAGCACCAAGAGCTCTATCTAACTATTTTAAATGCATCCGCTGAATTGGCCTCGGCTGCCTTCTGTGGCAGAGAATTCCACAAATTCAAACTCTCTGGGTGAAGTTTGATCTCATCTCCGTCTTCACCGTGTGAACCTACACTGCACTGCCTCAATAGCAAGGATGTCTTTCTTCAAATTAGGAGACCGAATTTCACACAATACTCCAGATATGGTCTCAGCAGGGCCCTGTCCAACTGCAGAAGGACCTCTTTACTCCTATACTCAAATCCTGTTCTTATGAATGCCAACATTTCATTTGCTTCCTTCACTGCCTGTTGTACCCGCATCTTTACTCTCAGTGGTAGCCCTTGCTGTCTCCTCCCCTTCTCAGCTCTCCCTCAGCCCACTGGCTCCTCCTCTTCCTTTCTTCTTCCCCCTCCCCACCCTGCATCAGTCTGAAGAAGGGTTTTGGCCTGAAACATTGCCTATTTGCTTCGCTCCTTAGATGCTGCTGCCTCCGCTGATTTTCTCCAGCAATTTTGTCTACCTTTAATCCTCCAGCATCTGCAGTTCCTTCTTGAACTCTTTACTTTCAGTGACTGATGCACAAGGACATCCAGGTCTCGTTGCACTTCCCTTTTTCCCCTGGTTCTGGACTCCCCCAACAAAGGGAACAGGTTTCCTGCCTCTAGCATGTCAAAACCCTTAATAATCTTATATGTTTAACAAAGATATCCTCTCATTCTTCAAAATCCCAGGGTATATAAGCCCAACCGCTCCATTCTCTCAGCATATGACAGTCCCACCATCCCGGGAATTAACCCTGTGAACTTACGCTGCACTCCCTCAACAACCTCTGATTTCTGTACTAATCAAGAATCTTTCCACCTATGTCTTACAAATATCCACTGACTTGGCCTCCACAGCCTTCTGTGGCAAAGAATTCCACAGATTCACCTCCCTCTGACTGAAGAAATTCCTCCTCCTCTCCTCCCAACATGAACATCCTTTATTTCTGAGGCTATGCCCTCTAGTCCTCGACTCAGCCACTAGTGGAAACATCTTCTCCACATCCACTCTATCAAAGCCTTTCACTATTCTGTATGTTTCAATGAGGTCCCACCTCATTCTTCTAAACTCCAGCGAGTACAGGCCCAGTGCCGACAAACGCTCATCATAGTTTAACCTACTCATTCCTGGGACCATTCTTGCAAACCTCCTCTGGACCCTCTCCAGAGCCAGCACATCCTTCCTCATATATGGTGCCAGAATTGCTCAAATAGAGATGGGGCCTCTGCTGTTTCTGCGACCATGGACGAGACTACAGTACGGTGTGTTGCCTATCTGGTGCCAGATCTGAGCGGACACGGGACATTGGGTACTTTTATTAATGGCAGGCAGTGACTAGCGGTGTGCCGCAAGACTCAGTGCTGGGACCCCAGTTATTGACAATAGATATTAACAATGTGGACAAAGGAATTAAATGTAACATCTCCGTTTGTATATGACACTAAGCTGGGTGGCAGTGTGGGCTGCGAGGAGGATGCTATGAGGCTGCAGGTTGACGGATAGGTTGGGTGAGTGGGCAGATGCATGGAAGATTCAGTATAATGTGGATAAATGTGAGGTTATCCACTTTGTTGGTAAAAACAAGAAGGCAGATACAGCAGGCAGTGAAGAAAGCTAATAGCATGTTGGCCTTCATAGCAAGATGATTGCAGTATAGGAGCAAGGAGGTCCATATGCAGTTGTACAGGGCACTGGTGAGACCACACCTGGAGTATTGTGTGCAGTTTTGGTCTCCTAATTTGAGTAAGGACATTATTGCTATGGAGGGAATGCAGTGAATGTTCACCAGCTTAATTCCCGGGATGACGCGACTGACATAAGATGAAAGAATTGGCGTAAGGCGTGCACAGCCTAATGTTGTGGGACAACTTGTTCAGCTTGATATTCTGTTTGTGCAATCACTATCCCCACACTCCCCCACTCTCCCCACTCCCCCCTCTCTATCCCCCACACTCCCCCACTCTCCCCACTCCCCCTCTCTATCCCCACACTCCCCCACTCTCTCCCCACTCCCCCTCTCTATCCCCACACTCCCCCACTCTCCCCACTCCCCCTCTCTATCCCCACACTCCCCCACTCTCTCCTCCCCCCTCTCTATCCCCACACTCCCCCACTCTCTCTCCCCACTCCCCCTCTCTATCCCCACACTCCCCCACTCTCCCCACTCCCCCTCTCTATCCCCACACTCCCCCACTCTCTCTCCCCACTCCCCCACACTCTCTCTCCCCACTCCCCCTCTCTATCCCCACACTCCCACTCTCTCTCCCCACTCTCTCTCCCCACTCCCCCTCTCTATCCCCACACTCCCCCACTCTCCCCACTCTCTCTCCCCACTCCCCCTCTCTATCCCCACACTCTCCCCCACTCTCTCTCCCCACTCCCCCTCTCTATCCCCCACACTCCCCCACTCTCTCTCCCCACCCCCCTCTCTATCCCCACACTCCCCCACCTCCCCTGCTGTCTAACAGAGCCAGAATTGGTCTCTCTGTCCCGACTGCTGCTACAATGTTCCCCCGAGGGGCCGTCACCCCAATAATATGCAGAAGGCAGTGCTTGTAGGAGAGGGGGAGAGCCACAGAGAGTCCTGCACTACCCGCTGCCTCTTCTGACGGCCACCCATGTGGCTGACCCTCATTGCGATCATGGCTGATCATCCACAACCAGTAACCCATGCCTGCCTTCTCCCCATACCCCTTGATTCTGCTAGCACCAAGAGCTCTATCTAACTATTTTAAATGCATCCGCTGAATTGGCCTCGGCTGCCTTCTGTGGCAGAGAATTCCACAAATTCACAACTCTCTGGGTGAAGTTTTTTCTCATCTCCGTCTTCACTAAAACATCTTCTATATCTCTCTCTTTTCTTAACCCAACCAGTCTGAAGAAGGGTCTAGACCCGAAACGTCACCCATTCCTACTCTCCCAACATCTGTAACATTTGTCCTCCATCTCCCCAGTCCGATCCTCGAAGAATTGTATATGTTTCTACAAGATTCCCTCTCATCCTTATTAATTCCACCGAATACAAGCAAGGTCGACCCATTCTTTCATCATATATCAGACCGGCCATCCCGGGAATAAACCTGTCGATCCTACGCTGCACTCCCCCAATAGCAAGAATGTCCTTCCTCAAATTAGGAGACCAACATTGTAAACAATGCTCCAGGTGTGATCTCACCAAGGCCCTGTACAACTGCAGTACATCTAGAGTATTGTGTTCAGTTTTGGTCACCGTGCAAATATGTTGTCAAACTGGAAAGGGTGCAGAGAAGATTAACGAGGCTGTTGCTAGGATACGCGGGTCTGAGTTATAGAAGGAGATTGGGAAGGCCAGGACTTTATTCCTTGGAGCGCTGGAGGGTGAGGAGTGAATTATAGAGATTAACAAAATCATGAGAGGAATAGATCAGGTAAATACATAGCTAGACGAGGGAATTAAAGAACGAGTTTGATGAGGGAACTACAGTGGCTTGCAAAAGTTTTCATACCCCTTGAACTTTTCCACATTTTGTCACGTTACAACCACAAACGTAAATGTATTTTATTGGGATTTTATGTGATAGACCAACACAAAGTGGGGCATAATTTTGAAGTGGAACGGCAATGATAAATGGTTTTCACATTTTTTTTACAATTAAAAAACTGAAAAGTGTGGCGTGCAAAGGTATTCAGCCCCCTTTACTCTGATACCCCTAAATAAAATCCAGTGCAACCAATTGCCTTCATAAGTCACCTAATTAGTAAATAGAGTCCACTTGTGTATAATCTAATCTCAGTATAAATACAGCTGTTCTGTGAAGGGCTCAGAGGTTTGTTAGATAACATTAGTAAACAAACAGCATCATGAAGCCCAAGGAACACACCAGACAGGTCAGGGATAAAGTTGTGGAGAAGTTTAAAGCAGGGTTAGGTTATAAAAAATATCCCAAGCTTTGAACATCTCACGGAGCACTGTTCAATCCATCATCCGAAAATGGAAAGAGTATGGCACAACTGCAAACCTACCAAGGCATGGCCGTCCACCTAAACTGACAGGCCGGGCAAGGAGGGCATTGATCAGAGAAGCAGCCAAGAGGCCCATGGTAACTTTGGAGGAGCTGCAGAGATCCACAGCTCAGGTGGGAGAATCTGTCCACAGGACAATTATTAGTCGTGCACTCCACAAATCGGGCCTTTATGGAAGAGTGGCAAGAAGAAAGCCATTGTTGAAACAAAGCCATAAGAAGTCCCGTTTGCAGTTTGCTACAAGCCATGTGGGGGACACAGCAAACATGTGGGGGAAGGTGCTCTGGTCTGACCAAAATTGAAGTTTTTGGCCTAAATGCAAAACGCTATGTGTGGCGGAAAACTAACACTGCACATCACCCTGAACACACCATCCCCACTGTGAAACATGGTGGTGGCAGCATCATGCTGTGGGGATGCTTTTCTTCAGCAGGGACAGGGAAGCTGGTCAGAGTTGATGGGAAGATGGATGGAGCCAAATGCAGGGCAATCTTGGAAGAAAACCTGTTAGAGTCTGCAAAAGACTTGAGACTGGAGTGGATGTTCACCTTCCAGCAGGACAACAACCCTAAACATACAGCCAGAGCTACAATGGAATGGTTTGGATCAAAGCATATTCATGTGTTAGAATGGCCCAGTCAAAGTCCTGACCTAAATCCAATTGAGAATCTCTGGCAAGACTTGAAAATTGGTTTTCACAGACGCTCTCCATCCAATCTGACTGAGCTTGAGCTATTTTGCAAAGAAGAATGGGCAAACATTTCAGTCTCTAGATGTGCAAAGCTGGTAGAGACATACCCCAAAAGACTTGCAGCTGTAATTGCAGCGAAAGGTGGTTCTACAAAGTATTGACTCAGGGGGGCTGAATACTTTTGCACGCCACACTTTTCAGTTCTTTATTTGTAATAAAATTTGGAAACCATGTATCATTTTCCTTCCACTTCACAATTATGCACCACTTTGTGTTGGTCGATCACATGAAATCCCAATAAAATGCATTTACGTTTGTGGTTGTAACGTGACAAAATGTGGAAAAGTTCAAGGGGTATGAATGCTTTTGCAAGCCACTGTATGTATATGACGATTTAGACGAGTGAATTAAATGTAACATCTCTACGTTTGTGGATGACACATACTATAGCTATGTGGCAGTGTGAGCTGCGAGGAGGATGCTATGAGGCTGCAGAGTGACTTGGATAGGTTGGGTGATTGGGCTGGAGCAAGGCAGATGCAGTATATGGTGGATCAATGTGAGGTTATCCACTTTGGTAGCAGGAACAGGAAGGCAGATTATTATCTGAAAGGTGTCAGATTGGGACAAGCGGAGGTGCAACGAGACCTGGGTGTGTTTATACATTAGTCACTGAAAGTAAGCATGCAGGTACAGCAGGCAGTAAAGAAAGCCATTGACATGTCGGCCTTCATTGCGAGAGGAATTGAGTTTAGAAACAAGGAGGCCCTACTGTATTTGTACAAGGCCCTGGTGAGACCACACCTGGAGTATTGTGTACAATTTCAGTCTCCTAATTTGAGCAAGGCCATTATTTCCATTGAGGGAATGCAGTGTAGGTTGACAAGATTAATTCCCGGGATGGCGGGACTGACATATAATGAAATAATGGGTCGACTCGGCTTGTATTCGCTGGAATTTTGAAGGACAGAGGGAATTTTATAGAAACATATACAATTCAGTGGATTTTACAGGGTACATGATGGAAATATGTTCCCGCTGTTGGGAGAGTCCAGAACCAGGGGTCACAGTTTAAGAATTTGGACGGAGACGAGTAAAGACATTATTAACCCGGAGAGATGTGAATCTGTGGAATTATCTGCCACATAAATCAGTGGAGGTCAAACCACTGGGTGTTTTCAAGATTGAGTTAGATTTAGCTCTTCGGGCTAAGGGAATCAAGGGATATGGGGAACAAACTGATTTTGGATGATCAGCCATGATAGTATTGAATGGCCGTTCTGACAAAGGGCCGAATGGCCGACTCCTGTACCTATTTTCTATGGTTCTTTATTTCTATCTTTCTAGTCAGGAAAAGTTCGGTAAACTGTTGACACTGAAGGCAGATAAATGCCCAGAGCCTCATGGCCTGCATCACAGAGAACTCAAGGAGGTGGCCCTGGAAATCGTGGATGACTGGTGATCATTGTCCAATGTTCTATAGACTCTGGATCAGTTCCCGTGGACTGGAGGGGAGCTAATGTAACGCCACAGTTTACGAAAGGATGGAGAGAGAAAACAGGGCATCATAGACAGTTAGCCCGGCATCGGTAGTGGGGAACATGTTTGAGTCCCCCCTCCCTCTCCCCACCCTCTCCCCCCCCCCTCTCCCCTCTCCCCCACCCTCTCCCCCTCCCTCTCCCCCCTCCCCCCCTCTCCCCTCCCTCTCCCCCTCCCTCTCCCCCCCCCTCCCCCTCCCCTCCCTCCCTCCCCTCCCTCACCCCCTCCCTCTCCCCTCACCCAATCCCATTCACTCTACCCTCTCCCCTACTCTTGCCCCCTCCCCACCCCTCGCAATCAACCTCCCCTTCACCCTCTCTCTCATTGCCCTTCCTCCTGCCTCTCCCCTGCCCCTCCATCACCCCCTCCCCCTCCCTACACCAACTCCTCCTCCCCCCTCCTCAACCCCCTCCCCTCCCCCTCACTGTCCCTCTCTCTCCACCAACTCCTCCTCCTCCTCGACCCCCTCCGTGTCCCCCTCTGGATGCCCAGTATTTTACTCAGTGGGGGAATCAATGACCTTCGCACACAGGTTCAAGGTGAAGGGGAAAACATTTAATAGGAATCCGAGGGGTAACTTTTCCACACAGAGGGTGGTGGATGTATGGAACAAGCTGCCAGAGGAGGTAGTTGAGGCTG
Organism: Okamejei kenojei; assembly: GCA_035221665.1. Lineage (NCBI taxonomy): Eukaryota > Metazoa > Chordata > Chondrichthyes > Rajiformes > Rajidae > Okamejei > Okamejei kenojei. The sequence continues at coordinate 124,459 of JAVHYY010000439.1, read as the reverse complement.
GGACTATCCCGCCGTTCAAGAAACAGTTAGACAGGTACAAGGAGAGGTCAGGATTGGAGGGATATGGACCAGGCGCAGGCAGGTGGGACTAGGGTAGCTGGGACATTGTTGGCCGTTGTGGGCCAGTTGGGCCGAAGGGCCTGTTTCCACATGGTATCACTCTATGACTCGATGACTCTGTCACCCTCTCTCCCCTCTCCCCCTCCCCTCCCCAGCTACCTCCCCCTGCCTCCCTTGCCCTTCCTCTGCCTCCCTCCCCTCCCCAGCTACCTCCCCCTGCCTCCCTTGCCCTTCCTCTGCCTCCCTCCCCTCCCCAGCTACCTCCCCCTGCCTCCCTTGCCCTTCCTCTGCCTCCCTCCCCTCCCCAGCTACCTCCCTCTGCCTCCCTTGCCCTTCCTCTGCCTCCCTCTCCCTGCCTCTCATTCGCTCCCCTTCTTTCCCCTTCTCTCTGCCCTCTCTCTTCCCCTCCGTCTCCCCCTCTCTCCCTCCCTCTCTCTTGTCTCCCCCTGTATCTCCACATCTCACTCTCTCTCTCTCTCTACCCCGCTCGCGTTCTCTATTGCTCTAGTGTCTTCCTCTTCTACTGGACATTGTGAAAGGGGGAGGTGAGCAGCCAGAGCTCATGGTCCATATTACTAGCAAAGACACAGGTAGGAAGGGAGATGAGGGAGGGAGTGAGACAGGTTGGGAAAGTGGGCAATGAAGTGGCAGATGGAATATAGTGGAGCAAAGTGTGGAGTCTGCATTTTGGTTGTTGGAATAAAGGCGTAGACTATTTTATAAATGGGGAGGGAATCCAGAAATCGGAGATGCAAAGGCACTTGGGAATGCTGGTGCAGGATTCCCAAAAAGTTAATCTGCAAGTTGAATCGGTCGTAAAGAAAGCAAACTCAATGTTAGTATTTATTTCAAGAGGACATGTCTGCAAAAACAGGGATGTGATGTTGAGGCTCAATGAGGTGCGGGTAAGGCCACATTCAGAATATTGTGAGCTATTTTATGCACCGTATCTAAGGATGTGCTGGCTATGGAGAGGGTCCAGAGGAGGTTTACAAGAATATCCCCAGGAATGAGCACGTTAACCCATGATGAGCGTCAGTCGGCACTGGGCCTGTACTCAGTGGAGTTTAGAAGAATCCTCATTGAAACATACGGAATAGGGAAAGGCTTTGATAGAGTGTGTGTGGAGAAGGTGTTTCCACTAGAGTCTAGGACTACAGGTCATGGCCTCAGAATTAAAGGATGTTCTGTTAGGAAGGAGATGCTGAGGAATGTCTTCAGTCAGAGGGTGGTGAACCTGTGGAAATCTTTGCCACATAGGGCTGTGGAGGCCAAGTCAGTGGATAATGTTAAAGCAGAGACAGATGGAATCTTGATTAGTACAGGTGTCAGATAGACTTGATTGAGTTTATGTTCAGTATATCCTTATCTGATTATATAGCATGCACAACAAAGCTCGACACTGTAGCTCGGTACATGGGCAGAGCATTAAATAGGAAAGGTGCATTCATTCTGATGGGATTCTGTAGGTTTCCCAGACGCCAGCTGAGGAACAGCAGAGGAACTGTGACAAGTCTCAGGTGATGCTTTGCTATGTCATGAGCCCAGTAAATGATAGAGTCGTTGAGAGTGTTGCCCAATAGAGCACAGTTGGACGACAGGAAGGTGACATCAGATATACATGTACTGAGACGGACAAGGGCTGATTGGGGACAGTCAGCACAGATTTGTACGTGGGAGATCGTGTCTCACGAACCTGATTGAGCTTCTTGAAGATGTGACCAAAAACGTTGATGATGACAGAGCTGTCGACGTTGTAAATGTGGATTTGAGCAAAGGTATTTTACAAGCATCCACATGGTAGGCTGCTCTGGAAGGGAAGATTGCAAGGGATCCAAGGAGAGAGAGCTGAATGGATAGAAACTTGGCTTCATGGAAGGAAGCAGAGGGTGATGGTGGAGGGTTGTTTTTCAGACGGGAGGCCTGTGACTAGTGGTGACAACGTACAAGGCATGAGCAGCAAGTTTGCAGCTGACACTAAACTGGGAGGTATTGTAGATACTGGAAATGTTTGTGAGAAATTGCAGCAAGATCTTGATCGGTTGGGCAGGTGGGCTGAGGAATGTCTGATGGTGTTTAATACAGAGAAATGTGAGGTGTTGCATTTAGTGAAGTTTAATAAGGGCAGCACCTACACAGTGAATGGTCGGGCTCTGGGAAGTGCTGTGGAGCAGAGGGATCTACGAGTGCAGTTACATAGTTCCTTGCAAGTGGCATGATGGGTAGATAGGGTGATTAAAAAGGCATTTGGCACATTGGCCTGCATCAGAGTATTGTGTAGACGTTGGGAGGTCATGTTACAGATGTATAAGACGTTGATGAGAACACAGTTAGTGTATTGTGTTCAGTGTTGGTCACCGTGTTCTGGGAAATATGTTGTCAAGCTGGAAATGGTGCAGATAAGTTTAACGAGGCTGTTGCCAGGACACGAGGGCCTGAGCTATAGAGGGAGATTGGGCAGGCAAGGACTTTATTCCTTGGAGCGCAGGGGAGTGGGGAGTGATCTTATAGAGATGTAGACATCATGACAGGAATAGATCAGGTAAATACACAGTCTATTGCCCAGATTAGGGGAATCAAGAACCAGGGACATGGGTATCAGGTGAGGGGGGAAATATTTAATAGGAACATGAGGAGTGACTATTTACACAAAGGGCGTTGTGTATATGGAACGAACTGCCAGAGGAGGTAGTTGAGGCAGGTACTATCATAATACATGAGATATATCTGTGCAGGTACATGGATGGGATAGGTGTAGAGGGACATGGGCCAGTTGACATAGTGTAGATGGAGCGTGTTGTTTGGAGAGGGCAAGTTGGGTCGCAGGGCCTGTTTCCATGCTGTATGACTCCATGCCCATTGACCATTAAGCATCTGCTTATCAACCACACCCCCTTGACCTGTATCCACCCCCCACTCACCAAGGTTTGTCCTGACCCTCTCTCCACCTTTCTCATCCCCCCCCCCCCCCCCAACGCAATCAGTTTGAAGAAGGGTCCCAAGCAAAACCCCACATATCCATGTTCTCCAGAGATGCTGCCTGATGCACTGAGATACTCCAGCACTCTGTGTCTTTATTGTGAACCAGCATCTGTAGTTCTTGTATCTCCTGGTTACTGTTACAGTTTTAAGGGACGTCACTCGATATGTTTGCATCAGACAGAATCCCGGTGCACATGTTCATAATACATTGTTCATAAATTTATTTCCAATAAAGATAGATATCTCTATTGAGGGTGAAGTTTACCATTACTACACATTGATCCCGGTTCCATTCACTCTTCGGGTGCTGTCCATGTGGAGTCTGTATGTTCTTCCCGTGATGTGTGGGTTTTCTCCGGGTGCTCCGGTTTCTCCACCAGACAGAGGGTGGTGGGTAGATGGAACGAGCTGCCGTAGGAGGGAGTTAAGGCAAGTACCATATCAACAGTTGAAGTACACTTGGACAAGGATACGAACAGGAGAGTGTGAGAGGGACAAGGGCCAAACACGGGCAGGTGGGACTGGTATAGATGGGGCATCTTGGTCAGAATGGGCACGTTGGGCCGAAGGGTCTATTTCCGTGCTGTGTGACTCTATGCAAGGTTCCGTACAAGTGGCCAGGGTGGTGAAGAAGACACTTGCCTTCATGGGCAAGCGGGCTGAGCACAAAGGTTGTGGCATCGTGATACATCTGTACATCTCGTTGGTAAGACCACACTTGGAGTACTGTGCACAACTCTGGTCACCAAGCCACAGGAAGGATGCCATTGTATTGGACAGGCTACAAACGAGATTCACCAGGAATGTTAGCTGGGCTGGCAGACTTAATATGGGGAGAGGTTGGATAATCTGGGGCCTTTTCCTTTGGAGAGTGGGAGGATGAAGCGTGACCTTATTGAGGTGTACAGGTTCACGAGGAGCATGATTTAAACTACCATACACAAGTAAGGTATATGTCGTAATAAGCATCGGGCAGTGGCTCTGACATCCACCATCATGAAATGCTTTGAGAGACTGGTGTTGGCGCATATTAACTCCAGTATCCCAGCCAGCCTTGATCCATTACAGTTTGCTCATCAACGCAGCCGGTCTCCAGCAGTGACCATCTCCCGGCCCTAAACCCATCTCTGGAATACATAGACAACAAGGTGGCATAGAAACATAGGGAGTAGGTGCAGGAGTAGGCCATTCGGCCCTTCCAGCCTGCACCGCCATGCAATATGATCATGGCTGATCATCCAATATCAGTACCCCGTTCCTGCTTTCTCCCCATATGCCTTGATTCCGTTAACCTTTAGAGCTAAATCTAACTCTCTCTTGAAAACATCCAGGGACTTGGCCTCCACTGACTTCTGTGGCAGTGAATTCCACAGATTCACAACACTGTGTGAAAACATTTTTCCTCATCTAATTCCCAAATAGCCCAGCCTAATCTTATTCCTTACCCTTATTCTTAGCCCTTATTCTTAAACTGTACCCCTGGTTCCGGACACCCCCAACATCGGGAACATTTTTCCTGCATCGAGCCTGTCCAATCCCTTAATGTTATATATTTCTGTAAGATCCCCTCTCATCCGTCTAAATTCCAGTGAATATGAGCCCAGTCGCCCCATTCTTTCATCATTTCTCACTCCCGCCATCCAGGGAATTAACCTGGTGAACCTATGCCGCACTCTCTCAAGAGCAAGAATTGGTACGTTAGGAATTGTCCCACGTTACACTCCTATCTATCCGCTATAGCTCTGCCACCATAATCCCATCCAAACTGATCTCCAAGCTGCTGGACCTTGGAATCAGCTCCACCCTCTGCCACTGGATCTGCAACTTTCTGACCCTTCCAATCGGTGAAGATAGGTGACAGCATCTCATCCGCAATAATCATCAACACTGGTGCCCCGCAAGGATGCGTTCTCAGTCCACTAATACACTCCCTATACATGACACCAAGGCCAAATGTGGCTCTAATTCCATCTGCAAGTCTGCAAACGGCAACACTGTGGTGGGATGAATCACGACCAATAACGGGATGGAGTACAGGAAGGGTATGTCATAAGGTCATCAGTGATAGCAGTAGAATTAGGCCATTCGGCCCATCAGGTCTATTCCGCCATTCAATCATGGCTGATCTATCTCTCCCTCCTTGCCCCAATCTCCTGCCTTCTCCCCATAACATCTGGTACCTGTACTAATCAAGAATCTATCTATCTCTGCCTTAGTAATATCCACTAACAAGGCCTCTATTGTGGAAAAGAATCCCACAAATTCACCACCCTCTGACTAAAGATATTTCTCATTTCCATCCTATAAATTCACTACCATTCACTGTGTAGATCCTCCCCATGTTAGACATCCCAAAATGCAATACCTCACAATTCTCTGCATAAAATTCCATCAACCATTCCCCAGTACACTTGGCCAATCGATCAAGACCCTACTGCAATTAATCACAACCATCTTCACTATCTGCAAAACCACCCACTTTTGTATCATCTGCAAACTTGCTAAACTTGCTCTGTAAGTTCTCATCTAAATCATTGATGTAGATGACAACAGTAACGGGCCCAGCACTGAACACTGAGGCACACCACTAGTCACAGGCCTGCAGTCTGAGAAGCAACCTTCCTTCCACCATCACCCTCTGCTTCCTTCCCTGAAGCCAAATTTCAATCCATTCAGCTCCCTCTCCTTGTAACTATATAAAGGTACAGATAAAAAAGTACTACGGCAAACTTTAAGGACCATTTAGACAGGTGATTGGACAGACAGACAGGCCATTTATAGGAATATGGGGATGGGACATGTTGGCCGGTGTGGGCAGGCAGGCAGGCAGGCTGGGCTGAAGATGCTGTGAGACTCTATGTCTCTATGGCTCTATAACTGGAGGGTGTGTGTGTTCACAAATAGTGCAGTAAGATATTCCTCACTTGGCCATGGATCTCTGTGCTGGGATCGTAGAACAGATTCATTTTAAGACAAACCCGGTTAATCACACTTTTTAACATTATTCGTACAGCAGTTTGTCCAATGGTCACACATGGATAGGGAACCTGCAAACATGTCCAATCTTCTACAGTGGGTCAGCACAAGGCAAATGTTGTCAGTGTTGCCACTGGTGAAAATATATCTGGGTAGTGTGCGACGGAACTGGGAACTGGTTGTTATTTCAAATGTTTGACTATAAAGGGTTAACTGATGTTCAGTATCCATAATTAATCTCATCTGTCATGAGCACTAACTCCATCTTGCTGCTCTATCCTCGCTGGTAAACACGGCACGTGAAGATGCATTAACTTGTTATTTTCATCTTAATTGACAGTGGTTAGAAATACTAATTGCCCCTCTCCGGGATACAATGGAAAGAAAAACACGTAATGCGGACAATGAAAGTGTAGCTTCAGATCTGAGAAAGGCGTAGTTAAGTAATGGTGCCGTATTCTTCGTACAGTGGGAATATTATTTCCAGCCATTAAACACTAGCTGTGGCGCTGTTCAATCTGCAGTTTATTTTGTCATGAACTACATGATAGATGTGACTTCAAACCCACGGATCAGACAGCAAGGTCGGTCTGAGTGTAAGTGACCAACTGACCCCCTAGGCTGTCCACACAGTGGTACAGAGAAAGCTGCCACACACACACACACACATACTCTATTGATGTTCTTGTTTATCAAGTCATTCAAGAGAGCATATCTCCCATCATGCAGTGTAAAGCTGGTACTGGTAGAAAGTGAAATCAACACTTCAATGAGCAGCAGGGACTGTTATTAAAAATGACCAATGTATTGGACAGGCAATTCTATGATGTTTTCCTCTTAATCTGTATGTTTGAGAAATGTGGCCACCTGTTGATGTTTCGTTCATCTGATTCAAGGTGAGGGTTTAGTGGCCGGGATCGCACTACCTGTGCCCCGTGTTCAAGAGACAAGAAAGGGGAAGACAGTGCAGATCAGTAGGTGACTCAGGAGCTGGTGCAGGGGGTGGGGACTTCAGACATAGAGTCATACAGCATGGAAACAGGCCCTCTGGCCCAACTTGTCCATGCCCATGCCCCATACACTCGTACTACCAGCCTGTGTTTGACCCAGATCCCTGTAAACCTGTCCTGTCCATGTACCTGTACACATTGATATCTTCTTCTTATGGCGTATGGCGTGCATAGCCTAATGATTTAGGACAACTTGTTCAGCCTGATATTCCGTTTGTGCACGTCAGGTTGATTGCATTCGTTGAAACAGGGCGTGCCCGGTGAAGGCTGCAATCTCTATCCCCACACTCCTCCCACTCTCTCTCCCCACTCCCCCTCTCTGTCCCCACACTCCTCCCCACTCTCTCTCCCCCCTCCCCCTCTCTATCCCCACACTCCTCCCACTCTCTCTCCCCACTCCCCCTCTCTACCTCCACACTCTCTCCCACTCTCTCTCCCCACCCCCCCCTCTATCCCCACACTCCCCCACCTCCCCTGCTGTCTAACAGAGCCAGAATTGGTCTCTCTGTCCCGACTGCTGCTACAATGTTCCCCCGAGGGGCCGTCACCCCAATAATATGCAGAAGGCAGTGCTTGTAGGAGAGGGGGAGAGCCACAGAGAGTCCTGCACTACCCGCTGCCTCTTCTGACGGCCACCCATGTGGCTGACCCTCATTGCGATCATGGCTGATCATCCACAATCAGTAACCCATGCCTGCCTTCTCCCCATACCCCTTGATTCTGCTAGCACCAAGAGCTCTATCTAACTATTTTAAATGCATCCGCTGAATTGGCCTCGGCTGCCTTCTGTGGCAGAGAATTCCACAAATTCAAACTCTCTGGGTGAAGTTTGATCTCATCTCCGTCTTCACCGTGTGAACCTACACTGCACTGCCTCAATAGCAAGGATGTCTTTCTTCAAATTAGGAGACCGAATTTCACACAATACTCCAGATATGGTCTCAGCAGGGCCCTGTCCAACTGCAGAAGGACCTCTTTACTCCTATACTCAAATCCTGTTGTTATGAATGCCAACATTTCATTTGCTTCCTTCACTGCCTGTTGTACCCGCATCTTTACTCTCAGTGGTAGCCCTTGCTGTCTCCTCCCCTTCTCAGCTCTCCCTCAGCCCACTGGCTCCTCCTCTTCCTTTCTTCTTCCCCCACCCTGCATCAGTCTGAAGAAGGGTTTTGGCCTGAAACATTGCCTATTTGCTTCGCTCCTTAGATGCTGCTGCCTCCGCTGATTTTCTCCAGCAATTTTGTCTACCTTCAATTCTCCAGCATCTGCAGTTCCTTCTTGAACTCTTTACTTTCAGTGACTGATGCACGAGGACATCCTGGTCTCGTTGCACTTCCCTTTTTCCCCTGGTTCTGGACTCCCCCAACAAAGGGAACAGGTTTCCTGCCTCTAGCATGTCAAAACCCTTAATAATCTTATATGTTTAACAAAGATATCCTCTCATCCATCAAAATCCCAGCATATACAAGCCCAACCGCTCCATTCTCTCAGCATATGACAGTCCCACCATCCCGGGAATTAACCCTGTGAACTTACGCTGCACTCCCTCAACAACCTCTGATTTCTGCACTACTCAAGAATCTTTCCACCTATGTCTTACAAATATCCACTGACTTGGCCTCCACAGCCTTCTGAGGCAAAGATTCCACAGATTCACCTCCCTCTGACTGAAGAAATTCCTCCTCCTCTCCTCCCAACATGAACATCCTTTATTTCTGAGGCTATGCCCTCTAGTCCTCGACTCAGCCACTAGTGGAAACATCTTCTCCACATCCACTCTATCAAAGCCTTTCACTATTCTGTATGTTTCAATGAGGTCCCGCCTCATTCTTCTAAACTCCAGCGAGTACAGGCCCAGTGCCGACAAACGCTCATCATAGTTTAACCTACTCATTCCTGGGACCATTCTTGCAAACCTCCTCTGGACCCTCTCCAGAGCCAGCACATCCTTCCTCATATATGGTGCCAGAATTGCTCAAATAGAGATGGGGCCTCTGCTGTTTCTGCGACCATGGACGAGACTACAGTACGGTGTGTTGCCTATCTGGTGCCAGATCTGAGCGGACACGGGACATTGGGTACTTTTATTAATGGCAGGCAGTGACTAGCGGTGTGCCGCAAGACTCAGTGCTGGGACCCCAGTTATTGACAATAGATATTAACAATGTGGACAAAGGAATTAAATGTAACATCTCCGTTTGTATATGACACTAAGCTGGGTGGCAGTGTGGGCTGCGAGGAGGATGCTATGAGGCTGCAGGTTGACGGATAGGTTGGGTGAGTGGGCAGATGCATGGAAGATTCAGTATAATGTGGATAAATGTGAGGTTATCCACTTTGTTGGTAAAAACAAGAAGGCAGATACAGCAGGCAGTGAAGAAAGCTAATAGCATGTTGGCCTTCATAGCAAGATGATTACAGTATAGGAGCAAGGAGGTCCATATGCAGTTGTACAGGGCACTGGTGAGACCACACCTGGAGTATTGTGTGCAGTTTTGGTCTCCTAATTTGAGTAAGGACATTATTGCTATGGAGGGAATGCAGTGAATGTTCACCAGCTTAATTCCCGGGATGACGCGACTGACATAAGATGAAAGAATTGGCGTAAGGCGTGCACAGCCTAATGTTGTGGGACAACTTGTTCAGCTTGCCCCATCCCCACTCTCTGTCTCTCTGCATCCCCACACTCCCCACACTCCCCACTCTCTCCCCCACTCTCTCCCCCACCCCCTCTCTCTCTCTCCCCACTCCCCCTCTCTATCCCCACACTCCCCACTCTCTCTCCCCACTCTCTCTCTCCCCACTCTCTCTCCCCCCTCTCTCTCTCTCCCCACTCTCTCTCCCCCACTCTCTCTCCCCACTCCCCCTCTCTCCCCACTCCCCACCCCACTCTCTCTCCCCCACTCTCTCTCTCTCCCCACTCCCCCCCCCCTCTCTCCCCCACACTCTCCCCACTCTCTCTCCCCACCCCCCCTCTCTATCCCCACACTCCCCCACCTCCCCTGCTGTCTAACAGAGCCAGAATTGGTCTCTCTGTCCCGACTGCTGCTACAATGTTCCCCCGAGGGGCCGTCACCCCAATAATATGCAGAAGGCAGTGCTTGTAGGAGAGGGGGAGAGCCACAGAGAGTCCTGCACTACCCGCTGCCTCTTCTGACGGCCACCCATGTAGCCACAGAAGTAGCCACACAAATAGTGGATGCATTAGTGATAATTTTTCAAAACCCCTTGGATTCTGGAGAAGTTCCTGAGGATTGGAGGGTAGCTAATGTAACCCCACTTTTTAAAAAGGGAGGGAGAGAGAAATCGGAGAATTACAGACCAGTTAGTCTAACATCGGTAGCGGGGAAACTGCTAGAGTCAGTTATTAAAGATGGGATAGCAGCACATTTGGAAAGTGGTGAAATTATTAGACAAAATCAGCATGGATTTACGAAAGGTAAATCATATCTGACGAACCTTATAGAATTTTTCGAGGATGTAACTAGCAGAGTGGATAAGGGAGAACCAGTGGATGTGTTATATCTGGACTTTCAGAAGGCTTTCGACGAGGTCCCACTTAAGAGATTAGTATGCAAACTTAAAGCACACGGTATTGGGGGTTCAGTATTGATATGGATAGAGAACTGGCTGGCAGACAGGAAGCAAAGAGTAGGAGTGAACGGGTCATTTTCAGAATGGCAGGCAGTGACTAGTGGGGTACCACAAGGCTCAGTGCTGGGACCCCAGCTATTTACAATATACATTAATGATCTGGACGAGGGAATTGAATGCAACATCTCCAAATTTGCGGATGACTCTAAGCTGGGGGGCAGTGTTAGCTGTGAGGAGGATGCAAGGTGACTTGGATAGGTTGGCTGAGTGAGCATATGCATGGCAGATGCAGTATAATGTGGATAAATGTGAGGTTATCCACTTTGGCGGCAAGAACAGGAAGGTAGACTATTATCTGAACGGTGGCCGATTAGGAAAAGGGGAGATGCAGCGAGACCTGGGTGTCATGGTACACCAGTCATTGAAAGTAGGCATGCAGGTACAGCAGGCAGTGAAGAAAGCGAATGGTATGTTGGCATTCATAGCAAAAGGATTTGAGTATAGGAGCAGGGAGGTTCTACTGCAGTTGTACAGGGTCTTGGTGAGGCCACACCTGGAGTATTGCGTACAGTTTTGGTCTCCAAATCTGAGGAAAGACATTCTTGCCATAGAGGGAGTACAGAGAAGGTTCACCAGACTGATTCCTGGGACGTCAGGACTTCCATATGAAGAAAGACTGGATAGACTTGGCTTATACTAGCTGGAATTTAGAAGATTGATGGGGGATCTTATAGAAACTTACAAAATTCTTAAGGGGTTGGACAGGCTGGATGCAGGAAGATTGATCCCGATGTTGGGGAAGTCCAGGACAAGGGGTCACAGTTTAAGGATAAGGGGGAAGTCTTTTAGGACTGAGATGAGAACATTTTATTTTCACACAGAGAGTGGTGAATCTGTGGAATTCTCTGCCACAGAAGGTAGTTGAGGCCAGTTCATTGGCTATATTTAAGAGGGAGTTAGATGTGACCCTTGTGGCTAAAGGGATCAGGGGGTATGGAGAGAAGGCAGGTACAGGATACTGAGTTGGATGATCAGCCATGATCATACTGAATGGCGGTGCAGGCTCGAAGGGCCGAATGGCCTCCTCCTCCACCTATTGTCTATGTTTCTATGTTTCTAGGATTCTGTTCCATTCTGTTTTGTAGTTTGTTTGTTTTTTTCCGCAATCCGCAGGCATTTCACTGCATCTCGTATGTGTATGTGACCAATAAACTTGACTTGAACTCCCTCACAGAGTTGCCCACCAAACCTGTACTCTTTACTATGGGCATCCTGCCTGACCCGCTGAGTTACTCCAGCGTTACTCTGTGAAACGTCACCTATCCATGTTCCCCACAGATGCTGCCTGACCCACTGAGTTACTCCAGCATTACTCTGTGAAACGTCACCTATCCATGTTCTCCACAGATGCTGCCTGACCCGCTGAGTTACTCCAGCGTTACTCTGTGAAACGTCACCTATCCATGTTCTCCACAGATGCTGCCTGACCCGCTGAGTTACTCCAGCGTTACTCTGTGAAACGTCACCTATCCATGTTCTCCACAGATGCTGCCTGACCCGCTGAGTTACTCCAGCACTCTGTGAAACGTCACCTATCCATGTTCTCCACAGATGCTGCCTGACCCGCTGAGTTACTCCAGCGTTACTCTGTGAAACGTCACCTATCCATGTTCTCCACAGATGCTGCCTGACCCGCTGAGTTACTCCAGCGTTACTCTGTGAAACGTCACCTATCCATGTTCTCCACAGATGCTGCCTGACCCGCTGAGTTACTCCAGCACTCTGTGAAACGTCACCTATCCATGTTCTCCACAGATGCTGCCTGACCCGCTGAGTTACTCCAGCGTTACTCTGTGAAACGTCACCTATCCATGTTCTCCACAGATGCTGCCTGACCCGCTGAGTTACTCCAGCGTTACTCTGTGAAACGTCACCTATCCGTTTCCTCCCACACTACACAAACCTGCAGGTTTTCTAGGTTAATTGGCTTTGGAAAATGTGTAAATTGTCCCCAGTGCGTAGGGTAGTGCTAACCTACGGGGAGATCGCTGGGCGGTGTGGTCTCAGTGGGCCGAAGGGCCTGTTTCCGTGCTATATCCCTAAAGTTTAAATCAGTTTAAATGTCTTAACTCATCTCATTCCCTTCCCCACCAAACCCTTTGTTAAAGTTAAAGATTGATACCCTGAGGTATAGAACATAGAACAGTACAACACAGGAACAGGCCCTTGCCCCACAATGCCTGTGCTAAACGTGACACCACTGCCAACCCTTACCAGCCTTGCAGCTGCGGCTCGCCTGCAGTCCGTCTCGTCTTTTCTTTTTGTTGTTTTCTTTTTGTCCCGTTTCAGTTTATTTTAGTCCATTTTGGCTGTGTATGTGTGGGGGTGGGAGAAACATGTGTGTGGTCTCTTCCTTCGGGGGATGCGACCTTTTCTGTCATATCCCCGTCTCCGTCTCCGTCTGCGCTGAGGCATAATGGCGGAGCAGGCGGCCTCCAACTGGGACCGACCTCGAGGTTCCGGAGGCAGAGCCAGGACTTACTTACCAGCGCGAAGCTGGCCGACCGGGGCTGTGACGGCGGCGACCCGACCGGAGTCTCGGAGGCTCGGTGCGGGCCCAGTGGACGATAGCGTCGGGAGCTCGCGGGTCACAGGTTGGTGACCTGTGTTTCCGGGGCTCCCGCAACAACAGCTTCGTCCGCTGGTCTGGAGGGCGGCAGCTTCGACCGCCCCGGGCCACGGAGTTTGAACCGGCCCGTTCACGGAGCTCGGATTCAGCCGCGGGACTTGTTCACCATCACCCGGCGGGGTCACAACATCGGAGGCCTGGATCGCCTCAGCGCAGAGGGAGAACAAGGAGGGAAGAGACAAGGACTTTGGGACTTTTGCCTTCCAGCACAGTGAGGAGGTGCCAGGTGGACTCACTGTGGTGGATGATGAACTGTGTTGAGTGTGGTTTTGCTATTTATTCTGTGTTATGACTGCAAGGTTAAACCATCTCGTTGCACTGAAAAGTGCAATGACAATAACATTGAATCTGAATCTGAATCTGAATCTGTGGGATTCGTTGCCACAGACGGGGGTGGAGGCACAAGTCAGTGGATATTGATTTTAAGGCAGAGATAGATAGATTGTTGATTAGTGCGGGTGTCAGGGGTTATGGGGAGAAGGCAGGAGAATGGGGTTGGGAGGGAGAGATAGATCAGCCGGGATTGAATGGCGGAGTGGACTCGATGGGCCGAATGGCCTCATTCTGCTCCTATCTCTTTGTGAGCTGGGGGAGGGGAGAGAGGGAGAGGGGTAAAGAGAGATGGGGGAAGGAGAGAGTGGGAAAGGGCGAGAGAGAGGAGGGGAAGGAGAGATGAGGGGAGGGAGAGAGTGAGGTGGGGGAGGGAGGGAGAGGATGGAAGGAGTGTTTTGTGGGCAGTTTTCTCCCCCCGCCATTTCAGCTACTGGCAGGTTTCCATTGCAGTCAATGGGAGGTGAGGCCAGGGGGCGGCCATCTTGACTGCTGGCACTCCCATTGAAGTAAAAGGGAGTGATGCCCAGGGCGGCCATGTTAGGTACTGGCAGCACATGTGGACTATGTCTGTAGACCCTTAAAAGGGGGAATAGGGGGAAACCGTTTCCAGTCACTCACTTGGACGGAGATGCATCTTTTCTCCCGGTCACATTTCGCCCTCCCCCGCGGCCTAACAACTTGGATTGGTGCGGCCTTTCCCGGAGCTTCAGCTGAGGGCGCGGCGCTGACTTCTAACATCGCAGGGCCAGAAGAAAGCCTCCGACCGCCGGCCTGCTGGCTTCAACGTGGCGTGTCGTGGTTACAAGATTCAGAGTTGGATAAGATGACACAGACACGGAGAATTCTTCAAGATGACGAAAAGCCTTTATTTGCAAACAACGGCTGGGACACTCTGGGAAGACACCCGCCCGTCTGTCCGTTCTCCGACTGCTCTCAGATCACAGCAACAGGCTGCTTTTTATTCCAGTTTTGCAGCCATATCTCCTCTAACTTATCTTGCATGCTCACACTCCTCTCGCATCAATCCATCTTCTATTCTGACATTCTAAACCCCAGTGAATACAAGCCTAGTCTTTTCAATCTGTCCTCATATGACATAGAAACATAGAAATTAGGTGCAGGAGTAGGCCATTCGGCCCTTCGAGCCTGCACCGCCATTCAACATGATCATGGCTGATCATCCAACTCAGTATCCTGTACCTGCCTCCTCTCCATACCCCCTGATCCCTTTAGCCACAAGGGCCACATCTAACTCCCTCTTAAATATGGCCAATGAACTGGCCTCAACTACCTTCTGTGGCAGAGAATTCCACAGATTTATCCCTGCCCCTGCACCAGTTCCTCAGCCACACATTCAGGTCCCTTATCTCCCTGCTCCTGCTCTCACCAGCACCAGGAACTGGAAGCAAAGCGGAGATAACCATTTTTCCGAGCTCTCTAGAGTCACGCTGCAGAATATTCATCCCCTTCTTTCCGAAATCGTTTGTGCCGGCACACACTACCACTTCCGGCTGTTCACCTTCGCCCTTGAGGAATTTCTGCAGTCTGTCCGTGACATCCTGGATCCTGGCACCAGGAAGGCAGCGCACCATCCTCGAATCCCGTCTGTTCCTGCAGAAACCCCTGTCAGTACCTCTCACAATGGAGTCTCCAACTACAACCCCCACCTGGCTCCCTACCCCCTTCCTTTGCTCACTTGACCCCTCTCTCTCCCCCCCAGTTCCCTGCCTCCCCATTCATGCCACTCAGCACCAAACCCACTCCCCTTGAATCTTCCCCCTCCCTTTGCTCCCTGTTGCCCCCCACTACTCACTTCACCCCCTTTCCACCTCCAGCCTCTCCTCCCTCCCTCCCTCCCTCCCTCTCTCCCTCTTTCTCTCTCTCTCTCTCTCTCTCTCTCTGTCTCTCTGACAGAAGCAATTCTGTTCCTCAGACGTTATTAATACATTTCAGGCATTTACTTTTAATTTCTATTGCACATGAGATTTTTTTGTTATAATTTAGCCATGTTGTCATGGTCCTTTCTGTCATTTTCTTTTAGCATAATGAATTATGTTTTTTATTTCATGAATAAACATTTAAAAAAGCCACACCAGTACAGCTACGACCGTTAGACTCAAACCTTTATGGACATGGGTCTAAAAGGCAGGCTGATGATTCATGTGGTTCTTATGGATGCCGACTTGTGTAATGTCATCACAGCAGATTTAGAATTATTTTACCGAGGGGTCGGGGTTGGATATTTTGGGAACGACTCCACAGCCCAGTTTATTCCGCTCCCTTGTGTGTTTATAACATTATTTACCCCAGTTTTACCCCAGATTTACCGGGTTTATTCCCCCAGACGTGTAGTTTATTTGGTGATTTATTCATTATTTACAGGGGGTGGGGGGGAGCCAGAGGGAGATGTTTATAACACGTTTTATCTCAGGACGTGCTCCAGATGGTGAGTTTACCTCAGTTTTACCCCCAGACCGGGTTTATTTTGCTCCCCTGTGTGTTTATAACATTATTTACCTCAGTTTTACCCCAGACCGGGTTTATTCCGCACCCTGTGGGTTTATAACATTATTTACCTCAGTTTTACCCCAGACCGGGTTTATTCCGCACCCTGTGTGTTTATAACATTATTTACCTCAGTTTTACCCCAGACCGGGTTTATTCCGCACCCTGTGGGTTTATAACATTATTTACCTCAGTTTTACCCCAGACCGGGTTTATTCCGCACCCTGTGGGTTTATAACATTATTTACCTCAGTTTTACCCCAGACCGGGTTTATTCCGCACCCTGTGTGTTTATAACATTATTTACCTCAGTTTTACCCCAGACCGGGTTTATTCCGCACCCTGTGGGTTTATAACATTATTTACCTCAGTTTTACCACAGACCGGGTTTATTGAAGATTGAAGAGAGTTTATTGCCGTGTGTCCCAGATGGGACAATGACATTCTTGCTTTGCTTCAGCACAACAGAGTATAGACGGCATGAATACAGAACAGATCAGTGTGTCCATATACCAATGTATAAATATATACACACATGAATAAATAAAACAGATAATGTGCAAATAAACTGATAATGGGCTATGAATGTTCAGAGTTTTGTTTGAGTTGACTTCTATAGCCTGATGGCTGTGGGGCTGTGTGTATTTTGCTCCCCTGAGTGTTTATAACATTATTTACCCCAGTTTTACCCAGACCGGGTTTATTCCGCTCCCCTGTGTGTAGGTATGTTTTAAACGTACCTTCAGCGGCGCTGCAGTTCTGTCACTGGCCGTGTGCACGACTTTGGTGCCTTATTACTTTGGCCCATCGAGTTTACTCTGCCATTCATTCGTGGCTGATTTATCTTTTCTTCTCAACCCCATTCTTCTGCCTTCTCTGAGAGTATGAGATTATTACACCTTTCCCTTTCAAACCTGTTTTCCTGCCTTCTCTAAGAGTATTATTGCATTAACATCATCAGCATAAAACAAAATTAAATTAAGTTTAGGATTTAAATATAGTGTGCAATACTGAGTGTTAGTTCAACTCTCTGTCCAAATCAAACTCAATAAATCAATAAAACGATTCCTGAAATAAATGAAAACTAAGGGGCTAGAAATTGTAACATATCTAAAACCATTGCCTTACCAAGACCTTCATTTAGTTCTTTTAGCAAGGACCAAGTATTAGGTGCCTTAGAAGAGGAGTAACTATTACAACTGGATAGATCGAGTTGTTTGGCATTCATCTTGAATATCAATTAAAAATGTTGTAAATTTTGAATAACCTTGGCTAAGGCAGAAAGGAAGTTAAGTTTTCCCCATGAGCAGAAGACACCAGACTTTATATTCTATTCTGTAAGTTAACACTGGGATATTAATAGAACTGTTAACAATGCCCAATAAAATAAATCTTAACCTCGAACTAATAATAACATTGCTAGTCTAATTTGTTCAAATTCCAAACTTTTATGATGTATTCTTTATATCATTGTTGAACACTTGTGGGAGTTTGCCAAATTGTAGCATGTGAAATCATCATTCTGTATACCGTTAAAAGTCAATTTTAAATGTATTTTGTGAAATTAAGTAAAAATTGCAAGTTCAATGGAAGCATATATTTAAGCATTAATGATTCATATTTCTATCTCAGTGTAGCTTTAGCAGTAATCTGCTTCACAGGTGGACAAGATCCCACATGGTAGGCTGGTCTAGATGGTGAGGTTCAGTGGGATACAGGTTGAGGTAGCCTCTTGGATACAAACTCGATGAGGAGCAGACTTGATGGGCCGAATGGCCGACTTCTGCTCCTATGACTTATGAACAAACCTGGCTTGTTGTTGGGATCCAGAGGGTGGTAGACAAAGGTTATTTTCAAGTTGAAGGCTTGCGACTAGAGATTGAGGCTGGTCCACTCTTGCGGGTCATAAATATTAACAATTTGGATGAGGATGTAGTTGCTATGATTGGTAACTTTGCACGTTTTTCCCTTTATCATGTGTCCCTTTATCGCTGTGAATGGCTCAATTATAATTATGTATTGTCTTTCCGCTGACTGGTTAGTACGCAACAAAGCTTTTTACTGTACCTATGTACACATAACAATAAACTATACTAAAACCAATATTGGTAGTGTGGGGATACCAAAGAAGATTGTCAAAGGTTACAACAGGATCTAGATCAACTGGGAAGTCAGTAAAGTAATGGCAGATGGAATTTAACTCTGACAAGTGCTAGGTGATGCATTCTGAGCTCAATGTTCTGGGGTACAGGAGCTTCAGGAGAGACAGAGGTGAGGGAAAAATAGGAGGGGGGGTTGCATTGTTGGTTAAGGAGGATGTCATAACTGAGTTCATAGGTGACATTACGGATGGTTCGTCTAGTGGAGATGAGGAATAAGAAAAGGATGAGCACCTTGTTGGAGGTGTACAACAGACACCTGAATAGTCAACGGGACAAATGTGCTGAGAGATTGCAGACAGCTGCAGTTCAAATAAGGTTGTTATAGTTGGGGATTTTAACTTTCCCAATACAGATTGGGAAAATCATAGCATCAAGAGTTTAGATGGTGTGCGATTCCTCAAAAGTGTTCAGGAGAGTTTTCTTAAGCAGTATGTGGCGACCTCCACACGTGAGAGGGCAACGCTGGATCTCATGTTGGGAAATTGGGAAGGGCAAGTGAATGAAGTGTGTGTGGAGGAACCTTTTGGGACCAGTGACCACAGTTTGATTAGGTTGTGAACGATTCTGGATAGATTGGCCGAGGAATGGTTGATAGAATTTAATACAGAGACGTGGGAGGTATTGCATTTTGGGACGTCGAACAAGGGCAGGATCTACACAGTAAATGGTAGGCCTCTGGGTGATGTTGTAGAGCAGAGGGATCTAGGAGCACAGGTGCATGGTTCCTTGAAGGTCTAGTAGCAGGTAGATAAGGTGGTCATAATGGCTTTTGGCATTTTGGCCTTCGTCAGTCAGAATATTGAGTATTGAAGTTGGAAGGTCATGTTGCAGTTGTATAAGGTGTTGGTGAGACCCAATTTAGAATATTGTGTTTTGGGCACCATGTTATTGGAAAGATATTGTCAAGCTTGAAAGGGTTCAGAAAAGATTTACGAGGATGTTGCCAGGACTAGAGAGTGTGAGTTATAGGGAAAGGTTGAGTAGGCTGGGTCGCTATTCGATGGAGCGCAGGAGGATGAGGGGAGATCTTATAGAAGTGTACAAAATCATGAGAGGAATAGATCGGGTAGATGCACAGAGTCTTTTGCCCAGAGTAGGGGAATCGAGGACTAGAGGACATAGGTTCAAGGTGAAGGGGAAAAGATTTAATAGGAATCAGGGAAGTAACTTTTTCACACAAAGGGTGGTGGGTGTATTGAACAAGTTGCCAGAGGAGGTAGTTGAGGCTGGGACTATCCCATCGTTTAAGAAACAGTTGGACAGGTACATGGATAGGACAGGTTCGGACGGATATGGACCAAGCGCAGGAAGTGGGACTAGGGTAGCTGGGACATTGTTGGCTGGTGTGGGCGAGTTGGGCCGAAGGGCCTGTTTCCACACTGTATCACTCTACGACTGGCTCTAAACCAGGCATGGATTTGGACAGTTCGTGGCAGGGCCCTAGGGTGTGTCTCTGAAAGATCTTGGTGTGCAAATACATAGTTCTCTGACAGTGTTGACGCAGGCAGACAAGATGGCAGTGAAGTCATATGGCAATTGGGCAAGACATTGAATGCAAGCGTTGAGACATCATGTACAAGATGTTGGTGAGTCAGTACCCAGAGTATTGTAGATGGACACAAAATACTGGTGAAACTCAGTGGGTTAGGCAGCATGTGTGGAGAAAACGATGGATGACTTTTCGGGTTTGAATCCTTCTTCAGACTGAAAGTGGAGTGTGAAGGGGGGGGGGGGGGGGGGAAATAAACTTGAGGCGAGAAAGGCCAGAACAAATCAGTGCTGGCAACAGATGACCTCAGGAAGGGTGGAGCCTATAATGGCACATTGTTGGCTGGGGAAGATTGTGATAGCAAGAGAGACACGTAGATAAGAACAGTGGAACTGGTAGGACGACTAGGGTGGGGGAGGAGAGGGCAGGGAATGCAGGAATTATTATAAATTAGAGAATTCAATGTTCATGTCAAGTATTTTCTGGGACTATTAAATTAAAAAGGCAGGGACTATGTTCTAAATAGGGAAAGGATTCAGAAGTTGGAGATACCAAAGGACTTGGGTGTACTGGTGCAGGATTCTCAAAAGGTTAATTTGCAGGTTGAGTTAGTAATAAGCTACTAATGGGATGCACTTTTAGAAATGAGGTGAGGAGCAATTTCTTTTGCCAAAGGGTAATGAATCTGTGGAATTAATAGTGGTGGAGGGCAACTTATTGGGTATTTTGAAAGCAGATTGATAGGTTCTTGATTAGTTAAGCCCCTGTCCCACTTCCTTGGCACGCTAATTACGCGACCTCGTAGTCGCATGAGGTGCGACAGTCCCGTGAAGGTCGCACGCGATTTCATGCGCCCGCACAGCCGTCTGGAGCGCGTGACGTCATTTGAAGATGGACACAAAATGTTGGAGTAACTCAGCGGGACCGGCAGCATCTCTGGAGAGAAGGAATGGGTGATGTTTCGGGTCGAGACTCTTCTTCAGTCTTGACCCGAAATGTAACCCATTGCTTCTCTCCAGAGATGCTGCCGGTCCCGCTGAGTTTCTCCAGCATTTTGTGTCTATCTTCAATTTTCTTGGCCCTGCTCTGGGAATAGAAGCGGGGGCGGATCTGGACCGCAATGGCCGTGAGCCCCAGGCCGAGCTCGGCGGTCGTTTGCCTGCTTCTGCTGCTGTTGGAGGTGAGACATTGCGTCGCGCCAGGGTCTTGGGCCTGTCCCACTTTGGCCGTCAGTTACGCGACAGGCCGTTGGCGCGCAAAGATTTTGTTTGCTACAAACATTTCGGAGCCCCGCGCGATGTCGCGCACAACTACATACCCCTCCAGGCTTCTCAGTGGGACCGGTCCCACACGGCCATACGATGTCCGTGCGCCTCAACGCGACAACGAGGTCACGTAATTTGCATGCCATGGACAAATAAGTGGGACAGGCCCTTAAGGGTATCAAAATGTATTACGGGAAGAAAGTAAGGAGAATGGTTTGAGAGGGAAAAATAGATCAGCCATGATCGAATGGTGGATCAGCCATGATCGATGGGCTGAACAGCCTAATTCTACTCCTCTGTCCTATGATGCACCATACATTTAATTTCAGTTTTAAAAAAAATGTTCATTGCACATTTCTAGCCCAAGATCGCCTGTTTTGAGCCAATTCTCTGGACAAATTGTGTTCCTAGATCTCCTAGGTAACAATTGCAGGAGCCCATAGAAAACCTATTTAGTCATTCTTGCCTGCAGCTATTGACTCTTGTTGCTTTAATCCCAAAGACTTGTCAAACATTATTTTGTAAGAATTTTATTCTGCAAAAGAATCCCACTCGGCACATTGGTTTAGGATCACTCAGAATTTAAAGTAATGAAAACAAGTCACAGGACACGTCATGTCATTTAATACCGTGCCAACCTCAATGGAAAGTAGGGATTATTTGTTCTTTATTTCAGTACGGAGTTAGCCTGAGATGCGGATTGTGCTGTCTTATTGTTTATCATGGTTACTATAAGTTATTCAGATGGTAGTTGCCAAGTTTGCTGGTATTAGTGTTCATCTTGAACTTGCCTAGAATGTTGGTTGAATTACATTTTTGGATTGTTCTTACTTCGCATTTGAAATCTAATATATTAGGAAGAAATGATATGTTAGATGTAATGAATAATGTGATTTATAAAATCACAAATTTCCATTTAGAATAGGAACATTTACTCACAGCATATTGGTACCATCAAACATGAAATGTTGTACCGCTGATAAGCAAATTATTGAATGTCTTGCTCAAGGTACACCTTTGTTTTTTTTTCCCTTTTGAAATGTCTTTAATGTAGGCTGCATCGAGTACAGAATGTTGCTAAGGGAGCAGTGAAATTAGTTTTATGTGTTTTGAGGAACTTTCAGTTGTGAATGGGATATTCAATGGCTTTGATGTAAAGTAGAAGTCTTTAGATTAATAAAGTAGGTCAAGAATCGAGAGTATTTTATTGCCATATGTCCCAAACAGAACAATGAATTTCTTAATGGGAGCACAGTGCATGACTGGTGTGAATGAATCGCTCACAACACAGAAAACAGTCTTTTGTTCCATTGTATCTGTGCTGGTTCTCAAACAATTCCCATCAATTCCATTCCCCATTTCATTTGCCTCTATCACTCTAACTCATTTTTGACACTCCCTTTATCTACCTGAGAGATAATTTACAGCAGTCCAGGAGAAATCTAAGCAGTAACAGGAAAAACGTGCAAATTCCACTCGGATAGCAGCAGAGGTCAAGATTGAACATGGGTACCTGTAGCTTTGGGACAGTAAAACTAAGCGCTGCGTGACTGGCTGCTTCATTTTTCTGCATACAGTCATCAAAGGTTGAGGATGCCACGACTGAATGCAGAAGCCAAGCAGCCAGGAGCACAGCACTCTGGGGATCCTGAATGTTATACTACAGCAACAACAGATAGTACATGGCTAGAACAGGACAGAGTAGAAATTTATCTTTGTTTATTAATGTTAAATATGTACAAGAATGTCGGCTATTAACCTTTCATTTGTTTCTTGCTGTTCAAACTTGTTTAGTGCCAGCAAAGATTATTATTTTCTTTCAGCTTGTTTCAATCCACTGGTGAATATAAATGGGTGATGACAGATAATCATCGATACATGACCATCTTACCAATATACTAATAACGCACACAAGTCTATTAGATATTCTAAACTCAAGAAGCACACCTTGCATTACGACATAATACATGCAATCAAATGCCTCTGTCATATCAATCATTCTGCATAGATGCTGTCCACTACAAATTTCCTGCACTTCTTGGGTTGAGAACAAATAAATCAATTTCAGATAAGAGCTCAAAGTGCAGGAGTAACTCAGCGGGTCAGGCAATATCTCTGGAGAACATGGATAGGCAATGTTTTGGGTCGGAACTCTTCAGACTATTTTATTGGGAGACAAAAGCCAGAGGGGGGAGAGGGGGTGCAGCAAAGATCTTAATTTTTCATTATACATTTTGGAATTATTTCATAGCACTGTCAGAGTTATTTAACTTAAAGCGTGGCAAAATACCTATATGTACATGTTAGCAACATTTCACATTTGCAATTAATTTATGAAATCAAAGTGGCCTGAAGAAATGTTGAGGAATATTTGTCAATTGGCTGGAGGTGCTGATGCCTTTTTAGTTGTACTGTCCCAGATTCAATCCTGACTGCTGGTGCCGTCGTTGTGAAATTTACCGCTCTCCTATGAGCATGTAGGCATCTCCAATGTGCACTGGCTTCCAATGTGCACTGGCTTCCAGCTGTGAGGCTAATTGACCATTTGCAGTGCATTTCTACTTCAACCCAAGCGTTGTTGGGTGTTGGGAGAATTAGTGGGCAGTGATGTGGGTATTGATTAGCATATGAAAGAGAATGAGCTGGAGGGAAATTTAGTTTTTGCTTGGTTTGGCGATACAGCAGGGAAATGGGGCCTTCAACCCACCCGTTCACGCCGACCAGTGATCCCCGGACACTTGTTCTAGTTGAGTTTATTGTCACGTGTACAGAGGTACAGTGAAAAGCTTTTGATGTGTGCTATCCAGTCAGCAGAAAGACAATACACAATGACAATCAATTTACAGTGTATTGATACATGTTAAGGGAATAACGTTTAGTGCAAGGTGAAGCCAGCAAAGTCCGATCAAGGATAGTCTGAGGGTCACCAATGAGGTATATAGTTCAGGACTGCTCCATGGTTGTGGTAGATAATTCAGTTGCCTGATAACTGCTGGGAAGAAACTGTCCCTGAATCTGGAGGTTTACGTTTTCACACTTGTATACAGTAGGAACACTCGTGTCCTACACACACTCTGGACAATTTACAAACTGTAACAAAGCCAATTAACCTGCAAACTGTATGTCTTTGTAGTGTGGGAGGAAGCTGGAGCACGCGGGGAAAACCCACGCGGTCGCGGGGCGAACGTATATATCGCGACACCACCATGCGGGAAATAAGTGGGGCATTGTGAACAGATATAACATTATGGGTCAAATGGCCACCCCCCCATGACATAAACATCCATAAAAACGTGCTATATGATATCTTCACCAGCTCTGATCCAGCTTTGCATTGTTGTTTGGTCACGTAGAAATGGCAAGAATCAATTACACAGGATTAAGAGATTCCTGCGGTACTATTACTGTATGTGAAGTATTTTAAAGAAAACTAATCAAACCCTTTGAAATTTGCCCTTAACGACAATTGGTAAAGCTGAGTTATATTATCCTCTAGGAATTTTCATTCTTTAATAACAGTTAAACATTGCATTCCTAAAGTAACAGTCTGCCAGTTGAGAGGAAGTAGCATTGATAAATTGCAGTACGTCCAACAACTTCCTTTAACTTGGAATTTCAAATGCTCAGTTCAACAAATACTCTTGCAATAAGGTACCAAGACGTTTTTCTGCTTTGAAGGGTTTTTTTTTTTGCCTTTTATTGGTTTACATTTTTAATGCTCATTACATCATGGATGATGGCAAAGGCAGCATGATGTGGTTGTAAGAGTAAATTAAAATGTTAGGTTTGAATTTTTACTTGTGGTTCAATTAGTAATATTGGTGCAAATTGAAGCTGTTCTGATAATATTTTCTGTTTTCAGAACGCACTGTTCTGATAACCCCCGAAATTCTGCTCAAACTAATTTGCAAATTGCCAAATACAAAATCTGCCGTGAACCAATGCAGTCAGAGACTTTTTAAAGCATTTTTAAATGTTGATTTATGAATATGATTTTGTATATCTAAGAATGGCAGTGATAAAATATGAGCAGCAAAAGTAAATGAGTAGAAAAATCTTAAGATCACACAATTTAGCTTCACTACATTAGCTGAAGTGTCTCGAGCCGAAATGTCACCCTTTCCTTTTCTCCAGAGATGCTGCCTGTCCCACTGAGTTACTAAAAAGTTGGAATCTAATTCTTGGTGTTCGCTGAGAGGTTACCACCAGTACAATTCATGGAAGTTCCAGTCTGTGATTAACCTGCCCTGGGGGTGTTACTAGTTTTGTTCTTGAAGCTTCTTGAATTACAATGCCCTTTAAAACTAGTGCAAATGATTATGGAAACTCAATTTGGACTGAACAACATTTCTGCTTTTAATTCCAGCATCATTAGCATCTGCAATGCCAACACCAGGGGAAATTCATCAAAAAGTAAGCTCACAAAGCACGAAGAAAGGTCCACCATGTTCATGCTAACTATCAATTATCCATCTAGTCTTATTCTGTTTACCAATATGTGGCATCCTGCCTATTTTGACAATTCAAATGTATGTCTTGATATTTCCTAATAACCAGCACAGTGGCGCAGCAGTAGAGTTGCTGCCTTTCAGTGCCACAGACCCAGGTCTGATCCTGACTACGAGTGTTGTCGAAACGGAGTTAGTACGTTCTCCCCGTGACCGCGTGGGTTTTCTCTGAGATCTTCGGTTTCCTACCACACTCCAAAAACGTACAGGTATATAGGTTAACTGGCTTGGTAAATGTAAAAATTGTCCCTAGTGTGTGAAGGGTAATGTTAATATGCGGGGATCACTGGTCGGCCCAGACGTGGTGGGCCGAAGGGCCTGTTTTCACACTGTATCTCCAAACTAAACTATAAGAGTATTTCTCTACTACCACTTCAGACAATACATTGGAGATTCCATCTGGAGGAAATAGTTCTTCCCCAGTTGCCTTTTAAACTCTAAACCTTTTACCCTTGCATGAAGCGCATACCCTTTTCTTTTAGGTACCTAGGAAAAAGGCCTTGTGTTATTTACCCTTCATATTATATACCCTTCAAATGTACAGCCATAATTCTGTTAGGTCCCCACTCATCATATCGTATCCCTCTGTACCGAGAAACAAACCCAGCCTATCCTGTCCACATATACATAGGCATAAATAACGTTCCCCACCCAAACAATATCCTGGTGAATCTCCTCTGCACCATTTTCAGTGCAATCTCACCCTCAAATCTGACAACCAGAATTACATACACACTCCATCTGGGAGGTGATGGTATAACTTCATAAAACCAATATCTTATAAAGTTGTACCATACCCTCCCAGCTCGGACATTCCATGCCCTTGCAAATGAGATAAATATCCTGTATGCCTTCCGCAGCACCATATCAACTATTGCTGACATCGTCACTGATCCTATGAATTAAGCACCAAGGGCCATCTCATGCTTGGTTTGCTCTAAGGCCCTTTGTCTTAGTATTATTAGTCTTTCCGAGTAGATAACTTCACACTTACCAGGATTCATTCCATCTGCCATTGCTCTGGCCATTTTGCCAACTGATCTATGTGAAGTTGTGGACAGATT
The DNA here is from genome assembly GCA_035221665.1 of Okamejei kenojei. Lineage (NCBI taxonomy): Eukaryota > Metazoa > Chordata > Chondrichthyes > Rajiformes > Rajidae > Okamejei > Okamejei kenojei. The sequence goes on along the minus strand of JAVHYY010000439.1, from coordinate 97,822 downwards.
ATCTTGCTCCCTATTTAACTACCAGACTTTGATCTTATCTGAAAAATGTATTCATTCCTCATGCATTCACATCCAAATTGATGATACATATAAACAAATAAGGGCGATCCCAAAGACACACAACTCATCATAGGCTTCCAATCACAAAAACAAACATTCACCACTGCCCTCAGTATCTTGTTACCGAGCCAATTTTTGACCATCTTTGAGTGCAGATTATTCCTGTCCCTCTGAATGTTTCTCCAGTAATTCCCTACCACTGACTTTGGATTAGCTGACCCGCGACTACTTGGCTTGTCTCTGCCATCTGTCTGGATGAAGGGTACCACAGTTGCTGTCCTCCAGTTAGTTTGTACATAACTTGATTTTTTGTTTTAATAGTTCTGTTAGGGGCCCCAACAATCTCCTTCCTTACCTTCCATAGCAGCTTGGATACAACTCGTCAGCAGGGGGGTATTTATCTGGTGTGAAACCTGCTAAGACATTTAATGCCTCATTTTTAACGATAACGTGTTCTAGAATTTCACCACAGCCTTCCCTTAATTCTCCACCTACAATGTCCTCCTGATGAATACAGATAAGCATTCATTTAAAACCTCACCTGCACACTTTCACTCTATGCACAGATTGCCATCTTGGTCCAGAATGTGTCCTGCTCTTTTCTTAGTTGCATTCCAGCTCTTAATAATCCTGTGTTTTGGTGTTTTCCTTAGTTTTGTTTATCAGTGATATTATTTGTCTCCTCTTTGCCTTCAAAACTTTTTAAGAACCCTTCCCGTCCCTTCCTGAGTCATATAGTCTAATGCCCCTGTCCCACTTAGGAAACCTGAATGGAAACCTCTGGAGACTTTGCGCCCCACCCAAGGTTTCGTTTGGTTCCCGGAGGTTTTTGTCAGTCTCCCTAATGGTTGAAAGTGGTTTCCGTTTTAAAAATCGATAATTCTTTAGTCAAAGCCGGTTGCGATGCTAGCTGAAGGTGGTTGCCGGAGGACAAAAACCTCCAGGAACCGCACGGAAACCTTGTGTGGGGCGCAAAGTCTCCAGAGGTTTCTGTTCAGGTTTCCAAAGTGGGACAGGGACATTACAGTGTGGAAATGGGCCACTCGGCCAAACTTGCCCACACCTCTACTCCTGAAGAGCCTCCTTTCATTTCAGTTTTTTCTTTATTCAGCCCTCTATCCTTTGGGATCCAGGGTTTCTTAGGCATGTTGTCCATACCTTTCGCCTGGTTGGGAACAAGTTGGCCTGAATCTCTGGTTAAGAGATTCCCACTTTGGAATACTGGGCTGAATGGTGGAAGTGAGTGGAAAAAGCTAAATTACCAACACAACGGCAGAGAAATTCAACTCCTCATCGCATGCTTTGATTCTAACCTCATCAGTGAGCATGGAGTTAGGAACTGGCTAACTCATCAGCTGGCAAACTACAATTGTGATCCTTGTAACTTTTAACAAGAAACTCAGTTAATAACCAACAGTTGTTCCCACATGCCAGATTACATGGACCATCCAGCCTTCATTAAACTAATTGCTGGTTATTTCATGAAGGTAAAGATTATTGGAAATGTGCATTCTATAAACATCATGATTAATTGCTAATTACTGATCCAAATAGAACTGCTCATGTGGAATTTAGTGTGTGTTACTAGAATAGTTGTGTGCTTCTGATTACCAACCTTTCTACAATGTACTGGAAACATTTCATTATTTATTGATGCCATCTAAAACATTTGTGATTTTGAACAGCTTTATCACGTATCCCCTTAACTTCTCAACATTGACAGGTTCTCCAAGCTTTCCACTTTTTAAGTCCCTCCTTGGTAAAAAAATTACCCTTGCCATCCTTCCTTTATGATTGTGCGCAGAACTGAAAACTGTACTCCAGCTTCCCTCCTTTTGTGTTCTATCTCCTTATTAACAAAATGAGAAAAGCCGGAATGTTTTTGAACAGCCATTTCTCCAGTTACTTCCAAAGATTTGTACACTTGCTTCCTTGGGTGTCTCTGCTGCTTTCCCCTCCTAGAATTGTACCAATGATTTCAGCTTACAGTAAAGTATATTTCCTGTTCTTTGCTCAATTCATTTAGTTCACATTGTCTCCCCACTCTTCATATTAAAAATGTATCACTTCTCCATCTTTATGTCAAGTGTCTGCCCATTTCACCAGTCCATTGGGCTGTATTCAATCATAATCCTCCATCATTATTTACCACATTTGCATGTTTTGATCATCCACAAACTTTGAAATTATGCCCTGACACTCTCTCAAGATAATTAAAATGAATAGAAACAGAAACATAGAAATTAGGTGCAGGAGCAGGCCATTCGGCCCTTCGAGCCTGCACCGCCATTCAATATGCTCATGGCTGATCATAATAATAGCTCTAATGCCTAAATTCTAATTCCCTCCAAATGAGAAGCATTGATTTACTATTTTTTTCTCTGTAAGCTAACATGATGTCTAAACTGTTATTGGCTTTTCCTTTCCATAAAGGCTTTAAATGACCTAATAAGCTGATTTTGCCATTCCCCTTTTGAAAGTTAATTTACAAAATCTCAACAATCCAACCCTTATTAAACTCAATTAAATCAGTCGATCATGATTTACCTTATCAAAACGAGGCTGACTTTAATTTACTTTCCCAAACATCAACATCAACATCAACCCCAGCCCAGGGCCTGGAGGGGCAGAAATTAAAATAGAAGGAAACTTACCCATGGAGCCGTTGGGTTGCCTTTGTGACGGGAAAAAAAGATGGCGATCTGAAATTGTGCAAAGGCCACACTGAGGACACGTGGGGGTGTCCTTTGTGATGCCTGTCAAGTAAAGACGGCAAGTGGGGGCACTGTTTTATTATTTTTTAAAGATTTATACATCAATTAGTTGTAAAATATACCATCAATCTGAACGAAACTTCACATCACACGATCAAGGTGGGCCAAAAATTGTAGCGCTGTCGTGTTCCGTTTTTGTGTAAATACAAACCGGGCAAACAACCAGACAAATGAACACGATGAGAGTTTTAGTAATATAGAGGTGATAGGCAAGCTCCTGCTTTTGTGAAACTAATGTCAAGTGTTGCAACGTTTCTCAAAATTTGTGCGATGTGGTGGAACTGTTCAACATGCACAACCATTGGCTTTGCTTACATTTAAAAAGCCTTTGCATAAAGAAACACAATGTGATTTTAAATGGCACCGTTCACATTCTAAAGATTAGTTTAGTTTATTGTCACATGTACTGAAGTACAGTGAAAAGCTTTTGTTGCGTGCTAACAGTCAGTGGGAAGACTATTCGTGATTACACTCAAGTTATCCACAGTGTACCGGTACATAATAAAGTGGATAACATTTAGTGCATGGGAAAGTTCGATTAAAGATAGTCCAGTGAGGTAGATAGTAGCTCAGGACTGCTCTCAAGTTATTGATAGGATAAATCGGTTTCCTCGTGACAGCCAGGAAGAAACTGTCCCTGAATCTGGAGGTATGCGTTTTCACACTTTTGTACTTCTTGCCTGATGGGAGAGAGAAGGAGAGGGAGTGGTGAGCGGTGAGATGTCCCAAATGGCATGAAATAAAAGTGACTTACTTTTGCTTTAGCCAAAAAACAGGAGCCAATTAACAACATATTCCCACAAACAGTAACAAGGTAAATAACATGACAACCAGATTCAAAACTGTGGAATTAATTTTGATCAGTACATCAAGAAAACTCCCCTGGCAGCCTTCAAGCAGAACTGTGAGAGCATGTGTAGCCATCTTACTGGGTAGACAGAACCATGATCAAAGGGCAACACCTCTATCATGTAACATTCCCTCAGTACCCCGTGCGTGCGAGTAGCAACCTAGATTGTCTGTTGAAGTAGGATTTATGCCCCACCCCTCTCTGACCCAGAGGCACTGAATCATGGCTGATTCTTTGAATTCTTGCTAATAACATTGAAAGAGTGTGGAGGTAATTTTCATCTTCACTGCCTAGGCGGTAACAGGCAGAACAAATGCTGCAGAACCAGGCTGATTTGCATTTGCATTGAAATTAGTTACGTCAGCATTTTCTGTGTTTTTTTTATTGCAGGAGGAGGTACACAGGGCCCAATGTATTTGTACTGGCCAGCACTGCATAAGTCAAATGGTTGAAATCCGCACAGGGTTAAGTGCTGTCCTAGACTTGAGCAATTCTGAATGACGATGCCTTGTCAGTCAACTTTAAATATGACATTCTGTCATGCTCATGTTAGGAAGTGATACTTCAGTATCATTCCTCCAATTGTCGCTGAGGGAAAGGATTTCTGGTTGTTGGGCTAAAATTATTTTTGTGCAAAATGGATTAATTTTATCAAGAACATGTTTTAATTTATATTACACTTTATTGAAATCAAATTGTGCCTGCTCTGTGCTATCATTGTTCCTTTCCAGGTGCATATGACAGTGAAACAGTCTTGACTCTCTTGTCATGAATCCCTATCCTGTTGTCAGTGTTATATTTTTCACATGTGGACATTTCAATGAATAGAACATAGAACAAAGAACAGTGCAGCACAGGAACAGACCCTTTGGTCCACATTGTCTATGCTGAATTCAATTAATAATTTGAATAATTAGAATCTGGTTTAAATAATGTATACAACGATTGAGTTACTTTAATAACCAAACTTAATCATGTTTGGCTGTTAACGGATGTGTTGGTTGACTCAATTTATTGGAGAGGATAAATGGTAAAGAAATGCAGGGCAGCCAACATTAATGAACAATCACTGCTTTAATGCTTAAGGGGTGAGAATTGGCAGGGGTGGTAAGGTGATGGGCAAAATAGACAATAGGTGCAGGAGTAGGCCATTTGGCCCTTCGAGCCAGCACCGCCATTCAATGTGATCATGGCTGATCATCCCCAAGCAGTACCCCATTCCTGCCTCCTCCCCATATCCTCTAACTCCGCTATTTTTAAGAGCCCTATCTAGCTCTCTCTTGAAAGCATCCAGAGAACCTGCCTCTGAGGCAGAGAATTCCACAGACTCACCACTCTCTGTGAGAAAAAGTGTTTCCTCGTCTCCGTTCTAAATGGCATACTCCTTATTCTTAAACTGTGGCCCTTGGTTCTGGACGCCCTCAACATCGGGAACATGTTTCCTGCCTCTAGTGTGTCCAAGCCCTTAACAATCTTATATGTTTCAATGAGATCCCCTCTCATCCTTCTAAACTCCAGAGTGTACAAGCCCAGCTGCTCCATTCTCTCAGCATATGACATTCCTGCCATCCTGGGAATTAACCTTGTAAACCTACACTGCACTCCCTCAATAGCAAGAGTGTCCTTCCTCAAATTTGGGGACCAAAACTGCATCCAAAATGATTGCCAATTGTACAAGACTCTCACAAAATACAGCACAGAAGCAGCACTTTAAAATAAAACATGGCAGACAATGTTCTGTGCCCTGCACAAGCAATAAACAGCAAATACTTCTCTGCAGTTTTGCTTTCTTTCTTTCCACTGCAGAAATCTGATCAATTATTACTTGCCTGTGATAATGGTCTTTTTATGTACCTTTTACAACTGTATGTAGTGCCTTTTGGATGCAGTAAATTGTCTCGAGGCTCTTTAGGGGAACATTATCAGACCAAAAAAATGACAAGCTCCAGTCCATTAGAGGCTAAGGATGTTTTTTTTAATACACCCCAAATCCAGCATGCTTGGAAATAGGATATTAAGTAGAAAAGTGAATTTGTGAATTCCCAGGGCACTGTATGTGTCTGCATTAGAACAAAGCAATTGAAATAACAAAATTGCACAATAGTTCCTCGTTACAGCCATCGCAAGTTGTTTCATTTGCAGTAACTGGAAAGGAAAATTGAATGAAGTACGTAATAGGCACCCAATCAGATATTGCCCGTTTAAACCTTTCCTGAAAGCTAAAATACGTCTTTGTGATTGATGGGCTCAAGAGATTTCATTCCAACTTATGGAATCACTGAACAAGATTCATCATACTCAAAATATAAATGGAAAATGCTGGAAATAGGATTCTGTATCTGCAGATTTCGGGCATTCGCAGTGTTCTTTTGATTTTCAATCCAATTTGAAACCCTTGTAAAAGATTTCAACTAAATTGGTGACCTGAGAATAAAGAAAGTAAAAGAGGGATCGGGGGGTGGGGGGCAGAAAAATGTTGCAGATTTAATAAAAAATGGTTCAGAAATGTCTTTGAGATTGACTGCATACTTGCGACTAATAAGTGGAATAATGAAAACTACCATAATTTGGAATGGTATGGCAATTAACAGAAGGAAATATAAATATTGGGTGATCTAGTTTCATCATGTAAAATGCAGAGGAGACATAGGGATCAGAATTATGTCCAAGCCCACAAATGTGCAAAATCACACAGGAGGAGAGGCTTAATCTCATGAGAACAATGAAAGTTATGCATTTTGTAACCCTCTGTTGTAATTCTGATGGCTTTAATTGACTAAAATTGGTTTCATTGAGGTTTGCTGCATTTTGAAACTTGAGAAATAATGCCGCTTCAATAAGTACCAGATGATGTTTAACATCATTTTTGGAAATGCCAGTCAAGGGTGAAATGGAAGCCCTCGTATCTCTGAGTGGGTTGTGGGTTCAAGTCCCATTCCAGAGACATGAGCTCAATTGTCTAAACTGACACATTCATGCAGTGCTAAGAATGTGTTAGCTTCTGGATAAGATGTTCAGTTCTGGTTCCCTTGGTGGATTTTATAACTCCTGTGATGTTGGAGTCATGCAGCATGGAAACAGGCCCTTTGGCCCAACTTGCCCATGCCGACCAAGATTCTGCACGAATATTCGTCTCACCTGCCCGCGTTTGGCCCAGATCCCTCTAAAGCTTTCCTATCCATTTACCTGTCCAAATGGCTTTTAAATGTTGTTATGGTACATACCACAGCTACCTCTTCTGGCAGCTCATTCCATGCACCCACCATTCTGTGTGTGAAAAGGTTGCCCCTCAGCTTCCTATTAAATCTTTCCCTCTCAACTTAAACCATTGTCCTCTGGTTCTTGACTCCCGTACCCTGGGTAAAAAGACCGTGTGCATTCAACCTACCTATTCCCCTTATGATCTAATACATGGTGTGTCAATGGAAGAAGAGCAAGAGACATTCCTGCTGCTCTGATCAGCACTCCTCCCTAAACCAGTGTCACTAGAAACAAGTGAGCTTTGAAATTCCAACACTGCCTGTTTTCTTTCAGCACTTAAAATTTGATTATTTTTGCTGGACAAGTGCAATGTGTTGCACTTTGCTAAGATAAACCAGGGTACGACTTGCACAATTAATGGTAGGGGCCTGATATGTGTTGTATAATAGAAGGATCAAGGGAGCAGGTAGGTACACAGTTGCCTGAAAGTGGTGACACAAATAGACAGGGTGGTGAAGAAGGCATTTTGCATTCCTTGCCTTTGTCATTCAAGGCATTGAACACAGGAGTTGGGCCATGATATTGCATCTGCAGAAGTCATTGACAAGACCATACTTGGAGTATTGTGTGCAGTTGTGGTTCCCCAGCTATAGGGGAGATGTCTTTAAGCTGGAAAGAGTATGGAAAAGATTCATGAGCAATCTTACTGAGACTTGAGGGTTTGAGGTATAACGAGAGGCTGGAAGATCTTGGACTCTTTCTTCTGGAGCAATGGGGATTGAGGGGTAACCGTACAGAGATATAAAGAACATCATGAAGGGCATGGATAGTGAGGATGGTTACTGTGTATCCTTTCTTCCATGGTAGGGGACTAAAACTGGAGGGTGAGAGGAGAAAGATTTTAAAAGGGACATGGTGGGTATATTTAATGAGCCACCAGAGGAAGTTATCGAGGTGGGTATAATTAGAATATTTAAAACGCATATAATCGTACATATAGGAAAGATATTAGAAGGATATGGCCCAAATGCAGGCAAATGGGATTAGCTCAGATAGACATCGTGGTCGGCATGAACGAGTTGAGCCAAACTTTCTCTATAATTATATTGCAGTGTATGTGAGCATACGGGGCACAAATACCATTAATTTAAAATAGTGCCTCATTGGCAGTAAACCAGCTTGGGACATCAAGAGGTTGTGAAAGAAGCATGTGAATGCATCCATTTTCCAGCCTTGTTGGATAGGTTTCCTCATTAATTTTGAATTATTGACCTGGGTAATTTAAAATGTGCTGTCCTTTTGGCTTGTAACTACTCTGCAGGGCCTGATTGAAAGCATATTACATTTTTCATTGTGCTTTCTTGGTTTCATTCATTTAAATATATAAGCTATGATAGCACAGTGGTTAGTTGACTTGCTACCAGAAGTCTGCAAGACTCATTCAGAGACGCATTCAAGTGCCAGCAGGACAGCTGGGGAACTTAGATTCAAACAATTAAATAAATTGAGAATAAATTTAGTCTTGGTAATGATAGTGATGCAACTGTTATATTGTTATTAACAACCCCTCTGCTTCACTTACTAGCGTCCTTGAGGGAAGGAAATCTGCTGTCCTTAGTAGATTTGGCCACTGTTACTCTTCCTACCCCAATGTGGTTGGCCCTTGGTGGTAATTAAGGATGGACAGTGAATTCTGAGATTGTTGTCGATCTTCATGTGCAATGAATGCATAAGAAAATAAACCACATCCTTATTAATATTTTGAATAGTCCTGCTTAAAATGTGCATCATATTTAACAATTTAATGTGAAACAAAATGAGGTCATACACACTGAAGTAAGGCATTAACACATTGAGTCCATACTGATCAGTGGTTTTCCATTGACACTGAACACGTGCAACAGAAACGATTGGTTTACCTGGCACCATGTTAGGTATGAACTTTGTGGGCTGAAGGGCCTGCTCTTGTTCACTACTGTTCTATGTGCAATTTGTAGACTTGATTGCTGTACTAATTATTTTTGCTGCACTTTTATGAAACAAAAATATCAAGTCAAGTCAAGTTTATTTGTCACATACACATACAAGATGTGCCGTGAAATGATAGTGGCAATGCCCACGGATTGTGCAAATAAACTACAGAACAGAATAGAACAGAATCAGTATTTACATATTAGAAACAAACCCAGCAATTTTAAAAAGACACCACACAACAGTAAATTGGTACAGTAAATTTGTCCCTGGTGAGATAAGAGTTTACAGTCTTAATGGCCTGTGGGAAGAAACTCTGTCTCAGCCTCTCTGTTTTCTCAGCATGACAGCGGAGGCATTTGCCTGACCATAGCAGCTGGAACAGTCCATTGCTGGGGTGGTAGGGGTCCTTCATTATGTTGCTGGCTCTGGATCTGCACCTCCTGGTGTATAGGTCCTGCAGGGGGGCGAGTGTAGTTCCAATAGTGCGTTCAGCCGAACGCAGTACTCTCTGCAGAGTCTTCTTGTCCTGGGCAGAGCATTTCCCAAACCAGATTGTGATGTTGAGGGAGTCCTGAAAGATAGAAGGCAATTGAGCAAATGGTGGAGGAGCCCAGTGGATCAGACTACATTTGGAAGGGAACTCGCCCAGAGAGTTGTGAATCTGTGGAATTCTCTGCCTCAGAAGAGGCCAATTCTATGGATGCTTTCAAGAGAGAGTTAGATAGAGCTCTTAAAGATAGCGGAGTCAAGTGATTTGGGGAGAAGGCAGGAACGGGGTACAGATTGTGGATGATCAGCCATGATCACAGTGAATGGCGGTGCTGGCTTGAAGGGCCGGATGGCCTACTCCTGCACCTATTCAATTCAATTGACCTGCAAACTTTATGACCAGAATAATAATTTAGAATTTTCTTCAATAATTTTGATATGATCTACATCTTCATACTCGCTGTAATATCTCAGTAGAATCGGTTATTCCTCAGATTGAAAGAGTATCACTTACTCAACCTAAAAAACATGTTTCCATATACAACAACACTCTTCTTTAAGTCCTTAAGTGCCAAAGAGCTGATGTTAGATATCTGGATGAACAATAATTGTTTATGAATATAGACACAAAAAGTTGGTCACTCAGCCGGTCAGACAGCATCTCTGGAAAAAAGGAATGGGTGATTTATCGGGTCAAGACCCTTCTTCAGATTTCAGTCTCAACTTGAAATGTCACCTATTCATTTTCTCCAGAGATGCTGTCTAACCCGCTGAGTTACTCCAGCGTTTTGTGTCTATCTTCAGTTTAAGCTAGCACCTGCAGTTCCTTCCTACACATTGTTTATGAATATCTCTGCTAGGTATTAATTACTGCATCTCTTCTGTTCTCCTGGTTTAAAACAGTTTTAATATTCACGTTGCAGAATTCCCTTCAATTTAATGTCATTTTCTTTAACATTTTTTCCAATGTTTTGAGAAATGTATTCACATCAGATCTACCACACTTTATTTATCCATCACCTCCTTGAACAACTTTCTTCGTTGGTTAGGCATGACTTACCTTTGGAAACATATGCTAATTGGTCCTCATTAACTCCTGATTCTCTAAGTGTTCTATGATTTAATTCTGCCTTGCAATTCTGGCAAGGGAGACTTGGTAAAAATACAAGGTGCGAATGAAGTCAATGGAGTACAGAGAAGGTTCACGAGACTGATTCCTGGGATGGCACGACTTCCATATGAAGAAAGAATGGATAGACTTGGCTTGTACTCGCTGGAATTTAGAAGATTGAGGGGTGATCTCATAGAGACTTACAATATTCTTAAAGGGTTGGACAGGCTAGATGCAGGAAGATTGTTCCCGATGTTGAGGAAATCCAGGACAAGGGGTCACAGTTTAAGGATAAGGGGGAAGTCTTTTAGGACCGAAATGAGAAAATCGTTTTTCACACAGATAGTGGTGAATCTGTGGAATTCTCTGCCACAGAAGGTAGTTGAGGACAGTTCGTTGGCCATATTTAAGAGGGAGTTGGATGTGGCCCTTGTGGCTGAAGGGATCAGGGGGTATGGAGAGAAGGCAGGTACGGGATACTGAGTTGGATGATCAGCCATGATCATATTGAATGGCGGTGCAGGCTCGAAGGGCCGAATGGCTTGCTCCTGCACCTAATTTCTATGTTTCTATGTTTCTAAAAATAAAAAGTAGAAAAGTGAGAGGCATGACACACTGGCAAAGAAGAGCAGCTACAGTATAAGAAGGAGTCCTGAAAGATGGAAGGCAATTGAGCAAATGCTGGAGGAGACCAGCAGATCAGACTACATTTGGAAGGGAACTCACCCAGAGAGTTGTGAATCGGTGGAATTCTCTGCCTCAGAAGGCAGTGGAGGCCGATTCTCTGGATGTTTTCAAGAGAGAGTTAAATAGAGCTCTTAAAGATAGCGGAGTCAAGTGATTTGGGGAGAAGGCAGGAACGGGGTACAGATTGTGGATGATCAGCCATGATCACAGTGAATGGCGGTGCTGGCTTGAAGGGCCGAATGGCCTACTTCTGCACCTATTGTCTATTGTCAGGTGATGTTTTTCCTTACCTATTTCCTTGCCAGATGCTGCCTGACCTGCTGAGTTCCTCTGGTATTTTGTGTCTTGCTCCAGAGTGTAGCATTTGCAGTTTCCCCGCACATTAACACAACCCTACACACATTAGGGACAATTTTACATTTACACTTTGGAGTGTTGGAGGAAACTGGAGAAAATCTCGGAGAAAACCCACGCTGGTCATGGGGAGAATGTACAAACTCTGCACCGCCAAGCACCCGGATTCGGGATCGAACCCGGGTCTCTGGCACTACAAGGCAGTAGCTCTACAACTAAGCCCTTGGTTCAAGAAGGGTTTGAAGGTTCGAAAGATGATGCAGTAAATATTTACTAGAATTCTTCCATTGGTGAGCGATTACAGCTACAAGATTGGAGTAGACGAGCTGCTGGTAGTCTTGGAGCAAAGAAAACTAAGAGGAGATTTGATGGAGTATAAATTAATGACAGGCTAACGAGGGGTGTATATACAGAAAAGCTGTTTATTTTTGCAGAATTTCCATGTTTTATGGGGATATACAATCAAAGAGACAGCAAAATTGTGAACATTTGCTTTGGAACCTGCTGCTGATGAGAATGGTTAAAGGAAAGGTAATAGGATTTTCAAAAGTGAATTGGACAGGCAATCAAGGGAAAATAATTTGCAGGAGGATGAGAAAAGAATGAGAGAGTGACTGTATAAGAAGCTTGCATAGGTTGGAAGGACCAAATGGCTGTCCTTTGTTTTATTTTAGCAATCCCGTTATTTTAGCATTTTACAATGATATAATTGGTGCCATTGCAGCAGAAGGGGCAAGGCAATTTGTGGGAATTTTCAGTCTGTGGGCAGTACAATGTGAGGTTCTACCTAAGCCATGAGTTAGCTGAACATCACATGTTGCAGAATCCAAAAGTTCTAGGATTCTTCATCATTATGATGGCAACTCTCCCTCAGTGGACCTATGTCAGCCTGATATTGATTGTAATCCTGCAGATGACAACGAAAAGGATGAAAACAAACCTCTTTTTCTTCCTCAAGTTTTTAAATGTCTAATATTTAATTTTTAATTATTTAAATTGTTGTAAAAAATGTCTTTTAAATCTAGGATGTGATTACAAAGATACGAAAATAGTATTTATACTATTTTTTTAACTATCTAAATATTAGAGTTTTTTTTAATTTAGAAATAGTTTCTAGTTTTGAAAAGAGACAACTCTGATTTCTATCTTGCCTCCAGTCAAAGGTTGCTGGGGTGTGTGGGTTGCCGGGGTGTTCTGGGGCAGCACCATCTTCTGCCTGAGGCCTACGTTCCACGAGGCCCCAACACCAAACCTCCATTCTGAAGAGTCAGGCATTTAGAACTCTGAATCGAGCACACGCGTGTGGATGGACCGGCGCAGCAGTTGGAAAGTCTGTCCACTGGCCCGGTCTAACTCAGTTTGGTTCACATTAACACTGTAAAGCATTTGACTGATTGATTTTTGAAAGATACAGCATGGGTCTCGATCTAAAATGTCACGTTCCTTTTCTCCATAGATGCTGCCTGACCCGCTGAGTTACTCCAGCTTTTTGTGTATGGCTGGAATGGTATTACCTTGCAATTTCAATTTTTCTACTTAAATTTGAGCATGGACAATTTACTTTAAAATTATGTTCAACAACCAAAATGTTGTCCAGACCTAAACATCCATTTCAAATGACATAAGTATTGCATTTGTAATGTAAGTTTAAAAAAACATTCAGAATAAAGCTTTTAAATGCTGAGTTTTAATCTTGAGACTTTTTTTATTGCAAGAATGTAATTCTCTGCCTCAGAGGGCGGTGGAAGCCGGTTCTCTGGATGCTTTCAAGAGAGAGTGAGATAGAGCTCTTAAAGATAGCGGAGTCAAGGGGTCAAAGTCAAAGTCAAAGTCAAAAGAGTTTATTGTCATGTGTCCCTGACAGGACAATGAAATTATTTCTTTGCTTACCACAACAGAACATAGTAGGCATTGACTACAATTATATACTTAAATACACACATTAATTAATAAATTAATAAAGTGCAAATAACAGATGGAGGGGTATTAATGTTCAGAGTTTTGTCCGAGCCAGGTTTAATAGCCTGATGGCTGTGGGGAAGTAGCTATTCCTGAACCAGGTCGTTCTCAGGCTCCTGTACCTTCTACCCGAAGGTAGCAGGGAGATGAGTGTGTAGCCAGGGTGGTGTGGGTCCTTGATGATGTTGCCAGCCTTTTGAGGCAGCGACTGTGGTAGATCCCCTCGATGGAAGGAAGGTCAGAGCCGATGATGGACTGGGCAGTGTTTACTACTTTTTGTAGTCTTTTCCTCTCCAGGGCACTCAAGTTGCTGAACCAAGCCATGATGCAACCAGTCAGCAAGCTCTCTACTGTGCACCTGTAGAAGTTAGAGAGAGTCCTCCTTGACAGACCGTCTCTCCTTAATCTTCTCAGGAAGTAGAGGCGCTGATGAGCTTTCTTAATAATTGCATCTGTGTTCTTGGACCAGGAAAAATCTTCACAGATGTGCACGCCCAGGAATTTGAAGCTCTTGACCCTTTCAACCATCGACCCGTTTATATAAACAGGACTGTGGGTCCCCATCCTACTCCTTCCAAAGTCCACAATCAGTTCCTTGGTTTTGCTGTTGTTGAGGGCCAGGTTATTGTGCTGGCACCATATGGACAGTCGCTCGATCTCTCTTCTGTACTCCGACTCATCCCCATCAGTGATACGTCCCACAACAGTGGTATCGTCAGCGAACTTGATGATGGAGTTCGCACTATGACCGGCTACGCAGGCATGAGTATAGAGTGAGTACAGCAGGGGGCTGAGCACGCAGCCTTGAGGTGCTCTTGTGCTGATTGTTATCGAGTCTGACACATTTCCACTAATACGAACAGACTGTGGTCTGTGAATGAGGAAGTTGAGGATCCAATTGCAGAGGGATGTGCAGAGACCCAGTTCTGTGAGTTTGGTAACCAGCTTGGAGGGGATGATTGTGTTAAATGCCGAGCTGTAAGTCAATGAATAACAGCCTGACATATGAGTTTTTGTTGTCCAAGTGGTCCAGAGCGGAGTGGAGGGCCAGCGAGATCGCGTCCACCGTTGATCTGTTGTGGCGGTAAGCGAACTGCAGTGGGTCCAGGTTTTTGTCGAGGTAGGAGTTGATTTGCGCCATGATCAACCTCTCGAAGCACTTCATCACCACAGGCGTTAGTGCCACAGGTCGATAGTCATTGAGGCACGTCACCTTGCTCTTCTTGGGCACTGGTATTATTGATGCCCTTTTGAGGCAGGTGGGAACCTCAGACCTCAGAAGTGACAGGTTGAAAATGTCCGTAAAAACTCCAGCCAGTTGGTCCGCACCCCAAGTTTTTAGAACATGACCAGGTATACTATCAGGTCCAGACGCTTTTCGAGGGTTCACCCCTCTGAAAGATTTCCTGACGTCGGCCTCTGTGACTGAGACTGAAATACCATCACAGCGAATGGGGGCTCGGGAAGGCACATTGGTGTTCTCCCTATCAAAGCGTGCGTAAAATGCATTGAGCTCATCAGGGAGTGATGTATCGCTGACATTCGAGCTGCCTCCTGGTTTCGCCTTGTAGGAGGTGATTGCATTCAGTCCCTGCCACAGCTGCCGAACATCTGTCGCATCCTCCAGTTTGGAGCAGAACTCCCTTTTGGCCTTTTTGATGGCGAGAAGGCAGGAATGGGATACTGATTGTAGGTGATTAGCCATGATCAGATAGAATGGCGAATGGCCTACTATTTGTCTATTGAGAAAAAGTACCTTCGGCCCACCAAGTCCTTGCCAGCCATTGATTGCCTGTTTATACTAGTTCTCTGTTATACCACTTTTGCACCCACTCACTGTTTGTATTAGAGCAGCGTGGATAGCAACGACTTGACATTTACATTTAACCCGTGAATGTGTGGTAACAAAAGATTTACTAAACTGCAGATGCTGGAAATCTGCAAATCAGGCAGCATCATTGGAAAGTAAAACCATTAACATTTGTCGACACAAAATGCTGGCGTAACTCAGCGGGGCAGGCTGCATCTCTGGAGAGAAGGAATGGGTGACGATTCGGGTCGAGACCCTTCTTCAGACTGATTACACATTACCAACCTACCTATTAAAACATTTGTATTCTTTTTTTTTAAATATATTTTTATTAAAGGCAAACACATATATTATGGTGAAAACATTTCACGTGCATCAATCATACATTATTAATATTATCAGTTGATTCATTCTGCTTCTAATTGTTTTTTTAATATATAGATAGAAAGTTTAAAAAAAAGAGACATTTGTATTCTAACATTCTGATTAAGGGACGTGAAGAGTTAATGGTGGCTTTTTCTACAGATGCAGCCTGACATGTTGAATGTTTTTGCCAAAGATTCTTGTTTGATTTGCACCTAAATAACATTATTCTTTAATGCTAAATCAGGGCCAATGAAAATTAAAGTCAGGACAGTTTTTCAACAAATGGTCTAAAATAGTAAGATTAAACGAGAACTTACCAAGTTTGAAGGTTGATCTGTATTTTACGAGGAGTCGCGGTGAGGGATTTCGTGAAGACCCCGCCAGCACGCATGCGCGGCATCCTTCAAAGCAGCAGTGTGGAATCACAGAACCAAACCATGACTAAAAATAGTAAGATGAAAACGTAGAACTACCTGGTTGACCTTATGATAGAGGGTGGGAGCGGTGGGCACGAAATCCCTCACCTCGTAAAATACAGATCAACCTTCAAACTTGGTCAGTTCTCGTTTAATCTTACTATTTTACTTCGGAGTCACGTGAGTGACTTTCAAAGCTCTGTGATTTCACGCCCTGGACAACGTCCATGCTTATCACACTGCCGCCAGTCTGATGGAGGAAGGCTGTTAATGGAGTTCATTCGAAACTGGCTGAAAAATCAACACAATTTATTAATCAAATAAACAACAAACCCCTAAATCGGGGCCAGACATTTACTGAGCGGTACCCAGGATAGCTTCTGCAAATGTCACAGGGGTGGCCAGAGGTTTGTTATAGAACTGTTGAAAGGTTTTTCCCACTGGCCCAGCCCGCAGTGGCGACGATGTGGTCCATGGGCACCTCCATGGCTTTCGCCGCTGATATGGATGCAGCCCTGATGGAATGAGACTTAAAAATGTTAGTAGCAACTCCTGCTGCATCCAGCACACCCTGAGCCACCTGGCGATCGTCTGTGTAGTCACCCGATGATGCGGAGGTTTTATGGCTGATGAGGAGCCCCTGTTCCTTCATCCTGATAACTCCAGTAACTCGGATGTAGTGGTGGAGATGGGTGACTATGCAGAGAGTGGCATCTACAGGGTACGCCCGAAATTCCACCTGCAGCCCATGCGCCCCTGGCCTGTGCTGTTTTAATAATTCTTTGACAAAGAGATTTATTTGACCAGGGTCGCCACCATGCTGTCCAGTCGCAGTTTTTGTAACGTCTGGACTCGTTGGGCTGTAGTCAGTGCCATCAGCATCACCACCTTGAGGGTGAGCTGTTTCAATAGTAGCTCATCTATTGGAGCCCAGCTCCTCAGTAGGGTCAGCACGATCCCCACATCCCACGTTACTGTATATCTGGGTCATGGAGGGTTGGTGTTGAACACTCCCCTCATTAGTTTAGACACCAGGTGGTTGGAGCCGACACCTATATCCAGGTATGAGGATAGCGCACTCCTGGCGCTGTTGATGGCACTGTAGCTGAGGCCAGCATCGAATGGAGGCCTGCTAGAAACTCCAACACATCAGGTATCGTTGCCGAGTTGGAAGACTTGTTGGTCCGGGCACAGAATGCCTCCCACTTTCTGATTTGGGTGAGGTATTGCTTCCGAGTTGATTCTCGGCATGATGCGGCGATAAGGTCTACGGCTCTTAACAAGATGCCTGACCGGATGAGTGGTCTTTCAGAACCTGCAGGCCAACAAGTTTAAATGACCATGGCAAGGATGAGTGACCCCCCCCCCCCCCGTAATGGAGTGAGTAATCAATTTGGGATGTTTCCCAATCGCCATCCATGGTTGTTTTAAAATTTCTACAACCATTGGGTACCATGGTTGTGTAGGCCAGTCGGGAATGATCAATAAGCCAGTTTAATTTTAGTTTAATCTAGTTTAATTTTCTGCAATACCCGACTGTTGAGGCAGAATGGGGAAACGCGTAGCAAACCATTTATTTCCTCCAATGGATAAAACGCATCCATTGCTATTGCCCCAGGGTCTGGTTCCCACAACACATACGTTGGTATTCGTTGGTTCAGCCTGGACGCAAATAGGTCAATATCTGGTGTCCCAAAATGAGCTATAATATCTCCAAAATTTGGGGATTCAACATCCACTCAATGTTGTCATTGAAGACACGTGACCTGGTGTCCGCCACTGAATTAAGCTTCCCAGGCAAATAGGTCGCAGTAATCCAAATATTTCTTTCAATGCACCAGTGCCAAATTGTATTAGCCAATTCATCGCAAACTAGCGACCTGATACTACCCATATGATTGATGTAAGCCACTACTGTAGCATTATCTATTCGAAAGCGGACATGTAATCCCGTGAATTAGTACAGTAAGCCCGCAGTCCATGAAATGCCCCCAGCATTTCTATAGAGTTTATCCCATGTGACTCCAGGAACGTAGACTCATGAGAGTTCCATCTGCCACCACAACTGGACATTGTACCAGTTGCTCCCCAGCCTGGTGCGCTTGCGTCAGTTAGTAGCAAAACATCAGGGTTGCTCACTATAATAGGTCAATGACATTCTTTAATATTATCTACCCACCATTGTAGCTCATTTCTAGCTTCCGGTGGTAACCGAATTGGCCGATCAAAGCGGCCAGCATTTGTTTTTTAATGCTGTGATTTTTGATCTTTGTGAATTTCGGTAGTGTAGCGGTCCGAATCGTGCAGCTGGGAATGTAGTTACCAATTGAGAGTTACCAATACCAATAACTTTTGCTGTTTGCCGAATGGTCAGTACCCTGGCGCAAGCAAGATTGTGGCACTCTTCTATTATAGCAGTAGCTTTATTAGTTGGGATGATAAACTTCATTAAATTGGTGTCTAGGGTGAACACCAAATCCATAACCCGTACCGGGTGCAGTTTTGATTTGTCTGGATGGATTACAACCCCAGCTTCTCAAGCAGAGCCTTGGTTGCAGCCACTCCTTGAATTGCCAATTGGAGGGTCTGCCCCACTATAAGGATTTCATCCAATATGCCATCACTATTATCTTGTTGTCGGAGAAGAGCCAATACAGGTAAATACCAATTTGGTAAACAGCCTAGGGCTGTGATGATTCCATTAGGCAATGCACCCTTCCAGACAACTTCAGAATTCCCTGTGAGCCTCAGCGATGGGCACCGTATAGCATGCTTCTTTCAAATCGATGCATGCCATAAAGTACCCTGAGTAAAGCATCTGCCTAGCTGTTCCAAAAGTATCCATTTTGAAATGGGTATATTGTACAAAAGTGTTCAACTCAGTTAAATCTATTATAATCCGACATCCCCCTTCTTTTTTACTGCTGGTGAACATATTAGACTCAAACTCAATAGGTCCATGCTTGGTTATGCCAATTACCACTTTTCTGCTCGCCGTATAATTTCAGCATGCCCTGCCTCCACCTCTTTTTGGGATAGAGTAAATTCCTACGAGGCGAATGCTGGGTATGGGAATTTATACCTCCAACAAATTATATACCCTTGAACACTTTGTAAAATAAACTCATCTGTGGTGACAGTTTTCCCATATGTCCAAGGCAGCCCGCAATCGCCCACCTATTCGTGCAGGAGGGATACTACGGCGTGAGGGGAGCCAGACCCCCTTACCTCCATAGTGAACGGCGGTTCCATACATACGGTGCTTCGGGTGGACGTTATGGAGGTTGACGGGCCGGCGGCCGCATTTTCCATGCAGGCCGCTGTTGGCCTTGCCCTAAAAGGACGTTGTATTTGTTGAGATGGAGGTAGGTAGGATCTTTGTGCCCTATCCGGCAGCCTTGGTTCACAGGTTGTATTAGGCTGTTGCCGGTGATATGGGTGAACTCTGGCCAATGGAGTTTCATGAGGCCCACTGTTTTGGCCTCCTTTGTCCAGTCCCTTCACCTGTTTGTACAGGTCTCCAAACAACTGATGCGGCGGTGGAGCGGTAATGGTCGGCACAACCCCGCGAATTTGGGGTTGAGTGTGGGCTATATGGAGCTCTTACGCAGGCAGTTTATCTCATACTGGGCGTTGCATAGGTGTGCCAGTGCATCTTGTTGTTCACTGGACACATTATCCCCGACCAGGGTCCTAGCAAACGCCGTTATGCCCGTGGAGAACCTTTCTCCAAGGTATTATTGAGAATCTGACTCCGGAGTTGGTGCGTAATTAGGCAATCAATGGTGCCCGCCAATTCGTGGTGCAGGGGTTCACCTGTCTGGGTGGAAACGGCAAACTTCACTCACCACATCCAGCATATCCTCCTCATGCTCTGGTTCAGCAGTCACTGGCTGTCCCTGGTCGTCGTCAAACTCAGCAGCTGGGCAATCATTAATGCTTCTGGCTGGAGACGATGAGGAGCTGAGTGGTGTCCTTGCACGGCTAGTGGATGCCCCCGCGAGTCCCGCTCTTCTCGTTCCCGGTCCCGCTGGAGGCGTTGCACCACTAAGAGCTCCAACCGCTCTATGCGACCGTCCCTGCTATACGCAGCGGACAAGCCGACTTCCCCAGGCCCTGCGAACTCACTGGGGCTTCCACCATCGGACCACACCTCCATAAGGTGCTGTCTAGGGTCCAATGGCAGGTCGTCGTGACCTACAGCCCAAGTAGGTTCATACGACTCCCGCACGGACTCTCCGCTAGTCTGTCTTCTCCCAGACTGTGGCGGCCCACCTGGCTGATATGAAGGCAGGTGAGTTGAATCGGCGCCGGCCCCGGAACCTGGCTCCCCGGAGTCCGTGCAGGCTTACCTCCACACTTACACCATTACTTGGCGTGGAGGCGCATGGTCGGCCGCTCGCAGCGCTGAGCTGACCGACCGCTTCCTGCTGCCACCTCCGCCCTTGACCGCAGCCTGACGGGGTGTGTTGTCGGCGGTATCTGCTCCAGCAGGCCTACACGACGCAGCAGTGATGTTGCCAGGCTGCACTACGGCAGATTCCCTGGCTGTGGTACGTTTGTGCACATTGCAGGGCTCCCCTGTCGTGCAGCTGTCCCCCGGCCCAGCCCCCTTGGGTCTTCTGGAGCTCGGGGAGGGGTTGCCTGTGAAGAACAAGACCCCTAGCCACGTACCTGTATCCCCCCTTCTTCTCCTGGGGGACGGGGGCTCGGAGTCTGGATCCGTTGCATCCAGCTCCGGAGCGGTAACCCATTCGGGTGAGTCGGCCCCTGAATCAGCGGGAGCGCCCGACTTCCGCATTCCTGCCCCCACCATGCATTGAAGCTGCCGGCGTTCCTTGCAGCTCCGGGGACAAGGGCCCTTGGCTGGCCGCAGCTAAGCTCCTCGACAGCGTCGTCCTCCGGCCCTTGTCCATGCTGTGAAGAAAAAAGGTAATACTTACCTGCCGGTCTTGTGGAGGAGCCGGTGGAGAGAGTGCACCCCCCCCCCCCCCAGCCTGCCGTGCGAGTGCGCGCGACAATATGCCACGCATGCGTGCTGGCGGGGTCTTCACGAAGTCACTCACGTGACTCCGAAGTAAAATTAAAATTAGCCCAAGTAATTTAGTCTTTGATATGAAACATTGGCACATTTTCAGCAATAACACATCTAATGGAGCAAAAGACTATTTTATTTATCTTTGACCAGAATATAACCTGTACCATGACTATCATGCACATGTAGTAATGGTTTTCAAAAACAAGTGTACTGTTTCATAAAAATGAAACTATAGAAATTAGTTATTCATTATAACAATGATCTTATTAGTAATTGAATCTTAAAATACAGTGGATACTCAAACAAAACTCAATCTCGACCGCAGTTTATTATCTTGTCAAACCCCTTGAATGCTTTCTATTAATAACTGCCAACATTTTGAATAACATCTATAGATGATGTGACTTGTTTTGTATCTATGACACTTTCTCTTTGACTTGAGCTTGTGAGTTCATCCCTCAGGACTACAGATGTTACAACAGGAACCCACGTAATCTAATATTCAGGTAACTACTGCAGTCTATACTGCAATGAAACTGCTTCCAAAAGTAATGATTCTGGCATAGGCTTTCTCCGATTATTATGTGTTGAATGAAAATAGACACATATACAAACTGTTCAAGGTGCTTGAAAGCTG
Source organism: Okamejei kenojei (assembly GCA_035221665.1). NCBI lineage: Eukaryota > Metazoa > Chordata > Chondrichthyes > Rajiformes > Rajidae > Okamejei > Okamejei kenojei. The sequence goes on along the minus strand of JAVHYY010000439.1, from coordinate 76,096 downwards.
TGATATTTCTAAGTGCAAATGCTTCATATAACTTAATAAACAAACTTGGCAGAGACTGATGACATTGCACTCCATATTAACGTTGCTGTAAAACCCAGAAAAATACTTGTCTTTGTCTGACCTTGCTGAATCCAGGATTTAATACATGTTGAGAACTGTTTGACTCCGTGTGTTTGTTTGGAAATATGCTGTGCATAATTTCTTAATGAGACAAGTGCTATTGTTATTGAATATGCATTTATCTTTCTGAACTTATAGACTGCTGTCTCATGGGTCCAATTCAAAAAACATTGCAAAGCTGCTGAATAACACGTGTAGTTTTATGATGGAATGGCAACCTCTTTACTCCTATCTGCCCAGGACCATAATTCCAAAGTAGAGCATCGGCCCATCGCTTCTATTGACCATTGCTGTCCACTTTCCTTCTACAACCTACACATGCTTTGTAGCTCGCTTCTGCCACCCTTGCAAAAAAACTAAACAGGATTTCCCAATAATCTGATAAATTCAACCTGCTTCTTTTCTCTGTTTCATGAACACCATAAAATGCCACCCATCCCTGCCACCGCCTTGGCCTTCCATTGCTGGACTGATTGTTTTGTATTAGATTGAAAGATACAGTATGGAAATAGACCCTTCATCCGATTGTCGATCACCCATTTGCGCTAGTTCTATGTTATCCCACTTTTACCATCCATTCTCTGCACACTAGGGGCAATTTAGTCTATAAACCCGCATGTCACTGAACGGCTGCAGAACATTCTGGAGGGGGAGGGTGAACAGCCAGCAGTTGTGGTGCACATTGGCACCAACGATATAGGTAAAAAACGGGATGAGGTCCTATAAGGTGAATTTAGGGAGCTAGGAGATAAACTTAAAAGTAGGACCTCAAAGGCAATAATCTATGGATTACTACCAGTGTCACGTGCTACTCAGAGTAGAAATAGGAGGATATTGCAGATGAATACGTGGCTTAAAAAATGGGCAGGGGAATGGGAGCATGAGCAGAGAGACAGAGGGGTGTAAAGTGAGGGTAGAAGCAATAGTCAGCAAGGTGAAAAGTAAAAGTGGCAGGCAGAAATATCCAGGTCAAAAATCAAAAAGAGCCACTTTTCAACATAATTGTATAAGGAGTAAGAGTGTTGTAAAAACAATCTCTGGATTACTCCCAGTGCCACGTGCTAGTCAGAGTAGAAATATGAGGATATTGCAGATGAATACGTGGCTTGGAAAATGCTGCAAGGGGGAGGGATTCAAATTTCTCAGGCATTGGAACCAGTTCTGGAGGAGGTGGGACCAGTACAAACAGGATGGTCTGCAACTGGGCTGGAATGGAAATATTGTCCTTGGGGGAGTGTTTGCTAGTGCTGTCAGGGAGGATTTAAACTAATGTGCCAGGGGGATGAGAGCATGAGCAGAGAGACAGAGGGGTGTAAAATGAGGGTAGAAGCAATAGGTAGCAAGGTGAAAAGTAAAAGTGGCAGGCAGAAAAATCCAGGGCAAAAATCAAAAAGGGCCACTTTTCAACATAATTGTATAAGGGGTAAGAGTGTTGTAAAAACAAACCTGAAGGCTTCGTATCTCAATACAAGGAGCATTCATAATAAGGTGGATGAGTTGAATGTGCAGATAGTTATTAATGAATATGATATAGTTGGGATCACGGAGACATGGCTCCAGGGTGACCAAGGCTGGGAGCTGAACATCCAGGGATATTCAATATTCAGGAGGGATAGACAGAAAGGAAAAGGAGGTGGAGTAGCGTTGCTGGTTAGAGAGGAGATTAACGCAATAGAAAGGAAGGACATTAGCTTGGAGGATGTGGAATTGATATGGGTAGAGTAGCAAAACACTAAGGGGCAGAAAACGCTAGTGGGAGTTGTGTACAGGCCATGTAACAGTAGTAGTGGAGTTGGGAATGGCATCAAACATGAAATTAGAAGTGCAACAAAGGTAAAACAGTTATAATGGGTGAATTCAATCTACATATAGATTGGGTGAATCAAATTGGCAGGGGTGCTGAGGAAGAGGATTTCTTGGAATGTATGCGGGATAGTTTTCGAAACCAACATGTAGAGGAACCAACGAGAGAGCAGACTATTCTATATTGGGTATTGAGCAATGAGGAAGGGTTAGTTAGCAGTCTTGTTGTACGTGGCCTCTTGGTCAAGAGTGACCATAATATGGTTGAGTTCTTCATTAGGATGGAGAGTGACATTGTTAATTCAGAAACAAGGGTTCTGAACTGAAGGAAAGGTAACTTTGAGGGTATGAGACGTGAATTGGCCAAGATAGACTGGCAAGTGATTCTTAAAGGGTTGACGGTGGATATGCAATGGAAGCCTTTTAAAGACTGCATGGATGAACTACAACAATTGTTCATCCTAGTTTGGCAAAAGAATAAATCAGGGAAGGTAGTGCATCCGTGGATAACAAGGGAAATCAGGGATACTATCAAAACAAAAGATGAAGCATACAAATTAGCCAGAAAAAGCAGCCTACCAGAGGACTGGGAGAAATTCAGAGTCCAGCAGAGGAGGAGAAAGGGCTTAATTAGGAAAGGGAAAATAGATTATGAAAGAAAACTGGCAGGGAACATAAAAACGGACTGCAAAAGTTTTTATCGATATGTGAAGAGAAAGAGATTAGTTAAAACAAATGTAGGTCCCTTGCAGTCAGAAACTGGTGAATTGATCTTGGGGAACAAGGACATGGCAGACCAATTGAATAAATACTTTGGTTCTGTCTTCACTAAGGAAGGCATAAATAATCTGCCGGAAATAACAGGGGACCAGGGGTTAAATGAGATGGAGGAACTGAGTGAAATCCAGGTTAGCCAGGAAGTGGTGTTAGATAAATTGAATGGATTAAAGGCCAATAAATCCCCAGGGCCAGATGGGCTGCATCCCAGAGTACTTAAGGAAGTAGCCCCAGAAATAGTGGATGCATTAGTGATAATTTTTCAAAACTGTTTAGATTCTGGAGTAGTTCCTGAGGATTGGAGGGTCGCTAATGTATCCCCCTTTTTAAAAAGGGAGGGAGAGAGAAAACGGGGAATTACAGACCAGTTAGTCTAACATCGGTAGTGGGGAAAATGCTAGAGTCAGTTATAAAAGATTGGATAGAAGCACATTTGGAAAGTGGTGAAATCATTGGACAAAGTCAGCATGGATTTATGAACGGTAAATCATGTCTGAAGAATCTTATAGAATTTTTTGAGGATGTAACTAGTAGAGTGGATAAGGGAGAACCAGTGGATGTGTTATATCTGGACTTTCAGAAGGCTTTCGACAAAGTCCCACATAAGAGATTAATATACAAACTTAAAGCACATGGTTTTGGGGGTTCAGTATTGACGTGTATAGAGAACTGGCTGGCAGACATGAAGCAAAGAGTAGGAGTAAACATGTCCTTTTCAGAATGGCAGGCAGTGACTAATGGGGTACCAGAAGGCTCAGTGCTGGGACCCCAGCTATTTACAATATATATTAATGATCTGGATGGGGGAATTGAATGCAACATCTCCAAGTTTGCGGATGACACGAAGCTGGGAGGCAGTGTTAGCTGTGAGGAGGATGCTAGGAGGCTGCAAGGTGACTTGGATAGGCTGGGTGAGTGGGCAAATGTTTGGCAGATGCAGTATAATGTGGATAATGTGAGGTTATGCACTTTGGTGGCAAAAACAGGAAAATAGACTATTATCTGAATGGTGGCCGATTAGGAAAAGGGGAGATGCAACGAGACCTGGGTGTCATGGTACACCAGTCAATGAAAGTAGCCATGCAGGTGCAGCAGGCAGTGAAGAAAGCGAATGGTATGTTGGCATTCATAGCAAAAGGATTTGAGTACAAGAGCAGGGAAGTTCTACTTCAGTTGTACAGGGTCTTGGTGAGGCCACACCTGGAGTATTGTGTACAGTTTTGGTCTCCTAATCTGAGGAAAGACATTCTTGCCATAGAGGGAGTACCCAGAAGGTTCACCAGACTGATTCCTGGGATGGCAGGACTTCCATATGAAGAAAGACTGGATAGACTCGGCTTGTACTCGCTGGAATTTAGAAGATTGAGGGGGGATCTTATAGAGACTTACAAAATTCTTAAGGGGTTGGACAGGCTAGATGCAGGAAGATGTTGGGGAAGTCCAGAACAAGGGGTCACAGTTTAAGGATAAGGAGGAAGTCTTTCAGGACCGAGATGAGAAAATCGTTTTTCTCACAGAGTTGTGAACCTGTGGAATTCTCTGCCACAGAAGGAAGTTGAGGCTAGTTCATTGGCTATATTTAAGAGGGAGTTAGATGTGGCCCTTGTGGCTAAAGGGATCAAGGGGTATGGAGAGAAGGCAGGTACAGGATACTGAGTTGGATAATCAGCCATGATCATATTGAATGGCGGTGCAGGCTCGAAGGGCCGAATGGCCTACTCCTGCACCTATTTTCTATGTTTCTATGTCTTTGGGATGTGGGAGGAAATCAGAGAACCCAGAAAGAACCTGCACAGTCATAGGGAGAACGTGCAAACTCCACATAAAAACAAGACCCAAGGGTCCAGATTAAATATGGTTTACTGACATGGTGAGGCAGCAGCTCTACCAGCTGCATCACTGTTACCCAGCAGTGCCACGGTGCCGCCAAATTTTCAAAAATGTTTTTATTATCTCTGTATCTGACTACCTGAATGTTCTTTACTTGAAAGCTTCCCTCGCCCCCATTCCTCCCCCCACCCCTTCAACCTTCATAAACTTAACGTTATCCAAAACTGTGGTCTACATATCCAGCCCAATCTCGTGATAGTCACAATTTACAGACCTACATTATTCCATTTATACTCATTGATTCCACAGTTTATGTATTTTCTTCCCTCCCCACCACTGTAATCTCTATACTGCTATAGTTCTCTGTCTTCCATCATCCCCGCCTACTTTACTTCCTTTACCCCTCCACTGGGACCACAATTCAAACTGTTAAGGCTCTAAGGTTGGAAATGCCAATTCTTTTGCTCCACATATCCTGCTTTAGCTATCTGACTTTGTTTGAGTGGCAACATCCGTCTGACTGTGCCCCTATGCAAAGGCTTGGGAGGGTTTATTCTTCATTAGTTACTTCATAAATGCAAGTTAAATGTTTGGGGACCCCCCCCCCCCCCCCTGTATTTAGGTGTGTGTGATAAACACCAAATGCCTAATATTCTACCGTGGCATGAAATGCTATTAATATCCTGATAATTCACCATCTTTCTGCACGACATCTGTTTGTTCCTTGAATAACTGTCCAAACAATCCACCGCCGCCTTTCTCTACATGGCCAAACTTGTTCTCACCCCGAACAATATCTGTTTAGAACTCCAGTCACCTCTTTCAATTCAAAGGTATAACTAAAGTAACCCTTAAGGGTGTCAACTTTTTTGCTTGTTATTTATTTAATGATATATTCTTGTTCTTATCCTGCTCCTGCCACTTCCTGACTAAAGGGCCTCTCCCACTTGGGCATAATTTGCCCGTCACGCAGATGGCTCGCGAAGATTTTGTACATCCCAAAATCCTGGGGCGCCGCGCGCGATCACGCATCACTGCGTACGTCACCACGCACCGTGCGCGCGTAATATGCACCATGCGTGCATCACGTGCGCGTCACTACGCGCGCATCATGCGTCATGACGCGTAAATGATGTCGCGTAAATGACGCGCAAATGACTCCCAAGTGGGACAGGCCCTTAACTCTTTTTCCATTGCGTGCTCCTTCCTGGTGTATGGACAGGTCTGTGTGAGATTTCTGAGGTTGCAACTTGCAGAATTGATAAAGGCAAATCAGTGGATGTTTTGCCGTGCGACGTTAGGAAGGCCATCAATAAGGTGCCAAGAAATCGGAGCACGTGGGATTTGTGTTAATGCAGTGAAGCTCCAATCATCTGGCATGCTCAGGATGGTGCAGTGAACTGACAGATTTTCTGGACTCAGCAACAATACCGACATTACTATTAAACATGCCGACAAGGGAGGTGCCATTGTAGTCTGCAGTGAGTGGCAAAATGAATGGACAAGGCATGCAGATAAATGACATGTGAGGAAATTCACTTTGGAAATTCAAGTCATTCACTTTGGAAGAAAGTGCAGAAAAGCAGAGTTTAATTGAACTGGTGAAACATGGAGGAAACCTGGTGTCCATGTACACAAATCACTAAAAATTAACACGCAAGATTAGCAAACAGTTTGTTGAGAATAAGTACAAGAGTCCAAGAATAAAGGTATCCTACTGAATTTATTCTGAATTCAGACTGCACCTAGTATATTATGTATATCTGATGCGTCCCCATCAAAGGAGAGATTTACTTAAGGTAGAAGGACGGTAACTAATGCTCACCAGGTTGATTCCTGGATAATAGAAATGAGGCCCAACATTGATGCCCTCATGTTTGTGTACTCATCCCTTGCTTTATTGCCTGTACAGCAAGGGTGCATCTGTATGGGATTGCATGCTAATCTATCAAATTTGGTTTGCTTTGGATATTATGCAGGGCACAATGTACATGTGACAATAATAAACCTACACACACACCCATACAACCATGACCCAATCACAACACCAACTCGATATTTACTTATTTAGGCATCCAAGAAGATTTGGCATGTTCTCAAAAATTCTCTTAAACTTCTGCAGATGTGCTATGGCAAGTTCATAGTCTGGCAAGTCTGATGGGATGCATTTCAACCTGGTTTGATAAATTCTCTGCTCTTGACTGCCTGAACTTGCAGAGAGTGGGGAACACAACCCGGGTATCAAGGCTCATCACTTCTTCCTATTAAGTCCCTTTCTTCATGGAATTATTGTCAAGGATGCCTGTCACCCTGGCCATTCCCTTTCTTTTTTTTTTACTTCCAGGACAATGTACAGGCGTTTGATAGCTTAAGAACAGACTTAAGGCTGGGTACAAGGAAGATAATCATTTTTACACAAGGGGTGGTGAGTGTATTGAACAAGCTCCCAGAGGAGATAGTTGAGGCAGGTACTATCGCAACATTTAATAACATTTAAGAAACATTTAGACAGACTAATGACCCTGTCTCACGGTGCGAGTCCACCCACGAGTGATCCTGATTGAAAGAAAAAATCAAACTCATGGTTGTCCACGAGATTCCAAGTTTATATTAACAAGTTTCAACGAGTTCCCACGTGTATGTCCACGTTTGCCGTTTACTTCTCATTTCTGCGGTGTACCAAGTTCCACTCCCGAGTTACCAAGTTCCTCTCCTGAGTTACTCTTGAGCCAACAACGACTACTGACGTGTGGAAAAATCATCACATGGATAAAAATGTCATGCAGTTTTTCTTTACACTATAAAAAGCCTCCCATGACAAGGATATGGCGGACCAATTGAATAACTACTTTGGTTCCGTCTTCACTAAGGAAGACATAAATAATCTGCCTGAAATAGCAGGGGACTGTGGGTCAAAGGAGGAATTGAGTGAAATCCAGGTCAGTCGGGAAGTGGTGTTGGGTAAATTGAATAGATTAAAGGCCGATAAATCCCCAGGGCCAGATAGGCTGCATCCCAGAGTACTTAAGGAAGTAGCTCAGGAAATAGTGGATGCATTAGTGATAATCTTTCAAAACTCTTTAGATTCTGGAGTAGTTCCTGAGGATTGGCGGGTAGCAAATGTAACCCCTCTTTTTAAGAAGGGAGGGAGAGAGAAAACGGGGAATTACAGACCAGTTAGTCTAACATCGGTAGTGGGGAAACTGCTAGAGTCAGTTATTAAAGATGGGATAGCAGCACATTTGGAAAGTGGTGAAATCATTGGACAAAGTCAGCATGGATTTACAAAAGGTAAATCATGTCTGACGAATCTTGTGGAATTTTTCGAGGATGTAACTAGTAGCGTGGATAAGGGAGAACCAGTGGATGTGGTATATCTGGACTTCCAGAAGGCTTTCGACAAGGTCCCACATAAGAGATTAGTATACAAACTTAAAGCATACGGTATTAGGGGTTCAGTATTGATGTGGATAGAGAACTGGCTGGCAAACAGGAAGCAAAGAGTAGGAGTAAACGGGTCCTTTTCACAATGGCAGGCAGTAACTAGTGGGGTACCGCAGGGCTCAGTGCTGGGACCCCAGCTATTTACAATATATATTAATGATCTGGATGAGGGAATTGAAGGCAATATCTCCAAGTTTGCGGATGACACCAAGCTGGGGGGCAGTGTTCGCTGTGAGGAGGATGCTAGGAGACTGCAAGGTGACTTGGATAGGCTGGGTGAGTGGGCAAATGTTTGGCAGATGCAGTATAATGTGGATAAATGTGAGGTTATCCACTTTGGTGGCAAAAACAGGAAAGCAGACTATTATTTAAATGGTGGCCGATTAGGAAAAGGGGAGATGCAGCGAGACCTGGGTGTCATGGTACACCAGTCATTGAAAGTAGGCATGCAGGTGCAGCAGGCAGTGAAAAAAGCGAATGGTATGTTAGCTTTCATAGCAAAAGGATTTGAGTACAGGAGCAGGGAGGTTCTACTTCAGTTGTACAGGGTCTTGGTGAGACCACACCTGGAGTATTGCGTGCAGTTTTGGTCTCCAAATCTGAGGAAGGACATTATTGCCATAGAGGGAGTGCAGAGAAGGTTCACCAGACTGATTCCTGGGATGTCAGGACTGTCTTATGAAGAAAGACTGGATAGACTCGGTTTATACTCTCTGGAATTTAGGAGATTAAGAGGGGATCTTATAGAAACTTACAAAATTCTTAAGGGGTTGGACAGGCTAGATGCAGGAAGATTGTTCCCGATGTTGGGGAAGTCCAGGACAAGGGGTCACAGCTTAAGGATAAGGGGGAAATCCTTTAAGACCGAGATGAGAAAGACTTTTTTCACACAGAGAGTGGTGAGTCTCTGGAACTCTCTGCCACAGAGGGTAGTTGAGGCCAGTTCATTGGCTATATTTAAGAGTGAGTTGGATGTGGCCCTTGTGGCTAAGGGGATCAGGGGGTATGGAGAGAAGGCAGGTACGGGATACTGAGTTGGATGATCAGCCATGATCATATTGAATGGCGGTGCAGGCTCGAAGGGCTGAATGGCCTACTCCTGCACCTAATTTCTATGTTTCTATGTTTCTATGACCATGGACAGAACTGCCCCGATGATCAGCTTCTCCGCGTCTCATATTATTATATTAGAAATGTCAAGCATGTTTCTCGCTGGATATCTCTTTGGGTGAGCTTTGTGAACATGTTTACGTGATTACTTTGTGGCCGCACGGAACAGGCTCATGCAGCTTAAACTTGTGTTTTGATTCTGTCAATGAACCTCGCATGTAATGTTATATAAGCAAAGATTCCCATCCGTTAGCCATCTAGCAACAGATGGGGAAAGAGCCCTTGGTCAGGCCGGTAAAGTGAAGGCTCCAGCAGGGGTTCCTGCTGTGGCACTGGGGAATTAGTGGGGGAATCTGCTGCTGTTGGGATCTCCGTGAGAACCGGATCGAAATATGGCAGACGTACATTAATCCTGGTGTTGGAGTATGATCGTACAGATGCCGCTGGAATCGGTGCCTTCACTGGGATCTTCTCCAGATAGTTATCTCCCGTCCCGGCTGAAAACGACGTGGGAAAGGTGGTGGAAATAGCCGTGGGATCATAGTCATGCAGGATGCTAACAGGTCCTTCGGCCCATCTCGTTCATGCCGATATAGATGGCCATCCAAGCTGGTCCCATTCGCCTGCGTCTGACCCATATTTCTCCAAATCTCCCCAATCCTATTTACTGCCAGGGGTGGTGATGAAGGCAGAGATGATAATTGCGTTCAATAGGCTTTTAGATAGGTACAGGGTAGAGCGGGAAGTTTTACGGGTCGTGTACAGATAGATGCGATCAGTTTGACTTGGCATCATGTTTGGCACAAACATTGTGAGCCAAAGGGCCAGTTCCGTTGCTATACTGTCTCTATTCGATGTTCTATGTATCCATGTTGCTACCCATTTTGTTTTTAAACGCCTTATACCTCTACCTGGTTGAGAAAGAATACGGTGACATTAGCAATGTTGGAAGAAATCACAGATCTGAATTACAAAAGGAAGATTATTTTTTACCGCGGGCCAACTTTTGTGAAGGACTCTCTGTCATCAAGAACACAAAGTACTGGTGTAACTCAGCTGGTCAGGCAGCATCTGTGGAGTGAAATGGACAGGCGGCATTCCGAGTAGGGACCGGTCTTCAAACCCCAAACATCGCCGATCTATTCCCTCCGCAGGTGCTGCCTGACCAGCTGAGTTACACCAGTACTTTGTGTTCTTGATGACAGAGAGTCCTTCACAAAAGTTCTGGATTCGACTCGCACTGTGAGACGGGTTTTAAGAACAGCTACTTTCTTGCTGCTATCCAATTCCTTAAACTATCACCCCTTCACGCCACATTCCCAGAGGTGCTGCCATGCACTTCCACTCTCAACTGTTCATCATTTGATTATTCCATTGATATAATTTAATAGCCTTTCACACTACTTTGTTTTTGGACAGGACTCTTGCACTATTCTGCTCTTTTGCAATTTCTATTTATTGTGGTATTTATGATTAATGTATGTACACTATTTACTATAGAAGCTTCATGTGAATGAGGAATTTCTTTGCAGCCTGGTGTATATTGACAATAAACTAATCTGTAATTTATCCAACGAAGAAAGATTAAGCAGACTGGGAATATATGGAGCGTTGAAGAACAAGGAGAGATATTTTTGACAGATACAAAGTTATTTTGGAGACACAAGATCTGTTCCAAAAACAACCCTCTACCTCTGTCTCTTATTGCCAAGTTAATTTTGGATCCAATTTACCAACATGTCCTGGATCCCATGGGGCCTACCATGTTGAACCAATCTCCCTTGTTTCACCTTGTCAAAGATTTAGTTGAGGTCCATGTAAATCCCATCTACTGTCCTGCCTTCATTTTGTTACCTCTTCAAAAAATATGATCGAATTAAGGGCCTGCCCACTTGGCCGACCTAATCCGCGAGTTTGTGCGAGTTTGCCCTCAACTCATACTCGCAGCATGGTCGACACAAGGTCGTAGAAGGTCTTCGTAACTCTCCTTCATGCTCGAGAGTGGTCTCTGTATACTCGAGGCCTCAGCTAGGTCGCGGCGGTTTTTTCAATATGTTAAAAAATGCCCGCGAGTAAAAAATGGTCCGCATGGAAAAAATCAATACTTTCTTTACTCGTAGGTTTAGTCATAGTAGGGTGGCATGTTAGTCATAGGTAATCGAGGGTAGTCGAAGGTAGTCGAAGATAGTCTTCATCATGGTCGAAGGGAGGTCGAAGGAGATCTGAGGTCGTCTTCACTCTGCACTATTCGGTGTCCAATTTTCCCAAAGTTAGTCATAGCTAGTCGAAGCTAATCTTCAACATGGTCGAAGGAGGTCTTCTACATAGTGAAAGAGGTCTTCAACATGTCATTTTTTCGAACTCTTCTAAACTGGCCAATTAGATCACCCAAATGGGACAGCCCCTTTACTCAGACCGGATCTGCCCTTGGCATTACAGTGTTAGCTATCTCTGATTAATCCTTGCCTTTCCAAGTCATCATTGATCGCCTTCCTCAGAATTCTTGATGGTATCTTCACTACCACTGATGTAGGAAACCTGAAATCACAGTTGCAAAATAGGTCATCACCAATTCAGGATAGGGGAGGACTTCTTTCATCCTTGTGTGTGGTGGATGTATGTATGCTAGAAGGCTGGGTTCAAGGAAGATTTATAAAAAAGTTACACAAAGGGTGATGAGTGTATGGAGATAGTTTAGACATGTATTATCATAACTTTCAAGAAACATTCAGACAGGTGCATGGATCGGATAGATTTAGAGGAATATGGCCAAACACAGACAGGTGGGACTAGTATGGATGGGACATGTTGGTCGTTGTGGGCAAGTTGGGTCGAAATACCTGTTTTTCACACTGTATGACTATGACTCAAGTGTTGAGACATCATGTACAAGATGTTGGTGAGACAGCAGCTGGAATATTGTAGATAGACACAAACCACTGATGTAACTCAGTGGGTCAGACAGCATGAACAAGAAAAAGAAAAAGAAAAGGTGATGTTTCTAGTTGGAATTCGTATTCAAACCGAAAGTAGGGGTGGGTGGGGGGAGGAGCAGATGAAATTAAACTGGATTGCTGGATAATAAAGGGCTAGGGGGATGTGGGGTTAGCGCAGTAAAATCATTATGAGGTTAATGCTCAGCTGTGATCTGATTGAACAGTCTACTCCCACATCTATTTCATATGTCCAGGTGTGGCAGATATTTTTGGATGCATGAATGTTTGAACTAATTGGAGCCCTGCTGAATGAGCATCAGATGCAGAAAAATAATATTTTTATTCAAAGCACTAAATTCAGCAATGGATAAGCAATCTCTTCCTGGCAGTGAAAATAATGGCACAAACCTGTATGTCTGAGGAATGATTTAGGCTGCTCACCCAACTGCTTATGAAATATTTCTATTACCTATTGTTTGCCTGATGAAAATGCATCTCCATGCCTGCAGGTTAATATTTCAGATAGGAAAATAGAGAGTCTCGGGACCATTCCCAGGGGCAGGCTGGGGTAGAAATGTGATCTCAGGCATTAAATATTAGACCTAGGATATCGATGGTGATAGATTGGCTTTTACTGAAGGGATTAACTTGTCCTTGCTGCAGAGGCAAGGAACTGCAGTGGCTGGTTTACCAGTGCTGGAGTAACTCAATGGGTCAGGCAGCATTCCAAGAATAGATGGATCGGGCATTGCCCCCATTGAGGAATATGACTGGGTCCAAAAGTTGCAACTTTTTCAAACTCAAGTATTCTTTGTTTCCAGAAAGAATAAATTTCTACTGTAGAATATTCTTATTTCAATCATTGATGATAGAAATAACCAAGCCATTATTTTCTTCACATTTAAAAACGGGTTTGCTTTGACGGCAAGCTGATCAAGATGTTATTCTGAAAAACAAAAATAGCTGCATTCATGTTTTATTAACACACAACATTTGAGTATTGATTTGGGGTGGTTGGCCTTAAAAAGAATATTTATCCTCCATCTGTGCTGCGTGTCGAACCTGTCATCTGTGCCCTTCGTTCTAATGTCCTCTGACTGACAAATTCTGAGTCAGTTTCCCTTCTGGCGACCTATTTGGATTTTATGATTTTCTAGCATTGAAGTAAAAGCTCTATTATGGTGCAATCATCCGTACTCTACTATACGTAAGGCAACGTATATCTATTGGTTGAAGTGATGATCTAAGATCAGGATTTATCAGCTTATTGAGCACATTAGTCAACTAATTTTAGAGATGTTAATTTTCCTGCTCTTTGTTTTGATCAATGTTTTAAAGTAGCTGGATTTATAAATCTTCAATATGTGTTGTCGCTACTTTGAAATGCCGCAGAGATGCATTGCAAACAAATAAAGCTAATTTAGTTTGGAGGAATTGAGAAAGGTCAAGTTTTATTTAATTCATGCGGCCTTTAAAAAGATTTCAGCCTGTAATTATAGCAACATTTTTTCCGTGGCACATTGTAAAATGTTGCAGCAACTTGCAACCTGTCGTTAATCTGTGTATCAGGATCAGTATTGAGTTTTTAGCAGCTGGGCTCAAATCCCGCCTTGTCCGCTGCAGTGAACATCTTCTCACTTATTGATTGGACTGGATTTTCACAGAATGACATTGAACAATTTTTATCTGGTTCTTCAGAGGCATGGGAATGCTGCACAGAAATGGACACAGAACTGCTAATAGTTGCCAGTAGAAATCTGCAGTTTCTGGAGAGATTTATTTTGGTTCCTGCATTCTCTGATTACATAATATTCTGCCATATGACTTAGATCAGTTTTTGAGTTTAGACATACAGTGCAGAACCAGGCCCTTTGGCCCACTGAGTCTGCGCTGACATTGATCCCCATACACTGACAGTATCCTGCACACTTGCAACAATTTATAATTTCTACCAAAGTCAATTAACCTACAAACCTCTACTTCTTATGAGTGTGGGAGGAAACCGGAACAACTGAAGAAAGCCCACGCAGTTACACGGAGAATGTACAAACTCACTACAGACGGCACCCGTAGTCAGGATCCAACCCAGGTCTTTGGCACCCTAATAGGCTACAATTCTACCGCTGTTTCACCGCACCACCCCAACATGCTTGTTTGATGCCTGAGGTAAAGCATGTTAGTGCATTCAAAGGTTGGGTAACTGTGCTTGTGCTATTAAGCCTGATGTAGTTGGGAGAGAAACGCCAATACTTAAGTCACCATTCAGGGCCAGGCAAAATAAATAGCCCAATCCAGCTTCCTGACTTGAACTCTGATTTTAACAAACTCTGTTTTAAGAACCTGCTGTTTTAAGAAATGGACACACCGGAATAATTGTCCAGGATTATTGCATAGATGTTATTGTTGCAACTGTTCCAGTGTTGCAGGCAAAGTTTTGTCTGTTTCTACACCTTCTGCTGCATCCAGTGCTCTTTGCCTTTTTTGACATTGTAGGGAGTGAAATCAATTGCTTGAAGGTTGCCTTTGGCAATGGTAGGGTTCTCAAAAGGCTTATAGACTGAGCAAGATTTGCTTGAGGAAATGTTGATGGAATATGAAGATGCTGCATTGCCAGAAGGTTAGAAGCCAATTCTTCATTGCTGTAATTCAGAACCCGAACCCTATATGTATGGCATTTAAATAAAAGATGCTCTACAATGTCCAGCTCAAGTTCATTCACTAAGGATTCAGATTAGTGAAAATGGGTCGGATTGATACGTAACTTTGCCACCTATTGGGTACTGAGAGCAGACTTTGAGGTGACAGCGTTTGAGGTGGATGTTGCTCAAAGCAGCAGGTTAATCAGACAGTCCTGTACAGGCATCTATTTTGTATGATTGGTCAGGCAAGAGCCAACTTGAGAGGATGGGCCTTAAACTCAACAATGGTATGACCATGGCTTTTCACTAACCTACCCTCAGTGGGCCATTCGATGATAAACTTCACCATCATCTTCAATGCATTAGCACAGCCCTTGGTCATCTAAGGAGAAGGGTATTTGAGGAGCAAGACGTTGGCACTTGGCACAAAACGCGAGTGAACTGCAGCGATCCCTGTCCATTAACTGCTTCTGAAGCTTGGACTATTTCTGGCAAGGTACTGGAAAGATGCCATCAATGGTATCTTTACAAAACCTTCCATAGGTAAAATAAGATCCCCATTATTGAGGCCCCAGTTACCACAATTGGGTGCATTAAACTGGTTACATTATTCATATACCTGGCACCAGATTTCTGAAATAGTAATTCCACTCCATTTCATGGGAAGAGATTACAAGGTGGACAGAGGAAAAGGCCTATAGATAGGCATAAAGACTCCTTGAAAAAATTCCACGATGATGTCTGGGAATCTCTAGTCCATTCGTGCTCAAAATGGCGAAGCAGCATTTGGCTTAGTATTGATATTTTCAAGCCATGTGTCAGGTGTATGCAGATGCATTGTGGAAGCAGCAAACCGCCTTACAAACGGTACATGCACCCCACATGCCTGCTGCAGATGTCACCACCTGCTCCATCCACGGGTGAATCCACTCTTCACACATTGACCCCCCATTAATCAGCTCAAAACCAGAGGGGACATAGTCATCTTCCTCCTCTGGTTAAATGGCATAGTGGAGCAGCTTGTAGAGCTCACCAAGCCAGAGTCCAAGGTTCAATCACGACCATTATGATTAGTGATTTGTGGAGTCTGTAACTTCTCCATGTGACTGTATAGGTTTTCTCTGCGGGCTCCTGTTTACTCCCACATCCCAAATTCATTTGTGTTTGGAGGTCAATTGGCCTCTGTAAATTGCACCCAGTGTGTAGGGAATGGATGCAAAAGTGGGACAACGCAAAACTAATATGAACGGGCGATCGATGTTCGGCGTGGGCTCTTTGGGCTGACGGATCTGTTTTCATGCTGTATCTTTCAATCAATCTATCACTGCCGATGAGAGGTGAAATATTATTTGGTGTTACTTGCGTCATTTTTCTCTCTGCCGTGAGATCAGAGGATTTGCTGTCGTCTGGTCAGACAGTGCAGCAGCAATAGTTGTGGAATTTTCGATTACAGATTCCAACTGTGAGTGGTAAAGGGGAAACAAAAGGTTATAAATGCCTTTATGTGGTGATGACGACAGGTACTCGATACTGCTGGTGCAATCCCTGACACTCAGCGTATCAGATATTAAGGATTGTTTTCCACTCCTGCATTCCCATTGGTGCTTATTTTCAGCAGGTCCTGCAGTGAAAAGAAGGGCTAGTCCCCTTGCTCACTGCACGTCTACTCAAGGGTTAGTTATTGCTATGAGCAAAAGAGACAAAAAACAAATTTTCAAGCTTCTTTTAAGGTTCAAAACAAAATTGATCGAATTTGCCTTTATTGAAGGAAATCTCCAAAGGTTGCAACAGTTTGACAAATCTTTCCTGCAATTTGCCACAACTCAGCTGGTGTGCAATTATGACATGTACTATTTCTGAATAGGGGTATTATTTTCTTTCAGCAGCTCAACAAACTGCTGACGATTTCAGCACATTAATTCAGATGAAAGAGGTGATGTTTACAACAGTTTTCATTGTGCTTTTCAATGAATCATCCAAAGGCACTCTTCCTGAATGATGTGTAAAGGAAGGTCCATGACTCTTGTGTGCTTCAGATATTCCTTCAGCAATCCGATAGATCTAACATTGCAACCAACCATGGCAGATGTAATATCTGTCATGACTGAGGCCAGCAGAAACTTTCACTGACAAGTTGTAGTTTTAGAGATACAGTATAGAAACCAGCCCTTTGGCCCACTGAACCTAAACCGTCACACTAATTCTATATTATCCCACTTTCTCGTCCACTCCCAACATACTAGGGGCAATTTGGACCAGCTAAGTAATGGTCAAACCCACACATCCTTGGGATGTGGGAGGAACCAAGAGCTCCTGGAGGAAACTCACTTGGTCGTGGGGAGAACGTGCAAACTTCACACAAACAGCAACCGAGGATTAAAGCCGAATCTCTGGCACTGTGAGGAATGTGACTTTTGAAATTTCAAGAGTGTTTAATTGTCATATGAGCCAATAACGAAACTATGAACGTCTTACTTGATGCAGCTTAGTAGGTCTGTAAATTCAATCATACACGGATAATATATAAAAATTTTAAAAACAGTGAATTAATAAACAAAATACTAGGCTCTTATACCCTTTTCGTGATGGTTGTAGGAAAATATAAGCGTGACCGGGGTGGCGGGGCTTTTAATGATATTGGCAAAAACAAATGTTAATAACAAGGATTACAGTCTACTGATGAGTTTTATTGCAATCATAGAATAAATTTTCGTATAATACTGGTTATGTTTTAACTGGAGTACTGTGTTCAATTGTCAGTGCAAACGTTTAGGTAAAACTAGACCAATGCGCGATTGTGGGGAGAGGGGGTGGCCTGCGGTATCACACACACACACACACACACACACACACACACACACACACACACACACACACACACACACACACACACACACACACACACACACACACACACACACACACACACACACACACACACACACACACACACACACACACACACACACACACACACACACACACACACACACACACACACACACACACACACACACACACACACACACACACACACACACACACACACACACACACACACACACACACACACACACACACACACACACACACACACACACACACACACACACACACACACTCACACACACACACACACACACACACACACACACACACACACACACACACACACACACACACACACACACACACACACACACACACACACACACACACACACACACACACACACACACACACACACACACACACACACACACACACACACACACACACACACACACACACACACACACACACACACACACACACACACACACACACACACACACACACACACACACACACTCACACACACACACACACACACACACACACACACACACACACACACACACACACACACACACACACACTACACACACACACACACACACACACACACACACACACACACACACACACACACACACACACACACACACACACACACACACACACACACACACACACACACACACACACACACACACACACACACACACACACACACACACACACACACACACACACACACACACACACACACACACACACACACACACACACACACACACACACACACACACACACACACACACACACACACACACACACTCACACACACACACACACACACACACACACACACACACACACACACACACACACACACACACACACACACACACACACACACACACACACACACACACACACACTCACACACACACACACACACACACACACACACACACACACACACACACACACACACACACACACACACACACACACACACACACACACACACACACACACACACACACACACACACACACTCACACACACACACACACACACACACACACACACACACACACACACACACACACACACACACACACACACACACACACACACACACACACACACACACACACACTCACACACACACACACACACACACACACACACACACACACACACACACACACACACACACACTCACACACACCACACACACACACACACACACACACACACACTAACCACACCACACACACACACACACACCACACACACACACACACACACACAAACCAACCCCCACACAAACCAACCCACACACACACACACACACACACACACACACACACACACACACACACACACACACACACACACACACACACACACACACAGAGTTTTAATAAGTATATGATATGATGGTGAAGAGTTGAAGATGGTTTTGAGATTATCGTGACTGGCCATTTGGAGGACTGGAAAATCTTGGGCTTTGAAAGACTGGAAAATCTAGGGCTGTTGCTCCTAGAAATGATTAAGAGGTGATTTAACATTAGTGTGGAAAATCTTAAATGGTTATGATAAATTAATTGAGGAACTGGGGTGGAAGATTGCAACCTTCACGTGGTCCGCCCTGTTTCGACGAATGCAATCAACCTGGTGTGCACAATCAAATATGATCAAATAGAACAAGTTGTCCTACAACTTTAGGCTGTGCACGCCATATGCAAGAAGACGAAGAAGAAGAAGATTTGAGAAACAGTTTCCAGTGGTGGTTTGTGATCAGAGAACCAAGATCAGACAATTGGATAAAGTACCAGGGATGTTAGACCATAGATGTAAAGATACAGCACAAGATTAGGCCCTTCAGCCCACAATGATGCTCAGACCATCTCTTATCTAGCTGTGCATAATCCATATCCCTCTGTTCCCTGCATATCCATATGCCTATCCGAAAGCCTCTTAAATGCCACTCTTGTATCTGCATCAAGCACCACTCCTTTTAGTGCATTCTGTGTAGTGTAAAAAAAAATTACCCTGCGCATCTCCTTTAAACTTTCCCCCCTCACCTTAATGTCATGCCCTCTAGTATTGGATTTTTCCAATTCAGGGAAAAAGGTCCCTATCTATGCCTCTCATAATGTTATGCACTTCTATTAGGTTTTCCTGCAACCTCCAGTGTTCCATAAAAAAAAAATCTAAGCCTTTTCTTGTAGCTAGGGGCAACATCCTGATAACATCCTGGTAAACCACCTCTGCACATATTTCCAAAGCCTCCACATTCTTCCTGAAATGGGGTGACCAGAACTGCACGCAATATTCCAAATGTGGCCTAACCAAAGTCCGAATAAGCTGCACCATGACATCCGGAATCTTCTACTCAATGCCCCGATTTATGTGGCAAGCATACTGTATACCTCCTTTACCATAATATCTCCTTGTGTTGCCACAAGTAAGTAGCTGTGGACTTGGACACCAAGATCAATCTATACATCAATGCTGTTGAAGGTCATGCAAAGAATTGTATATTTTCTCCTTAGAATTGACCTCCCAAAGTGCAATACCTTGAATTTGCTCGGATTAAACTCCCTCTGCCATTTCGCTGCCCATTTCTGTAGCTGATCTATACCCCACTGTAAACCTTGACAACCTTCCATACACTCCGTGACCCCAGCAATGATGATGTCGGCTGCAAACTTGCTACTGT
Source organism: Okamejei kenojei (assembly GCA_035221665.1). NCBI lineage: Eukaryota > Metazoa > Chordata > Chondrichthyes > Rajiformes > Rajidae > Okamejei > Okamejei kenojei. The sequence continues at coordinate 55,880 of JAVHYY010000439.1, read as the reverse complement.
TTATGTCCAAGTCATTTATATTTATTGCAAACAGCAGAGATCTCTGCACGGATCCCTGCGGAGCTCCAGTGGTAACACACCTCCAGCCTGAACACTGTCCTTCCAAAATGTTAAAAGATGTTTTTAAAAAGGTATCTCGAGTGATTGGAAACCACCTTGTGACCTGGAATTCAGTGTCTGAAAGGAAGTTGAATAGTGATTCATTAATCATTTGGTAAAATAAATTGAATAAATACTTGGAAAACACGACTGAGCTGTTGGGGTTGTGCAGGGACGTGAGATTAATATAATGTAAAGGGGCTGTCCCACTTGGCAACCTAATGGTGAGTTTAGAAGAGTTTAGGAGTGTTTGAAAAAATGTCATGTTGACGACCCCCTTCGACCTCCTTCAAATATGTTGAAGACTAGCTATGACTAACTTCGGGAAAATTGGACACCGAATAGTGAAGAGTGGACGTCCCTTCAACCTCCCTTTGACTATGATGAAGATTATCTACGACTACCTTTGACTACCATTGATGACCTTCGACTCCCCTCGATTACCTACGACTAACATGCCGACCTACTACAACTAAACATACGAGTAAAAAAAGTATTGATATTTTCCATGGCAACCTTTTGTTACTCACAGGCATTTTTCAACATGTTGAAAAATACGGCGCGATCTAGCTGAGGCCTCGAGTACACGGGGACTACTCTCGAGCATGAAGGAGAGTTACAAAGACCTCCTACGACCTCGTGTCGACCATGCTGTGAGTATGAATTGAGGGCAAACTCACCAGAAATCGCGGATTAGGTTGCCGAAGTGGGACAGCCCCTGAAGAACAGCCCGAGGTTTACCTGATGGAATTGTCCAGCATTGCTCTGTACCTTTCTGATTCCATTGTCTCAAAATTGATTAGAAGGAATGGTATGCGTCTGAGTAATTGGCACATGAAGAATTGTTTTGTGTTTCTTTTGGTTTGTCTGTGCCCATTTTTTAGCAGATATCTTGATCATAGGACCAGGTAGTTTTTGTCACGATTCGCTCTGCTGCCAGAATCTCTTGCCTTATTTTCTGCCTGCGATGGTGAGTGTTTGCACATTTCTGAACTATTGGCAGAAATTATGTCAAAAACCACAGCTTCCAACTTGCATTGTGCACTTGCAGTGCAATTAGGAGTACATTATTATGCAGAAAGATGAGAACCATATTAATTTAAAGTGTCCAAGCGGTTCATTGATTTTATTCTGAGATTTCTCCACATTGCCATTTTACAGGCGAGCAGCATAGGCAAAAAAAAAAGACAACCTGCTGGAGGAACTCAGCAGATCAGGCAGTATCTGTGGTGGAAAATGAGCAGTTGATGTTTTGCGTCGCGGCCTGCAACATTGACTCTCCCTGCTGCCTGCTCCGCCAAGTTCTTCCAGCAGATTATATGGTGCTCAAGATTCTAGCATTCTCTTAAGTCTCTTAAGTCTCTTATGTCACCGACACAGGCAAAGGGTGCAGAACATCTGCACTGGATGCCCTCAGCTGTGGCGGTCATTCTTGGGACACAGGGTATCAATATCCCTCCCCACCCCCATTGTTTTCCCTCCTCCCTCTCTGCCCTCTATTCTAGCCGATTACCCACGCTGCACAGCGTAGCATTAGAGCTGCTGCCTTACAGCGCCAGAGACCTGGATTTGATCATTGCTACTGGTGCCATCTGTATGGAGTTTGTATCTTCTCCCTTTGGATGTGTGGGTTTTCTCCGGGTGCTCTGGTTTCCTCAGACATTCCAAAGATGTCCAAGGCTTGTGGGTTATTTGGCTTGTGTAAAATTGTAAATTGCCCTGAGTGTGTGGGATAATGCTCGTGTCCAGGGTGATAGTTGGTCAACGTGGACTCGCTGTGCGGAAGGGCCTGTTTCACCGCTCTACCTCTATTCTAAAATAAAGTCTTAAGTCTCCCTTATCTTGGCAAGGCACATGACTGCCATGGAGAGAGTTCTTTAAAAACACTGACCCACTTCCAGCAGACGGCGTCTGAGTGAAACACGGCTCTGAGCTCAGCAGCTGATTCTTTTAATGTGAGGTTGTTCCAATTCAGACATTTTCATTCGGTTACACCCAGTTTGGCCTTTGGACAAAACGTAGTGTCCAGTTAGGGCAGCAAAAATGGGCTAAATCAAAATTTATAATCCTAAAATATCAACTGTCCGTCACCAGCTGGTCTCTCATTTTGAAGGTTTGCTTGACCAGTCTTACAATTAGGTCATGCTGTTGAAATGTCAACGTTTATCCAGTGCAGATGAAAAAGCAAGACAGTCTCTCTGCTCCTTGTCACTTCCTTACAGGGAAGCCTATTTTTGTCCATGTGCATTAATGTATATAACATTGTTAATTCCTTCACTTTAAGAAACTGGTAAGGAGCAGAAAGACTGGAATAGTTTTAAATGCATAAGAAAGAGGTCAAAGACGAACTTCCCTGATGTATTTGTATATCCAAAAGGACCCAGTTTAACCCATTTTTCACTGCTCGACGTTTGGGTGGAATGGGAGCATCATAACTGTGCTGCCTACGGGGTCAGAACTAAATCAACCATTCTGTCTTTTTCTGTCTATCATTTCTGACAGGTTTATAGTTCACCTTCTAGCTGACAGTCACATCAGCAAACTGTCTGTTGACTGAAATGCAATCCTCAAATGGTCTGCAGCACATTCCCTCCGATTGTCAGTTCATGCTTCTCCAGCCTCATCCACTTCATCATCGTCATTACCCCCCCCCCCCCCCCCCCCCGCACCATCCCTCCATCAGACGATGCTTATAGTGGGGATTTGGGGTAAAAGATCAAAGAAGGGCAGTCATCGGCCTGTTAAACATTTTCAATGCAAAGTATTTAGCTTTGAAAACATTTACTGCTGACTGCAAGTTTTTATGCTTTTACTTCAAACTGTTTTAGAGTTTTCCACCAAATTTCGAATGCCCATTGAGATTTATAGATGCATGGAGTCATACAGCACAGAACGAGGTCCTTCAGCCCAACTCGTCCATGCCATTCAAGATGCCAACCTACACCAATCCTATTTGCCCACATTTGACCCATATCCCTCTAAACCGTTCCTATCCATGTACCTGCCCAATGTTGAATATTTCTCCAAATTGTTCCTCTTATTTTTGGCAAATGGCATTGTGCACAGAATACAAAAATGCATCTTTGGTCATGTGCATTGCAGCTGTGCACGCACGTTAGCCACAGTTTGTTATCACTAACTAGAATTAGCCGAACCAAATATACTGAATATAGTGAAATAGCTACAAGCATTGCACCCATTCAGCATCAGCACTCAAAGATTAATCTCTTCCCCAAAGAGGTCCTTCATAATTTTTCACCAGGGCAAAATTAATTGTTAAGTTTTCATTTAAGCTTTACTTCATGTTGCATCTTACTGACTTCACATACCAACGGCCTTTTAATTTGGAAACAAATGGAAATATTCACAGAAATTTTGTCATTTTCTTGAATCATATTGTCCATTTCAAAGTTGATTTGTTCCTTCATTTTCGTTGGAAACATGGGTTAGACTGATCTTTCATTTTCTATCGCATATACAGGCTGTAATTTGCCTTGACATGCCCTGTCAGGGTTGCTTCTTATTGTTAGAGTTCTGTCTGTTGACAGAAATTGGTTTCCCACTTCCTTGCCACGTAGGAGGTAATTTTGGCCCACTGTGTTGTATCAGCTTGTAGAGCAATGCCAATCATCCCTAATTTTTCACGTAACTCATTCTTTTCACATTCCCACAACTCTCTTGTATTTTTCACTGATCACTTGTGCACAAGCAATTTACAGTGGCACTTAACTGAAATCAGAGAGCAGCAGGAAATGGGTGCAGTGATCACAATATCAACTGGAAGCTATGTTTAGCTTTAATGCTTAATAGGGGTTCAGTAAAGTTTCAACATTTACCTTTGGGGAATTCTTGGGTTGCTTTTCTCTCAATTTTGGAAAACTAAAATCCACCCCTTGCAATTCCCAACAGTAAAAGTTGTGGGATTACCATGAGAGGTCATGGGAAGTGAGTATTGGCCTGGGAGTGCTGTCTTCAGAGCTGCCTCTTGTATGAATGCTACCGTTGCCAAAGAGAGGAAACACCTGAGGGGAAAACCTGAGGAATCTGTGTGCTGTGCCAGACCATCCCTTAGTACACTTACACATCCGTTCCTATGCATAGGTGGCCTCAAGCCACTATGAGCCAAGTGTTCATAATGCAACCAGAGGTCAGAACTCTACCTTCAGTGGAAAGCTGCTGTAGGCACTCAAACGTTGTTCTGAGGTGAGGTGAGGTGAGTGGAGAGGATTGTTGCCACAATATACGCAGTGAATGTGCCCAAATGCAGAAGTTAGAAGGGTGCTGACTTGAAATATCACCTATCCATGTTCTTCAGCCTTACCTGCTGAGTTACTCCAGCATTTTGCATCTTTTTTATGAACTAATATCTGCAGTTCCGTGTTTTTACAAAAGTACTCTATTGCCTCTGCCCTGTCACAGGTTATGTGTATGTGTGCCTTTATTGTAATGGTTTGCACTGAGAGGAATAGCCATGTAAGTGTCCAACTGAGTACTGGAGAGATCTTGAAGTTGTTCCTGGTTTCAACTGCTCTACATCGGTGAGACCAAGCGCAGGCTTGGCAATCGCTTCGCCCAACACCTCCGCTCAGTTCGCAATAACCAGCCTGATCTCCCGGTGGCTCAGCACTTCATCTCCCCCTCCCATTCCGAATCAGACCTTTCTGTCCTGGGCCTCCTCCATGGCCAGAGTTAGTCCCACTGCAAATTGGAGGAGCAGCACCTCATATTTCGCTTGGGTAGTTTACACCCCAGCGGTATGAACATTGACTTCTCCAACTTCAGGTTGTCCATGCTTTCTCCCTCCACACCCCCCCCCCCCAGCTCTCCAGCAGCCTACTGTCTCCGCTTCTTCCCTTTTCCCGACCCCCCCCCTCCCCGACATCAGTCCGAAGAAGGGTCTCGACCAGAAACGTCGCCTATTCCTTCGCTCCATAGATGCTGCCTCACCCGCCGAGTTTCTCCAGCATTTTTATCTACCTTTGAAGTTAACACAAGCTCTTTTACCATTCCTTGTCCTCTTCAACACCAATTCTGTAAGTATCAAACAACTTTGCTTATAAAATTATGTGGACATACAGCCCAGAAACGGACCCTTCAGCCTAACCTGTCCACGCTGAACAAGTTGCCTGAGCTGGTCCCACTTGCCGGCGCCTGGCCCATATCCCTCCATATCAGTCCTAGTGTCTTCTAAATGCTGTAATTGTACCCAGCTCTACCAGTTCCTCAGGCACCTTGTTCCATAAGCACACTAACCTCTGGGTGAAATAACTGCCTCTCAAGTCTCTTGTAAATCTTGCCCCTCTCACTGTAAATCTATGCCCTCTCTAGTTTTAGACTCCCCCACATTTGATAAGATATTGAGGCTATTTGCTTTGTCTATGCCCCTCGTGATTTTGTAAGCCATTATGAAGTCTCCCCTCAGCCTCCGATGTTCCAGAAATAAAGACCTAGTCTATCTAGCCTTTTATAACTTAACCCTCCCAGACTGAGGGTCATCCTCGTGAACCTATTTGCAGTCTTTCCTGTTTAATGGCATCCTTCTGATCAGCAGGGTGACAAGATCTGTACACAGTACTCTGAATGTGGTCATATCAGCACCATATTCAACTGTAATATGCCGTCCCAACACTTGTACTCGATGCACTGACTGATGAAGGCTAGAGTGCTGAACACCTTCTTCATTACCCTGACTACTGATATAGCCACTTTCATTGAACGATGTACCTGTACCCTTTGGTTTCTCTGTTCTATAACAATCTCCAAGGCTCTTCTTTACTATTAAAGTACTACCCTGGTTTGTCTTCCCAAAATGCAATACGTTGGATTTAGCTGAATTAAACTGCCCTTTGGCCCTAATAATCAAGATCTCATTGCAACCTTGGATAGCTTTTTCACTTTCACTATACTACCAATTTTGGTGTTATCTTTAAACTTACTAACCATGCCACATTCGCATCTCATGCCCCTGTCCCACTTAGGCAGCCGTAGGCAATCACCTTCGCTGATCGGCCGTTTTGATTGGCTCATTGGAGTTTTCATGACCTAGAAGACCCGCCAGAAGGTAAAATGCCCGCTAAACTTTATTAAACTTCTTAAAACTGTCTTCACTCCTTCTCCCCCACTTCCCTCCCCCTTCTCCCCCCTTCTCTCTCCCCTCTCTCCCCTTCTCTCTCCCCTCTGTCCCCTTCGCTCTCCCCTTCTCTCTCACCTTCTCCCCCTTCTCTCCCCCCCCCCGCGCTCTTAAAAGACTTCTGTGCTCTGTGGCAGCCGTTTAGCTTCCCCTTCATCGCGCAGAGAGCGCTCCTCCTCTCTCCATGGCCCCCACCTTCGCTATGTGTTTGTGTGTGTGTGTGTGCAGTCGGTAGCAAAGATCCTATAGGATCTTTGGTCGGTAGATGCAGGTCGAGGCTTTCCAGGCGAGTGACCAAAACCTCCCGCAACCTCATGGAAACCTTGGGTCGAGGGCAAGGTCACCAGAGGTTTCCGTTCAGGTTTCCTGAGTGGGACAGGGGCATAATCGTTAATCTAAGTAGAGAACAACAGTAGACCCTACACCAATCCCTGCAGCAAACCACTCATTACAAGCCTCCAGACTGCAAAGCAACCTTCTACCACCACCAAATTCTCCTACCTTCAAGCCAGCTTTGCATCAGATTGGTTTAAATCCAGTTGTCCTGGATCACATGTGATCTAACCTTCCAGACCAGACCGCCATGTTGTATCTTGTTAAAGTCCATGCAGACAACATCAGCTGCACTGCCTTCATCGATATTCTTGGCCACCTGTTCAAAAAAACACAATTTTAAAAGATAGTGAGGCACAATTTCGCATGCAAAAAGCCATACTGACTATCCCGAATCAATTCTTGTCTTTCCCAATTCATGTAGATCTTGTAACTCAGAATCCTCTCCAAGAACTCCAATAACTTTGGAGTTATAACAATAGCTGTGCCACCCCTTCTCTCGATAATACTGTTGAGATACAAGAGATGCATGTGTAAGCATCCTTCCAATAAGGTGGCAAGCAAGGCTCATCCTATCAAGTGCATGCCAAATTGGACACACAACAGCTCCTGAAGCTTCTAAACAAGTTTTGAAACCAACCTGCTTCCTCTCATTAATGTTGTCAATATTGTACTTCCATGTTTCTTTGTCTTCTTCTTTCGTGTGGCGTGCACATCCTAAAGTTGTTGGACAACTTGTGCTATTTGATCTTCCATTTGTGCACATCTAGTTGATTGCATTAGTCGAAAAAGGGTGGACCACGTGAAGGTTGCAATCTTTCACCCCTCCATGTTTCTAAAGTCTGTTTTTTCAGCTTTAATTCCAATCTAGTTTACCAGATAACCAATAAACAATGAAGTGAATTGCATGCAATCCAAAAATAGTTGGGCCCATTGCTTATGCCTTGCCATTTTAGCAACAAATAGACAATAGTATTAAGATTATGGATATTTGTACATGGATATGAATACTGTATTGCATGCTTAATGATCGTTTCATTATTCATTTTCATTAACATGTACCATATGCAACAGTGTGGTTGAGTTCCCAATGGACAGATGTCCAGTGACAAATAATATTGTTCTACACCATTGTAAATGGCTCAAAGTAGTTCTGATGCCATAAAAAAAATGAAAAGCAACAAATGGCATGTTAATCTGCATGTTTTCTTAATAAGGGTTCCGTGTAGACCTGGTCCTTGACAATGGGCCATCTTTTAAGTGGATTGATTTAACTCGCTTTGTGTATAAGAACACTCGCATGAAATTTTCCCCTTTCAGAGAGGAATTGAGAGCTCTGAAGAATGTGTAACAAGATTCTGGATGAGAAATTAGAGTTGTGTATCGTTGCTGGTGTGGCACCTGCTAACTTATTCACTCACAGTTACATAAATGCAACACCTCCAAAATTCTTTGCAGAATCACTGATTTAAGACTGGAACCTGATCTGTTTTTGGAGCATAGCCACTATGAAGTTAAGCTCAGAGTTGTGTGTGTATGCGTGCATATGGGGGAATTAAAATTATCCCACAGCTATCCAGCATCAAAGTAGACTAATTACCTCAGAGTTATGCAGTATTTACAAGTAATTTGCGACAGAGCAAAATACAGAAGCTTGACTTACAAAGGTAGCTTTTTGATTAATAATCGGATTCCAACAGCCATGTTGGATGCTGATAGAATGGCTTATTTTGTAGTCTCCACGCCTGAATTATGGAAGTTTTCACATAGCTTTTTAACGTCCACATGTGACAGATATATATTTAAATGGAAACATTTCACGTCAATACAAAGTAAATTACCTCTGATGTAGTTGGCTGATTTTTTAAAATTGGAATCCACTTGTGCTGGAATTATCCAAAGTAGTTCTGGCATTTCAGGATGCAAGTAATTTTAACTGTTGCAGTTTGTATTCTGTGGATATGAATTGCCTCTGTGTGAGGTTTTAATCCACACCCTTTATTATGCATGAAGAAAGACACTGTGCACAAGCCCAAACACACCATTGTGTGAGATCAATTGGCTTTGCTGTCTCCATGTTACAATGATATAGTGGCTGGAATCTGAACTGCAGGCAACTGCATTGACCAGCTCACATGAGCAACAAACATGTTGTTGGTTGATGATGACTGCTTAATTGCAAAGGGGAATGTATCTATCAAAAGCAATTTGGAGCAAATAGTAATGAAAATCATGTGCATTATCAATTAAGTTCCTCTAGCATTGGAAGTTCACCAAATTAATAACATATTCAATCACTCAGAGGGCAGACGAAACAGCAATAAACCAACATCGCAAAAGAAATTCATAAATAGATTTGATGTGCAAGATAAATGCATTTCCTTTATGCAGATCTAATGATTGACTTCCTTAATTGAGCTATCTTTGGGCAGCACAGTGGTTCAACTAGGTACAGTGGCTTGCAAAAGTATTCATACCCCTTGAACTTTTCCACATTTTGTCACGTTACAACCACAAACGTAAATGTATTTTATTGGGATTTTATGTGACAGACCAACACAAAGTGGCACATAATTGTGAAGTGGAAGGAAAATGATACATGGTTTTCAAATTTTTTTACAAATAAAAAACTGAAAAGTGTGGCATGCAAAAGTATTCAGCCCCCTTTACTCTGATACCCCTAAATAAAATCCAGTGCAACCAATTGTCTTCAGAAGTCACCTAATTAGTAAATAGAGTCCACTTGTGTGTAATCTAATCTCAGTATAGATACAGCTGCTCTGTGAAGGCCTCAGAGGTTTGTTAGAGAACATTAGTGAACAAACAGCCCAAGGAACGCACCAGACAGGTCAGGGATAAAGTTGTAGAGAAGTTTAAAGCAGGGTTAGGTTATAAAAAAATATTCCAAGCTTTGAACATCTCACGGAGCACTGTTCAATCCATCATCCGAAAATGGAAAGAGTATGGCACAACTGCAAACCTACCAAGACATGGCCGTCCACCTAAACTGACAGGCCGGGCAAGGAGAGCATTGATCAGAGAAGCAGCCAAGAGGCCCATGGTAACTCTGGAGGAGCTGCACAGATCCACAGCTCAGGTGGGAGAATCTGTCCACAGGACAACTATTAGTTGTGCACTCCACAAATCGGGCCTTTATGGAAGAGTGGCAAGAAGAAAGCCATTGTTGAAACAAAGCCATAAGAAGTCCCGTTTGCAGTTTGCCACAAGCCATGTGGGGGACACAGCAAACATGTGGCGGAAGGTGCTCTGGTCTGATGGGATCAAAATGGAAGTTTTTGGCCTAAATGCAAAATGCTATGTGTGGCGGAAAACTAACACTGCACATCACCCTGAACTCACCATCCCCACTGTGAAACATGGTGGTGGCAGCATCATGCTGTGGGGATGCTTTTCTTCAGCAGGGTCAGGGAAGCTGTCAGAGTTGATGGGAAGATGGATGGAGCCAAATACAGGGCAATCTGGAAGAAAACCTGTTAGAGTCTGCAAAAGACTTGAGACTGGAGGTTCACCTTCCAGCAGGATAACGACCCTAAACATATAGCCAGAGCTACAATGGAATGGTTTAAATCAAAGCATATTCATGTGTTAGAATGGCCCAGTCAAAGTCCAGACCTAAATCCAATTGAGAATCTCTAGCAAGACTTGAAAATTGCTGTTCACAGACGCTCTCCATCCAATCTGACTGAGCTTGAGCTGTTTTGCAAAGAAGAATGGGCAAACATTTCAGTCTCTAGTTGTGCAAAGCTGGTAGAGACATACCCCAAAAGACTTGCAGCTGTAATTGCAGTGAAAGGTGGTTCTACAAAGTATTGACTCAGGGGGGCTGAATACTTTTGCACGCCACACTTTTCAGTTTTTTATTTGTAATAAAATTTGGAAAACATGTATCATTTTCCTTCCATTTCACAATTATGCACCACTTTGTGTTGGTCTATCACATAAAATTCCAATAAAATACATTTACATTTGTGGTTGTAACATGACAAAAATTCAAGGGGTATGAATATATTTGCAAGCCACTGTACATGGATAGGAAAGGTTTAGAGGGATATGAGCCAAATGTGGATGGGTGGAACCAGGACATCTTGGTCGGCATAGGCAGGTTGGGCCGAAGGACCTGTTTCAATGCTGTTTGACTCTATGACTCCTGAGAGCTCCCGCCTCACAGCACTAGAGCCCTGGGTTTAATCCTGACCTTGGCTGCTGTCTGTGTGGAGTTGGTACGTTCCCCCTGTGACTGCAAGGGTTTACTCTGGATGTTTTGTTTTTCTCTCGCATCCCAAAGACATGTGGGTTGGTGTTAATTCGGCTCTATGAAATTTTCCTTGTCAGTAGATTAAAGAGGTAGTTAACGAGACTGTGGGAAGAATAAAGGATTGATATTAATGTAGGGTTTATGTTTTGATTTATTATTGTTGTGTTCCAAAATACAGTGGAAAAACTGTTTTGCATACTACAAATTATGTGTGATCATACCATACATGAGTACATCAAGTAGAGAAAGATAGAAAATAAACATAATACAGAATATAACTACAGAGAAAGCGAGGATAGTAAAAAAAAAGTGCAAAGGCCACAATAGGGTAGATTGGAAGATCAGGAATGAAACCATCAGCATATGAAGAAGCCATTAATGAATCTGGTGGTATATGCTTTCTGGCTGTTGTTCTGCCGAACAGGAGAGGAGAGAAAAGAGAATATCAAAGGTGTGATTTTGTTGGCTACATCAGGACAGGGTGTTTTTTGAATGGTTCATCTGTAGAAACTGAAAGTCATTGGAGACATGCCAATTTCCTTAGTATTCTGAGAAAGTTGAGGAGTCTGTGTGCTGTTTTCACCGAGAGACTTGAAGCTCTTGACCATCCCCACTTCAGCATCATTGATACAGTCTGAGGCGTATACCCCATCACACGACCTGAATTTGATGTCCAGCTCCTTTGTTTTGCTGACATTGAGGGGGAGGTTGTTGTTTTGACACAATGCTACATAACTCTCTTTCTCCTTGCTGTTCTCTGTCTTGTTATTGTTGATATTCTGCCCACTACGGTGGTGTCATGTATAAACTTGTAGATGGAATTAAAGCAGAATTTGGCCGCGCAGTTGTAAGTGTGCAGAGAGTATATGTTGGGGCTCAGAACACAGCCTTACGAGGCACAAGTGTTGAAACGATGTTTTGTAAATGAGTGGATGATGGCTAGCATGAGCTCTAATGGCCAAAGGACCTGTTTCTCTGCTCCCTGACAGTAGGGAGAATTTTACCTTTGGGAATATATGTAAACCAGGTGTTATTTGACCACAGACCTGTTAAATGTTGAAAATTAAAACTAGAAACATGAGAAATGTACAATTGATGGTTAATATGCTATTGCCTGTTTTAGACTTTTGTTAGTCAACATGACCCCTTAGGTTTTAGAATGCAGCCATTAACTTAGTTTAAAGTTCTCCGGTTCACAGTTCTCCACTGAAGTACGTTATTATGCTGAAACAACCTCTGCAAATTTATGTTTGCCTTTGAAGCTGTCTAATGACAGTACTTAGAAACTCATCAGGGTTTTTTTCCCATACCAATGAGCCTGATTCATGTTTTGGATTTGTATCCAAACACCCGCAAGTATCATCAGAACTCTTGCCCTACCCTTGGCTCATGCTGCAACATCTAATGAATCTGTGGAAGTGTTATAGTGTCACGCATGCCTGCTGGCACTGAAGGCCATTTAAAGGTTTTCACAATAATTAACTGTCCGTGAAAGGTGCTATTGCTTTTTGTGTGGTCTATTTAAACAAAATAATCGATTGCAATATGTTTCTACAGATTCTTTCTCTTGTGCGCATAGAACTTTAAATGTTACCCAACATGAATCTGGGTATTGTAGAAACAAGGAACTGCATATGTTGGTTTACAAAAAATAAAGGACACAAATTGCTGGAGTAACTTAGTGGATCAGGCATCGGTCCGTTCTTCCAGGTTTCTTCCCCCCCCCCCCCCCCCCCCACAAGTCCTGACCCAGAACGTCACCTATCTATGTTCTCTAGAGATCCTGCCTGACCCGCTGAGTTACTCCAGCACTTCTGTGCTCTTTTCTGTAAACCGGCATCTGTTGTTCCTTGGTTTAAAATCATGTTCATCTCATGGATTTGGTAAAGACTTCCAGACTTTTTAACTTCCCTGTGAACCTATTAAAGTTATTAAAATTGCTTCTATGGGGAATGCATTATTGGGGAAAAAATGTTCAAGGAAAAGGATAATAGTATTACGATAGAAAGACAAAACAGAAATTGAAGGGAAAACATTACATCCCAGAGAAGTGATGAAGAGAGATAATCACCAAATAACATATCTTTTCTAATTGTTGCCTTGTTCATGTCTGGATCTTGGGTGAAAACCATATTTTTAAAAATTGTGGAAATTATGAAAGTTGATAATGAAAAGAGAATGAATAATCATGTCATGCTATTCTGTGACATGCTATTAAAAACCTAAAGGTGTGAAAGGTATAACACATGCCCTCAGGAACACCTTAGCAGACACCAGCACTGCAGCAAGTTTTAGTGTACAATTGGGTTGTTCTAATGGGGCCAAAGGGGTTCTGCTTCGAAAGAAAACTCTCTAATTGTTACAATTCTGCAGAATTTTGCCAAGTCTATTTTCTTACCAAATTTTCTTCCTGCACTTAGAAAAAATATGGGAAAATCTCAAATGAAAGACAGAATGTTTGGCTCCAGCAAAAATCTGTTTGGACCTCAGTTGTTCCACTTGTTTCCTGTCTGGCCACTTAATTCTCCGTTTTTATGGTTCATTCCAATTATCTGCTGGATAGCTCCCTATCATGATTTCAGCTTTCCAGCATCTGCAAAAGGAAAAGCCTTGACTTGTTTTATTTTAATCCTTGACTTCTTTTTCTCTCTCTATTTGGTTATCCCTGGCTTATACAAACTCAGAATTATATGACTTGTTTCAGGAGTCCGATGTCAAGTATGCAAACTATGTGGCATCTGACTGTAATACTAGGCCATTTGGTCTAGGAGTGGATAATGACATTGTCTTGCTTATCCTGCTGGTGAGTTTTACTGAGCTAGCATCTCCTCCATGCTTTGATGCATCTGTTAAAGGTAATCCATGCCTCAGAAGTGAACAAAAGTGTGGAGAATCATTTGGTAGACCAGGAGGAGATTGATGCTGGTTTGATGTCCTGATCATCAAGCCCGCTCTTGTCTTTAGATGGCCTAAGGCTATGTTAGCACATTGAGGATGATGACAATAAATTTCATCAACAGAATCTGACTCCTGATGTATGTGGTGTACGTTTTACATTGTCCCAATAAACACTTAATTATTGGGCAGGTAGAATTGAGGAGTGGAGGCAGGTTGGTGAACGTTTTGGAGACGTTTAATGTGAGTTTCATCCCCTCTCATGTTTGGTTATTTAATGTTAATTTATTTTCAGAGCAAACACAATTACAATCAATGGCTACAAGCTGCATCTTAAGCAATGTAATCTTAGCCTTTTTACTTGGTATGGAAGTTATTAAAGTCAGTTTAAGTGAGTTGCTATATGTTAAATAATTGATATCAAAGTCTTCTTCAACTTATAGTCAGACAGCAAAGATGTAGGCCCTTTGGCCCAACTTGTCAATGCCAACCAAGATGCCCCATCTAAACTAGTCCCATTTGTCGGCAGTTGAACTGCTGGCCCTCCAAATCTTTCCTATCCATGTACCCGTCCAAGTGTCTTTTAAATATTATTTTTGTGCCTGCCTCACCTACCTCCCCTAGCAGCATATTCCATTCACCCTCTACCCTCTGAGTGAAAAAGTTATCCCTCAACTTACTATTATATCTTTCCCCTCTCACCTTAAACCGTTCTCTTCTGGTTCTTAATTCCCCAACCTGGGTAAAAGTCTTTGCGCATTAATCCTTCTTCACCACCCTATCTCCTTGTGACACCACTTTCTGGGAACTGTGCAACTGTACTCCTAGATTCCTCTGCTCCACAACACTCACCAGGACCCAATTAGGACCGTGAAGGTCCTACCCTAGTTTGACTTCCTAAATCGTAATACCTCACATTTATCTGCATTGAACTCCATTAGCTATTCTTCAGCTCACTTGGTCAACTGATCAAGATCATGCAGTAATTTTTGATAACCCTCTGCAATACCACTTATTTTAGTGTAATCTGCAAACATACTAATCATGCTTTACACATTCTCATCTAAAACATTAAAATAAACCACAAACAGCAATGGTCCAGCATCCACCCCTGAGGCTGACCACTTGTCACGAGCCTCCAATCCCCAAAACAACCTTCCACCTCTGCTCGTTGCTTCCTTCCATGAAACCATTTCTGAATCCAGGAAGCTAGCTCCCTCTTGATGCCGTGCAATCTAACCTTCCAGAGCAGCCTACCATGCCGAACGTTATCAATGGCCTTACTGTTTTGCTTTACTCTCATTGACTCTCTTGGTTACTTCTTAAAAAAAAACATTCAAAGTCATGAGACATGTTCTCTCGCATATAGAACCATGTTGACTATCCCCATTCACTGTCTGACTATCCAAATGGATACATATCTTATCCCTCAGAATCATGTCCAGTAACCTACCTACCATAAATGTCGGCCTCGCTATATTTCCCAGGCTTTTCTTTGCAACCCTTTCTTAAATAAAAGCATAAGATTAGCTACCCTCCAGTCATCCAGCACTCCACCCATGTCTAACAATGATTTGTCAGGGCCCCTGCAATTTCTTCTCTAGCTTTCCACTGTGTCCTTGGATCAGGCTAGGGTGATTTATCTACCTTCATACAGCTTAGAACCTCCAACACCACACCTACTAGCATATGGACTGTCCTCAGGACAGATGTCACAAGTTCCTTGGTCATCTTATCTTTCTCTACAGTGAAAACAGAAAAAATTACAATGAAGACCTTGCTCATCTCTTGTTGCTCCTCACATAACGATTGCTTTGGTTGCTGAATGACCCTCTTCTCTCTCCAGTTACTCCCCCTTAATGTCCTACCTTTGGTTTCTCCTTAATCTTATCTGCTGGAGCTAGAGTTTGTTTCTAGAGAAAAAAATAGTTTGAGAAAAAACGTAGCAGTTAGTTGATAATGAGTTGACACCAGGTTCCCTATTTCACTAGCTCTTAGTCTTTTCATTGTTTTCTCTGTTTAGTTGAGTTTAGAGATACAGCGTGGAAACAGGCCCTTTGGCCCACCAAGTCCGTGCTGACCGCACACTAAAGCTATCCTACACTAGGGACAATTTACAAATTTGCCAAACCAATTAGCCTACAAACTTGTATGCGTGGGAGGAAACTGGAGTGTGGGAGGAAACTGGAGTGCCCCGGGGAATACCCACGCAGGTCACGGGGAGAACGTAGACAGACAGTGTCCGTGGTCAAGATCGAACTCTGGTGCTGTAAGATACCAACACCACCACTGCCCTACCGTGCCATCTCCTCAGTGTACTTGTGCCCTTCTAGCAATGGGTATGGTTCCCCTGTAAAACGAATAAAAAAGATTGACAAACATATTCAGTATGACAGAAAATATCTTGCGTCAGTATGTAGCTCACAAGTGACATGCTCATGCGGACATATGCCTTGGAGTAACTGGGAACCGGAAGAATTGTCAAGAACATTGACAAGTTGAGGAGCCGAGGGATGTAATACCCATTGGGGAGAATATAACCTGAAATAGACACAAAATGATGGAGTAACTCAGCAGGACAGGCAGCATCTCTGGAGAGAAGGAACAGGTGACGATTCGGGTTGAGAACTGGTTCTTCAGACTGGTTCAAAACATTTATTGCAAACAGTCAAAATTCTACATTATTGTGAATGACGGTTATAGTGCAAAGCATTAAAATAGATTTGTTTGAAATACCTAAGGAGATCATTAAATAATTTGAGCCCTGCAGTCAAGATGGTTTAAAGTGTTTGTATTATTGTGAATTCCGCATCTCCTGCAGTGCAGCCTCGAGATCTTGCTCCAATCCCCAAAAGCTATCTACATAAAATTACACCTTTCTCCTCTGCAGAATATCTAACTGCAATAATATCTGAGGATGACGTCGCTGCATTGCAAATGGGTTGTTCTTTTAGCCTACCATGGACGCATTAGCTCTTTAACACACAATTACCTAGTGAATGGATACATTTGCATTTCACACTGTTCACGTAGGATCAACGTACAGATATTATATACCTGCTGACTGAACATTTTCTAACTCATGTCATTACTGGGCCGTTTCATCTCGGCAATTAGAAACCTTGTGAGAATTTCACTTTTTAGGTTTTGAAAAAGGCTACAATGTCATAGATCAATGTCATTTAAAAGCAAACATACAGAAGAATGACTATAACTATTAGCCTCATTAACCTCTGGAGTTAATTCATTTAATATAAATGTCTCAATGAAAGTATGGCTCTTGCATTAATCAATATTGATGGGACAGAGGTCAAACTGGTCAGTTTAAAATTATGGATGAATGGCATTTTGGGGCATGAAATAGACACAAAAAAAAAACATTAGCACCTCAGTTAATCATTTTACCCAATGAATTTTAAGATGTAATGCTGTTTGCTGATTAAAATCTTCAAATGCTTACCATGCTCGAGAGCTGTGCCATTTATAATCAGCCTGTAAGTTAGAAAGATGTCCTGGCATCAGTGTTGTGTTCTACCATTAGAAAATGTGAATCTCCTCCAAGCTTCCACTTATTAAAACATTTTTATATTGTGCATCCCACCATTAAAAAATGTTTACCCTGTTTACTTCTGATCCTTTCCAATAGATGTTTGATGTTGGCAGGACTCGAGGCCCTGATCTATAGGGAGATATTGAGCAGGCTAGGACTCTATTCCCTGGAGCACAGGAGGATGATGGGTGATCTTATAGAGGTGTACAAGATCACGAGATGAATAGACTCACAGTCTCTTGCCCAATGTAGGGGAGTCAAGCACCAGAAGACACAGGTGTAAGGTGAAAGTGGTAAGATTTAATAGGAACCTGAGGGATAACTTTGTCTACACAGTGGTGGGTGTATGAACGAGCAGGTGGAGGAGGTAGTTGTGGCAGGCAGTATCTTAATGTTTAAGAAACATTTGGACAGGCACATGGATAAGGCAAGTATAGAGGGATGTGGGCCAAATGCAGGCAAGTGGAACTAGTGTAGTAGATAGGACATGTTGGTCAGCATGGCCATTTTAGGCAGAAGGGCCTGTTTCCACATTGTATGCCTCCATGACTCTAATAGAAAATGTTGTAATAGCATTTTGCGAAACGTCTAATATTTTGTACCCCCATTATTAGATCATGTGAGTATACTGACTGACCTTTGAAAATGTCCTTACAGCAGATTCTAACTTACAGATATTTCCTTTATTGTACTGGGCTTGCCAATAAGCTTTTGCTGATGTGAATATCAAATCTTGAAACAGAAAATGTCTTAAAAGGATCTCTACTTTGGAAAATGTTAATTCCATAGTGTTCCCTGCATTCCGCAGTAAAGATATAAATCGGCACCATGTTGTTTTAAGATGTCATTTTTCTGACTGAATCCCACCTTTTAGTACTTGTGAAGGTCACACTTAGTACCACCATCAGGAAACAACCATACAATACGCAGTATGCCACCTAATATAAAAATACCCATCTTCCTACAGAGAGCCCAATGTATTGCATTTTAGCTGGCAGCTCTGCCACTGCGTCTCACTTCTCATGAGTTGGCACTGAGCATCCAACCCCTCAAGCTCACTGGCTGGCGTAAGCCACAAAGGGAATTGTTGAATGGGTTTGACAACCTTGATGGAAAAGGTAAATCAAGATTTTTTTTTCTTTAACTTTAATATTTTTAATTATTTCTCATACATAGTTAGTTAAAAAGCAATTTAAGGGCCTTTAAATAGCAATGAGCTGTCAACAGGCCACCAGCAACTGATCTGGAAGAGCACGGTCAGGAAGGGACTGCAGATGCTGGTTTACACCGAAGATAGACACAAAATGCTGGAGTAACTCAGCGGGACAGGCAGCATCTCTGGTGAAAAGGAATGGGTGACGTTTTAGGTCGAGACCCTTCTTCAGACTGAACCCATTCCTTCTCTTCAGAGATGCTGCCTGTTCCACTGAGTTACTCCAGCATTTTGTGTCTATCCAACCACCTGATGCTTATTTTGTGCTTGTGGGTCACTTCACTCATGGGGAAATCATTATGGCAAAGCACAAAAGATGACTGGACTTGTAGATCTCCAAAACGGGCTACTGGAATAGTACCGGAGGCAAATGCATGCGGCAAGCCAAGTCGAGCATCACTCACTCTGGTCAAGTATGACTTTGCCCAATATCATTTTATGATAGAAAATGGCAGAACATGCTGATTTCATCTTATTAAAAGAGGTGCAAGCAATATTAGCAAATGTGAATATCGTCTACCAAATGGACTTGACATTTGTGTCATTAGGATCATCGTTGATGCTCTGGATCTACAAGATCATATCCATGCTCACAAATAAATTTGTGCAATGCGTATTGATAATATTGCTTGTGCGTATATATTTTGAACATTTGGCATGAGGTGCAAAGTTGGCACACAATGAAGTTGGTCTGTGTGTAACGTTGATGTTGTTCTGCCATTTTGAATTGGCTGTCCTTTCTTAACCTTAGCTGAACACACATGCAGCCCATTAGCCTCTCCATACAAGTTTGTTATTTAAAGAACTCATTGAAGCTTTCTGCGCAAAAAGCGCTGAAGTGAGTGTAAGTAGAGAACGATCACAGTTCTTAGCTGGGTGCCATATCCCCCAAGGTGATCAGAGAAAGATGTTTGAATCGAGTGTGGCTCAGCAGTCGGGATGTCTGCAGTTTCAATAAGGATATATCACTGCTAACTGACATCTAGTGCAGCCACAACATGAAAGACTGCACTTGCAATGAACACTAAATTGATTGTGGCAAGAACTCTTCTGCATCAAGCTTCTTCCAGGCTAAAGCTGAACATAACTGAATGTTGAAATTTGTCATCCACTTTATGTATGGGTGATTATTGATCCTCTCAAGTCAAACAGAGCTAATCACATTTCATTCTCTCTTGCTGGAGACCAGCAAGCAGTGATGCCTTGCATCTTTACTGTGATTTAGGATGCCATTCACAGAAAAATATCTTGTTTTGAAGGCATTAGCTCAGTTGAAAATAGGAACCAAATGGGGTTCACCCTCTTAATGTTCAGCTGATAAACTACCACTGTAAATCATAAAAGCCAAAGGCTGATATCATTATTTTAGGTATGATATGTGCCTTCTCTGCAGTTCCAGCTACATTTGAGCTACTTTAACAAATCCATGGTTAGGTATTTGATGTTCATGCCTTGAATGTCATGGGGCAATCATTAGCTTGCTGAGACCACCCTTTCATTGCCTGGACTGCTGTAACGAAGCCTTAACGAAGCTGTTGCTTGCATGCAGCACCACATTTTTTAAAACAGAGGTTGACAGGCTCTTGATTTATAAGGGTGTCAAAGATTACAGGGAGGATACAGGTGAATGTGGTTGAGAGGGAAAGATATATCAGCCACGATTGAATGGTGGAGTAGGCTTGCTGGGCTGAATGGCCTCATTCTGCTCCCATCATTTATGAGTTTTTGAACCTCAACATTGAGAAGATTTCCTCATATCGTCAGCTCTGCAGAGAGTATCTGAGCAGCAGTTTCTGGAATATATGGAGGAACAGGGTGATGACAATGGAGGTGAAAAGCAACTGGAAACCATTTTCTGCTCTAACATGATAAACTTACCTGAGTGCAATACATTAACCTGAACGAGCTGCCAGACAAAGTTGCTGAGGCAGGTAAAATAACATTTAAAAAAAATTGTACAGGCACATGAATAAGAAAGGCATACGAGTCAAATGTTGGCAAATGGGACGAGTTTAGTTGGGCAACTTGAGTGGCTTAGACGTATTGGACTGAAGGGACGGTTTTCATGCTGTATGACTGATTCTATAACTAGTTCGCTATTACTAAATGACTCTATATCTAACAGGTTCCTTGGCCCGCAATTTCCGTGCTGAACATGATGCCAAGTTAATCTACTTTCCTCTGCCTGCATATCCCTCCATTCCCGGCATATGGATTTGCGTATCCAAAAATCTCTTCAATGCCACTATCATATCTGACCATCCCTGGTAAAATTCTTGACGCCCACTTCCCTCTAGAAAGAAACATTCAGATTTTGGAGAATCCTAAGCTAGGATGCATCATGATATACTTTACACCCCAGACTTCCGAGACACAGAGCAGAAACAGGCCCCTCGGCCGAATGAGTCTGTGCCGACCAGCGATCACCCCAAACACTAACGCTATCCGACACAATAGGGCCAATTTACAGTTTTACTAAAGCCAATTAACCAACAAACCTGTATGTCTTTGGAGTATGGGAGGAAACCGGAGCACCCAAAGAAAATGCATTAGGGCACAGGGAGAACATATAAATTCCATACAGACAGCACCCTGGTCAGAATCGAACCTGGATTTCTAGCACTGTAAGACAGTAGCTCTGCCGCTGTGCCGCAAAGTTTGGTAAATCTTTGAACTTTTTATTAGCAATTTTTGTGAGCTGTTTGTTTCACCCTCTGATGACACACATATCATTGGGCACTTCTCTCATTCAGCATCTCACCCTTGAGGCATAGCTATCTTCTGTCTGCAAGTTTCTGCTGGGGAACTGTGTAAGTTGAATTTAAAACTCTCAGTGTTGAATGGAGAGTATAAACAACACAAGCATCTGAAGAAGGGTCCAGACGCAAAACACCCTCTGTCAATATCCATCTACAGATGCTGCCTGACACACTGAGTTCTCCAGCACTTTGTTTTTGCTCGAATTTCCAGCATATTCCAGTCTCTTTTGTCACGATTGTCTGTAATTTCTGCATCACTGGATTTGTGTTCTATCTGCAAACTATTACAAGATGGTCTGTCAGATTGCTGCAACATGCAAACCACCACTGCAGCCACTGAGCTGATGGCAGCGGGTTGTGCGTGTTTGACAGTAGTCTGCGCCTGGGTTTCAATGCTAAGATGTTAAGTGACTGGTGTCTGTGCTGCTTTTATAGGCTGCAATTCCATCATCAGATGCTGTGGTTGGGTTGTTCTTACAAATGCCTTGATGGAGTATAAAACAGCATCTGCAGTCCCTTTTTTATTACACCTTGATGTAGTTGGCTCATTACCGTAAGAGACGGGTTCTATGTTCTACACTACACCCAGTGCCAAGTTAATGCACCGTTCTTCCTTGCACCCTGACTGTGAATATACAGTAGATTTTGATGTGATTCCTAATGTATCAAATTTGCTTTCTGTAAGCTGCATCATGGAATGATTAATGATTTGGACGAGGGAATTAAATGCAACATCTCGAAGTTTGCGGATGACACGAAGCTGGGGGGCAGTGTTAGCTGTGAGGAGGATGCTAGGAGGCTGCAGGATGACTTGGATGGACTGGGTGAGTGGTCAAATGCATGGCAGATGCAGCGAGACCTGGGTGTCATGGTACACCAGTCATTGAAAGTAGGCATGCAGGTGCAGCAGGTTGTGAAGAAAGCGAATGGTATGTTGGCATTCATAGCAAAAGGATTTGAGTACAAGAGCAGGGAGGTTCTACTGCAGTTGTACAGGGTCTTGGTGAGGCCACACCTGGAGTATTGCGTACAGTTTTGGTCTCCAAATCTGAGGAAAGACATTCTTGCCATAGAGGGAGTACAGAGAAGGTTCACCAGACTGATTCCTGGGATGGCACAACTTCCATATGAAGAAAGACTGGATAGACTCGGCTTGTACTCGCTGGAATTTAGAAGATTGAGGGGTGATCTCATAGAGACTTACAAAATTCTTAAGGGGTTGGACAGGCTAGATGCAGGAAGATTGTTCCCAATGTTGGGGAAGTCCAGGACAAGGGGTCACAGTTTAAGGATAAGGGGGAAGTCTTTTAGGACTGAGATGAGAAAATCGTTTTTCACACAGAGAGTGGTGAATCTGTGGAATTCTCTGCCACAGAAGGTAGTTGAGGCCAGTTCGTTGGCCATATTTAAGAGGGAGTTGGATGTGGCCCTTGTGGCTGAAGGGATCAGGGGGTATGGAGAGAAGGCAGGTACAGGATACTGAGTTGGATGATCAGCCATGATCATATTGAATGGCGGTGCAGGCTCGAAGGGCCGAATGGCCTGCTCCTGCACCTAATTTCTATGTTTCTATGGAAGCTCCCAATCAGCATCTCTGTGGCAGATTGTGTTTGCAACCTTGCTTTCTGGTGAGCTGGCATCACCTAGGGAGCAAAGTGGTGCAGCTACTCAAGCCGTCACCTCACAGTGCTGGACGCGGGTCTATTCCTGATCCCAGCTGCAGTCTCTATGGAGTTTGTAGTTTTCCTTGTGACTTTAGACTTCAGAGATACAGCACGGATACAGGCCCTTTGGCCCACCGAGTCTGCACCGACCAACGATCACCCCATGCACTAGCACTATCCTACGCACTAGGGACATTTTACAATATACAGAAGCCAATTAACCTACAAGCCTCTACAGGGAGAAGGTAAAACTCTGTATAGACAGCACCTGCAGTCAGGATTGAACCTGGGCCTCTGGCACTAAGGCCGCAACTCTATCTCTGCGCCACTGCGACTCTATAGGTTTTCTCCAGGTCCTCCTACATCTTAAAGACTTGTGGGTTGGTAGATTAATTGGTCACCGTACATTGCCCCGAGTGTGTCAGTGTGTGGTAGAAACTTGTCGTGTGGATGTTAGTGAGCATGTACGATGAACATAAGTAGGTGGTTGACAGTTGGCACTGACACAGACTCAGACGACCGAAGGGCTGTTTCAGTGCTGTATCTCTCTGCGACTCTTACGGGCTCAGACTCTGACAGCAGGCTGTTTATAGATCCCATCTTTATGCTTCTCCTCATTGCACATGTCTGATCTCGTACTGTTTGCACCTTTTGAGTCTTCATAATCATTGCTTATTTCCTGTTCTCGCTATCACCTATTATTAGGCATCTAAAATAAAAAGGGCAAGGATTAAAGATGTGATGTGAGGGAGAATGTCAGAAGAGTATGTGTGCAGGTTGCACTGTAAATCTTACCGTGAGTTGAGATCTGAGAAAGGGATTAGGTGTGAGGATATAATAATCTTCAGTGGTTTCAGCTTTGCCCCAGGCCTCAGGAAAGTATTAGCCACAACCAGCTCCTTAGTGGAGATTAGGATATTTCAGCTCAGCTTCACCTTCAGTGAAACACCACCGTCTCCTGTGAGAGATAGAAAAGTGTGTAATTTATTTTTATTTTTGCAATCTTTCTGGGTGCGTAGTTAGCAGTGAAGGAAATATGGTGTGAGGTTTTAGTAGTGCAAGATCTAGGAGAATGTGATGAAGTGAGTCATGGAGATTTGTTGTTTTTAGAGTTGTGGGTAGAGGGAAATTGAAGAGTTTGAGGTTGGTCGTACAAGTGATAGGATGTGGCACCTGAAGATTCTTTCAGTGATCCTGACCAATTCTGAGAAGTTTAATTTAGTTTAGAGATGGAGTGTGGAAACAGACCCTTTGGCCCACTGAATCCGCACTGACCAATGATCCCCGCATATTAACACTATCCTACACACACACGAGGGACAGTTTAAGGGCCTGTGCCACTTTTCCGTCATTTACGCGACAGGCCGGTCATGACTGATGCGCAACAGTCGCGCGCGTCATCACGCATCTTCATGCGTCAGCGCACCCGTCTGGAGTGCATGACATCCAGGAGTGACTCAGTGGGACAGGCAGCATCTCTGGAGAGAAGGAATGAATTATGTTTCGGGTCGAGACTCTTCTTCAGTCTGAAGAAGGGTCTCGACCCGAAACGTCACCCATTGCTTCTCTCCAGAGATGCTGCCGGTCCTGCTGAGTTACTCCAGCATTTCGTATCGCTTATCTGGTTTGCTCTTCCACTTCTACCAACTGCACCCCTATTCATGTCATTCGTTCATCCAGTTGTAGGAGATACAACATTTGTCTTTTTAACCTCTTCCTTGCCCACAATCCAGGGACCCAAGCAGTATTGCAAGTGAAGCATCAATTCACTTTTGCACTTTCCAGTTTAGTGTAATTTGGTGTTCACCACATAGTTTTCGCTACGAATCTGTGCAAATTTTTAAATCGCGCACGCTTATATCCATGACGCGTAAAAGGCAGGCCGACTGCGTAAGGGTGGCGCGCAGTGGCGTTTGGTTACGCACGGTGACGTAAAGACGCTGGTCTTCTACTTATCTATTCTTGCTGTCTTCCAAACATGTACTTTATCTGAAGGGCATTCTTGGCCCCAATGGATCTTGGACATTACTGCTAATTTCTGCCTCTGCCACCAGGGGCCTCTAGAGAAGCATTCAAATATTTGGGAGTCCTTTCTTCATGATGTAATTCCAGTTGGTATTTATCTGGTTCGATTCAGTTATAGAATGGTGCCACCTCCTTTGCAGCGGTCAAGAGAACACTGTGCTGTTCTCATCCCCTCCCCTCCACAGAGCAAGGATACGGATCCCCATCAGCTTCAGAGATCCTCTCATTGTCATTTCCATTGACAAGGTGCCACCATCTTCCCTGCTGTCTGTACGCTCTAGGGATTGTTACTCCATGACATTTTGGTTCAGTCTTAAGTTTTCAGTAACACCCACTCCCTTTCCCATCGCACCTTCCATGCAACTGTTGGAGATGCAGAACATGTCCTCTTACCTCTTCCCATCATTCTGGAACCCAAACACTTGTTCCGGCGGAGTTAGATTTAGCTCTTAGGGCTAAGGGAATCAAGGGATATGGGGAAAAAGCCGTAACGGGGTACTGATTTTGGATGATCAGCCATGATCATATTGAATGGCGGTGCTGGCTCGAAGGGCTGAATGGCCCACTCCTGCACCTGTTTTCTATGTTCTATGTTTCTAGAAGCAGAGATTTTTCCTGCTAAAATAGGGTAATGCATTCACTGCAATGTAGTTTCCTCTATGTCAAAAAATTCAAAATCTGATGAAGTAGTCACTTTGCAGAACTCCTGCATTTAGGCTGAAAGTGAGACACTGAGCTTCTCGTTGTCTATCAAGTCAAGTTAAGAGTGTTTTGTTGTTGTATGCAATGGGAACAGAACAATGAAGCTCCTACTTTCTATAGCTTTACAGGCATACAGAACAGCATAACAAATATACAATGATCAGTCATCTTAGGTAATCAGACCACAATAGCACAAGCCAGAGCACATAGTGAAACTTTAATCAAAGTATAATCATATTCACGATAATACTCTATCCCACTTGCTTTCTGACCTTTGTTTTTGGTCTCCCACACTTCAGACAGTTCAAGGAACTACCTTGTTTTCTAGCTATGCAGTTGCTTTCCTCGAAGTTTTGACATTACATTCAACAATTTCAGATCACCTCTTTCAGTTTGTAATAGAACTGGATAACTTGACAGCTGAGTATTTCTCGCGTTCCGGTTTTATTTCAGATTCCCCCTATTTGTACCTCTTGGTTTCACCATGTGTTTTCTCTCTTCTTTGTTCTTGTTCATCTCATGTTTCTATCTCATCCAGACATTTCAGTTGCAGTTAACAAGCTTTCAGCACCCTATCTTAGGTGGCACTATCTCCAGCGGTCTCATTCAATCTCTCTTGCTCTTCAGCCTATCATAGTCATTCCTATCATTATGTCCACCCCAGTCTCTTGCATTTCCGATGTTTTGGAGTTCTAATGGAAAACCCGAATTGCAAAAAGATTGAGCACCCTAGTGTGTCCCATTGATTGGAAAGTATAATCATGCTACCTCCTACCTTTTCAATAATATTAATATTACACCAGACCAACCCACTAGAAAATATAAAAATCTTCTTTGGACCCACCTATTAAAATGTGTAAAAATCATTTTGCACCAAAGGGTTTCTAGCCATCTCCTCGCTGTTTTGGAAGCAAGAGTATAGATTGGCTGCTGGATTTTGTACTTTACATTGATGAAAGCACTTCAAAATTAATTGATTGTAAAAATTCTTGAGGACCTGATATTGTGAAGGTCATGTTGGTAGAACGGGTCAATCCTTTTGCCCCCCTCTCCACATGCCACCCTGATGCACATCTATTTCTCCCATTATCCCGTCCCTGTTTTTCTTCCATCCCTTTTGAAATGGAGATCAGTTTATAAGGATTGCATAAGCCAAATCATGCTGGAACATGAGATAGTTAGACTACCCACCTCCCATAATCTGAACACCTTATTTCTGGTAGATGTAGTGTTTGTTGCTATCCATGGTAACTTGTTAAAAAAAAGGGACAATGGTGTGTTAATTCAACTGTCCAAATATTTATTTCCTTTGTGACTTGAGTCTGTGCTCCTGGACTGTGACAGCCAATAATGAATGTCAGACATTCTCCTTTAAATGGTGTGAGTGATTGGTTTGCTATCCAGCTTCTTGAATCTTTTAACAAACTTTACAATTATTAATATTGCAATGGTTATGCATGAATGGTGACCATAGATGTTCTGTTGTAAATCCTTATCAAAGCCGCACATGTGCACAGCTCATTTTCTTTTGCCAGAGAAGTGTTGTCACTCACTTACTTAGACTGAGTTCCTCCCACACTGTTGAGTTCATTGGGCAGCAAGCTTTCGCCATTCTGTTCGGTCATGTGTGATGTCTTCCACCCTCATGGGTTACTTGCAGGGGGCAGGCTCCATCTCTCATGCCGGTTTCCAGTAGCGTTTATGCTTGCTGTTTCCGTAGCGGGTTAGGGTTTTATGGGGCGGGGTACTAGCCCAATGCCCAACCCTCCTCCTATGTCTGGGCTTAGGACCGGCACTGACTTGGGTTGTCCATAGCCAGAGGAGGACCAGGTTGTTTTTTAAGCCATTGTAAATACCATAGCATTACAGTTCAGAGCATTAAGGGCCTGTCCCACCAGCATGTGACTGCATGCGGCGAGCGCGACCTAACGTGGTGGCTTGAGGCGTACGGCCTCGCATGGCCAGTCCCACTTCGATCGCCAGAGCCGTATGGAGTTGTGCGGAGCTGGTCCCGACATCGTGCGGGGCTCCGAAAAACTGACACTGTTCAAAATCCCGCGGGGCAACGGCCTATCGACCTGCAGTCGCATTGAGGCCGTACGTAACGTCTCGATGTTGTACGCAGCATCATGACGCCTTACGCAGCGTCTTGACAGTGTATGCCTAGCGCGTGGCGTTGTGCGATGATGTCACCGCCCGGCGTGCCATTGCGTGATGATGTCACCGCCCAACGCCGTGCGACGTCCCAATTCACTCAGCCCGCCTCCTGCCCAGCTGATTGGTGAGTATGATTTCGGGACCAACCCCGCACAACTCCATACGCCTTCGCGGTTCGAAGTGGAACCAACCCCGCGAGGCCGTACGGTTCAAGCCACCACGTTTGGTCGCGCTCGTCGCATGCTGGTGGGACAGGCCCTTAACTGGACCATTCTTTTTGTGTTAAAAATTATCACACTGACTCCAGGATACATGTCAAATGAGATCAAATGCAATAATGTAGTTTTATTTTTATTTTCAGGCCATAGTAATCATAGAATCATAAAAAATAAAAGCACAGGAAGCCTGTGCAAAATGGAATAGAGGTACTTCGTATAAGTCCACCTTCAAGCACTGAGTTACCATTCAGCAGTATATAAACCAGATTAGATTGGTGTAGGATTAGTGTAAATGGGTGGTTGATAGTTTGTGTGGACTTGGTGGGCCAAAAGGCCTGTTTCCATGTTGTATCTCTCCCTGTCAAAAGCCCTGCAGCTCACAGCTCGTCAAGTTGATAGCTACTGAAATTTGTCATTTGAACTGATGCAATAGACAATAGACAATAGACGCAGGAGTAGAACATTCGGCCCTTTGAGCCAGCACCACCATTCAATGTGATCATGGCTGACCATTCCCAATCAGTACCCCATTCCTGCCTTCTCCCCATAGCCCCTGACTCCGCTATTTTTAAGAGCCCTATCTAGCTCTCTCTTGAAAGCATCCAGAGAACCTGGCACCACCGCCCTCTGAGACAGAGAACTCACCATTCTCTGTGAGAAAAAGTATTTCCTCGTCTCCATTCTAAATGGCTTACTCCTTATTCTTAAACTGTGGCCCCTGATTCCGGACTCCCCCAACATCGGGAACATTTTTACTGCCTCTAACGTGTCCAAGCCCTTAACAATCTTATATGTTTCAATGAGATAACCTCTCATCCTTCTAAACTCTAGAGTGTACAAGCCCAGCTGCTCCATTCTCTCAGCATATGACAGTCCCGCCATCCTGGGAATTAACCTTGTAAACCAACACTGCACTCCCTCAATAGCAAGAATGTCCTTCCTCAAATTAGGGGACCAAAACTGCACACAATACTCCAGGTATGGTCTCACTAGGGCTCTGTACAACTGCAGAAGGACCTCTTTGCTCCTATATTAGATTCCTCTTGTATAAAGGCCGACATGCCATTCGCTTTCTTCACTGCCTGCTGTACCTGCATGCTTACTTTCATAGACTGATGTACAAGGACCCCCAGATCCCGTTGTACTTCCCCTTTTCCCACTTGACGCCATTTAGATAATAATCTGCCTTCCTGTTTTTGATACCAAAGTGGATAACCTCACATTTATCCACATTAAACTTCATCTGCCATGCATCTGCCCACTCCCTCAACCTGTCCAAGTCACCCTGCATTTTCATAGCATCCTCCTCACAGTTCGCACTGCAACCCAGTTTTGAGTCATCTGCAAATTTGGTAATGTCACATAGAATACCTTCATCCAAATCATTGATGTATATTGTAAATGGCTGTGGTTCCAGCACCGAGCCTTGCGGTACCCCACGAGTATCTATCTGCCATTCTGAAAGGGACCTGTTAATCCCTACTCTTTGTTTCCTGTCTGCTAACCACTTCTCTATCCATGTCAGCACTCTACCCCCAATACCATGTGCCCCAATGTGGCCCACTAATCTCCTATGTGGGACCTTATCTAATGTTTTCTGAAAGTCCACGTACACTACATCCACTGGCTCTCCTTAGTCCATTTTCCTAGTTACATCTTCAAAAAATTCCAGAAGATTAGTCGAGCATGATTTCCCCGTCGTGAATCCATGCTGACTCGGACCGATCCTGTTACTGCGATCCAAATGGTCGCACAGTGGTTCCTAATTATTACAGCTTAGTTCATAGGTCTGAATTACATATCTAGAATATATGAGAACATTGAGCAGAAGGGTCTCGAACCGAAACGTCGCCTATTCCTATTGATTTTTCCAGCATCTGCAATTCTTTCGTAAACATATCTATTTTGAGCGTATTTTATGATCTGGCCACAACCACTTTGTATGGGAATAATTCCACCAGTTAACTACTCTTTGGGTGCAGAAATTGCTAATCATTTCAATCACAAATGGTTTCCCTTGTATCCTTGAGTTGTAACCCTTGGTTCTTGACTTCTCCACCTGAATCTAATTTGTTCAACCCCATCAGGATTTCATAGATTTCAATAAGATGTCTTCTCATTCTGCTGAACTCAAGAGAATATAAGCCCGTTCATTCCAATGATATCATTCCTGCCATCATAGGAATCGGTCAGGTGAACATTCGCCACACCCTCCATAGCAAGAACATTCTACTTCAGATGAAGAGATCAAAGCAGCACACATCTCAAGGTGTGGTCTCACCAAAGCCCTGAACAATTGCAGATGGATTTCCCAACTCGTGTAGTTAAATCTTCTGGCTGTCAACAAACCATTGCTTTCTCATCCGCTTGCTTCAACTGCTTACTAACTTTCATCAACCGATGTACAAGGACACCCAGGTCCCATTGCACCTCCCTCATTCCTCACTTATTATGCACAGATAATAATCTGCCCTGCTGCTCCTGTTCCAAAATTTACCTCTGCGGTACCTTTTACTATTTGCTCATTAAAAGAGAGTTACGGGTGACAGTAGGAGTAACCTTAAACCTCAAATTATTCCTCCTATTAAGTTTAATTATATCCTGTGTAAAGAAACCTAATTAATGATTTCACTTGCTAGCTCTCATTAATTCTAATTATGGAACAAAAAACTTGTATTGGAATTCTAATGCACTGATGATTTAGTCATTATTCAATTTTCCTTGTTCCTTATTATTTAACACTTTATTTATAAATTTATGGAGTTCTCATTTATACTTTTATTCCTTTCAAGGTTATAATGTGCCATAAAATAGTCAAAACTTAATTAGAAGTTTGATTTTATTGGTTTGCGACAGATGACAAATATTGCCTTGCCCATTGAGTGTCAAATGTAATCCATTTTATATTTCATTCAGGAACCCTAACAGGGTTGAGCACAGCAGGCTGCAAATTGCATCAGCATCTGTGCAGGCAATTCAAATGCTGGTTTGGAAATCACCTTACAAACTATTGCCAGAGTACTTCACCTTTGATCAGTTTTGATAATGGCATCAAACCCCAGTAGGTTGAGATGCAATTTCCATTTTGAGGTCGGTTGTGCTGTGCCTTTTCAAACCGAGCACAAAGGTGAAAGTAAAGTTTTAGTTGTAATCAATTTGAAATCTGCAAAAAGCTCATTTTCTAATCTCCTCATCATCTCTGCAATTATCATAACCCATTATGTGGATGCTGTGTTAAAGAATTAAAAAAAAAACAGACTCACAGCCAGAACTCCCTTCAGTAACTCGATTACCAGTCAAGCTGGGATGGCTGAAAATGGTTACTCCTTGGAGAAAAGTAACTTGAGTGAAGTGGTTTTACATTGAGACAAATTTCAAGAGGAAGGCAGCCAACACCTCAGCCTCCATGATTGTAATGAGAAATAGCACATCACCCTCCACCTCAGCACATGTCGGGCAGCTGGAGAAGAGTGTTTTCCAGAGGTTACTTTTCCACATCAGCTCCCATGTCACAGAAGAATGCAAA
The DNA here is from genome assembly GCA_035221665.1 of Okamejei kenojei. Taxonomy (NCBI): domain Eukaryota; kingdom Metazoa; phylum Chordata; class Chondrichthyes; order Rajiformes; family Rajidae; genus Okamejei; species Okamejei kenojei. Next base: position 24,333 of record JAVHYY010000439.1, on the reverse strand, counting down.
CGGTAACACATCAAAGTGCCACTGCCTTCTCTGATAGATGGTGTGCACACTTGTGTCCCATTGAAATATATCATCCATTTACAGAGTCAGTAATGTTGCAGAATGATTCCAAGACACTGTGCTGGTGCATTAGTCTGCAAAGTAAAATGCTGCCAGGTCACGATAGGAGATATCAAGGCAAATGCGCAAAAGCCCAAAGAGTTAAGATTTAAGAAGCATATATAATAGGAACAAGAGAAAGACAGGGGATTACAGAGCTTTAAGGTCTTGGCAGCCAGAACATCGTTAACTCGGGAATGATCAAGACGACAGAGGTTGAGATCTCAGAGCAGCAGAAGACCTGGTGAAGTTTAACAGGATATAGAAGCATAGAAAATGGGTGCAGGAGGAGGCCATTCAGTCCTTCGATCCAGCACCACCATTCATTGTGTTCATGGCAGATCATCCACAATCAGTGCCTGCCTTTTCCACATATTCCTTGATTTCGTTAGCCCCTAGAGCTCTATCTAACTCTCTTTTAAATTCATCCAGTCATCTTTTAAATTCATTCATAAATTGGCCCCGACAGCCTTCTGTGGCAGAAAATTCCACAAATTCACAACACTCTGGGTGAAAACATTTTTTCTCATCTCAGTTTTAAATGCCCTCCCCTTTATTCTTAGACTGTACCTCCTGGTTCTGGACTCCCTCAACTTTGGGAACATTTTTCCTGCATCGAGCTTGCCCAGTCCTTTTATAATTTTACATGTTTCTATAAGATCCCCTCTCATCCTTCTAAATTCCGGTGAATGCTTGCCCAGTTTGTCCAATCTTTCCTCATATGACAGATCCGCCATCCCGGGGATTAACCTCGTGAACCTACGCTGCACTGCCTCAATAGCAAGAATGTCCTTCCTCAAATTAGGAGACCAAAACTGCACACAATATTCCAGATGTGGTTTCGCCAGGGCCCTGTGCAAGGACCTCTTTACTCCTATACTCAAATTCTCTCGTTATGAAAGCCAACATGCCATTAGCTTTCTTCACTGTCTGCTGTACCTGCATGTTTACTTTCAGTGACTGGTGTACCCAGGTCTTGTTGCACTTCCCTTTTACATAATCTGACACCATTGAGATAATAATTTGCTTCCTTGTTCTTGCCACCAAAGTTGATAATGTCCCATTTATCTACATTATACTGCATCTGCCATGGATCTGCCCACACTCAACCTATCCAAATCACCCTGCAATCTCCTCGCATCCTCTTCGCAGTTCACACTGCCACCCAGCTTTGTGTCATCTGCAAATTTGCAAGTGTTACATTTAATCCCATCATCTAAATCATTAATATATATTGTAAATAGTTGTGGCCCCAACATCGACCCTGTGGCACTCCACTCGCCATTTTGCCCACTAATCTCCTGCATGGGACCTTATCAAAGACTTTCTGAAAGTCCAGATACACTACATCCACTGCAACGAGTCACATCCTCAAAAAATTCCAGAAGATAGGTCAAGCAGCATTTCCCCTTCATAAATCTATGCTGACTTGGACCAAACCTTTTACTGCTATCCAAATGTGCCATTAATATTTCTTTAATAATTGACTCCAGTATCTTCCCCACATAGATCAGGTAAACTAGTTTATAATTCACCGTTTTCTCTCTTGCTCCTTTCTTGAAAAGTGGGATAACATTAGCTACCCGAAATGGACGGACCAGTTTATGAAAAGAGTAGAAAACAAGGATGTGAACTTTAAAATTGAACAGGACTTGATGGAAATAAGAAGTCAGTATTTTGTAGAATTCCAATATTGTAATGAGGAGGATGAGGAAGCTAGGCCAAGAGTTGAAGGAGGGTCCCGGCCAGAAAAGTCACCTATCGATGTTCTCCAGAGACGCTGCATGACCCGTTGAGTTACTCCAACTTGTGTCTTTAGTTGAATGGAATAGGTGTCTCAAGGTAGTAAAGGTATGGACAGGACTTGTGTTTTGAAAATGGAAATAGACAATTTAGCAAAATTATATGGTTTAATATTCAACTCGGTCTAATATGACACCAAGGTTTTTACTTCAGATGCTTTTTCTGAGTTGGAGTAGCTGGATAGAGAATATTGGGAATGAAGACTCAAGAGTCTAGAGTGTTTTATTGTCATATGTCCCAGATGGGACAATGAAATTCCTACTTGCTGCAGCACAACAGAATATGTGAATATGTTAACATAGCACATAACCGGGAAATAGAGAAAAACAAGAAAAAGTTCAATAAATAACAAATATAGTGCAATAATAATATAGTCCTTTGCAGTTCAGAGCTCAGAGCTTATTCATTGTTGTGTTTAATAGCCTGATGGCTGTAGGGAAGAAGCTGTTCCTGAACCTGGATGTTACAGTTTTCAGGCTCCTGTACCTTCTTCGTGATGGCAATGGTGAGATGAGTGTGTGGCCAGGATGGTGTGGGTCCTTGATGATTTTGGCTGCCTTTTTGAGGAAGCGACTACGATAGATCCCTTCGCGGTGGGGAGATCAAAGCCGGTGATGGACTGGGCAGTGGTCACAACGTTTTGTAGTCTTTTTCGCTCCTGGACGTTCAAGTTGCCGAACCAGGCCACGATGCAACCAGTCAGAATGCTCTCTACCATGCACCTGTAGAATTTAATAGAATTCTCTTCGACATGCCGAAGCTCCGTAATCTTCTCGGGAAGTAGAGTCGCTGATGTGCCTTCTTTATAATTGCATCGGTGTGCTGGGTCCAGGAAAGAACTTCGGAAATATGCACGCCCAGGAATTTGAAGTTATTCAGCCTCTCCACCATCATCCCATTGATATGAACAGGACTGTGGGTCCTCATCCTTTCCCTACCAAAGTCCACAATCAGTTCCTTGGTCTTACTGATGTTGAGAGCCAAGTTGTTGTGCCGGCACCATTTTGTCAGTGGTCGATCTCACTTCTATACTCTGACTCGTCCCCATCTGTGATTCGTCCACCCACTGTGGTGTCATCAGCGAACTTGATGATGGAGTTCGCATTATGTCCGGCTACGCAGTCATGGGTAAAGAGTGAATAACTAAGGGGGCTGAGCACGCATCCTTGAGGTGCTCCCGTACTAAATGTGACTGAGGATCAAGTGGTTCCTCCAATTCGAACAGACTGTGGTCTGTGGATGAGGAAGTTGAGGATATCAGTGCTGGATATTCACCATTTCGAGACTGCAAATCAGGTTGGCCTCAGGAGTGTGATGAAGTGATCAGGGAAGTCAGAGAAAAGAAAATGGAGCATGATATGAAGAACAAATGGTTTTGGGTTTTCCCTTAATACATGATAAAATAGAGTTGTATAATAGCTAAGGCTGAATGCCAGCTGCTGTTAACCTGCCTTTTCAAACCTCGTAACATTTGTTTGGTAGAATTGCTGCAGCAATTTAATTCCTTTGCAAATGTTTGCTCAATGTTCTAAGTCTCCATGCTAGAGGAACAATTTTTATTTGTGATCGAACACACAATCTTGCATGGATATTTACACGAAACTTGAATTGCACCATATTAAATAAATCTCATGTCAAGTGTGAAACTGTAGCTTCAAAAAGAATATCCTCTGAACATGTGGAGTACTATGAAACGGCATGACATGCATCAATCATATTGATTTTTCAATCCACTGTTTGGAAGTAAATAAATGTACAATGAGTAAGTCCTGGTATTATGTGCGAGTGTGCTGTGATTTGCCTGTGGCTGTGAGAGAAAGTTAACTGTGAAATACCCTTTGATCTGTTTACCTGGAAAGGGAAGAGGCAAAAACTTGCTGAATGTTCGCATGGATTTAACCAGAGGACATGGGTTTAAGGTGAAAGGGAAAAGATTTAATAGAAATCTGAGGGGTAACTTTGTCACACATAAGGTATAGGTGTACGCAACGAGCTGCCAGAGGAGGTAGTTGAGGCAGGGACTATTGCAATGTTTAAGAAACAATTAGACAGGTACATGGATAGGACAGGTTTGGAGGGATAAGGGCCAAACGCAGGCAGGTGGGATTAGTGGAGATGGGACATGTTGGTTGGTGTGGGCAAGTTGGGCCGAAGGGCTGTATGACTCTATGACTATGATTTATTTGTGTTGTGAGTATTGAGCAGAACTACCTTGAGATTGAACATTAGAAAATGTCAAGTCAGCAAGGTTTATAATTTCTCTGAAGATAGACACAAGAAGCTGGAGTAACTCAGCAGGACAGGCAGCATCGCTGGAGAGAAGGAATGGGTGACATTTCAGGTCGAGACCCTTCTTCAGACTTCTAGTTTGTGATTTTATTCTGAAAAGATTATCGTTCGTATTTTTTTCCAGCACTACAACGCTGTTTTATCACCAGAGCAGAGTTACGCTTGTCACCTCTGATGTGTTTGTATAGGATCCAAGCAAGCAGTAGCACATCTCAATGAAGGTGCAGTGGTTCTGAGGTGCTTGCAATGGATGGGACTTTTGATGTAGCCGAACAGAATCTAGCCATCCTCGTGATAAATGCTCAGACTTCATTACACATTTTTGGCTGCCTCTATGGTGGATGTACTTTCAAATGTCAGCATGTTCCTTCACATCATTTCATCTCTCACATTGGAGCTATAATTATAGAAAGCATATTTTTCTTAAATTCTCATATGAAACTTTAAATTTAAGTGCTTGAACCTGTTCCTGTAAGGCAGTACAAAAAAAACCCTTGAATGAACTCTGTAGAAGAGAGATGAGTGTTGTTTTTTTTTCAGTATTTGTGTAATTGCAGTGGTTCGGGTCAAATTCAGAATCAGAAGTAAACAGTTGTCCATTTTGTTGTCAGTATAATAGAACACACCGTATTACCTGTCCCTCACAGCAACCTACGATGTGGAAGGGATCTAATGCCAAATGAATTACGATAAATGTATACATGGATTTCAGTAAGGCATTCGACAAAGTTTGGCATGGTTGGCTGCTCTGGAAAGTTAAGGGCCTGTCCCACTGTACGAGCTAATTCAAGAGTTCTCCCGAGTTTCCCCTGATTCAAACTCGGAGAATTACGGTAATAGCCGTTCGTAGGTACTTGGGGCTCTCGTGGACATTTTTCACACTGTTGAAAAAACTTCACGAGCTTACCGCATTTCCCGAGTACCTGTCGTTAGCGTTACAAGCCCCAAAGAGACGTCCCGAGCTCTGACGTACCCGCTCCGTACATTCTGCGCACTTACCACGAGTTTGCTTTTTAAACTCGGGAGAGGTCTTGGGTAAACTCGTATAGTGGGACAGGCCCTTTACAGTAAAAGCCCTGTCCCACTGTACAAGTTCATTCAAGAGTTCTCCTGAGTTTGCCCTGATTCGAACTCGGAGAATTACGGTAATGGCCGCTCTTGGGTACTCGGGGCTCTCGTGGACATTTTTCAACATGTTGAAAAATCTTCCCGAGCTTACCATGTTTCCCGAGTACCTGCCGGTAGCATTACGAGCCACTAAGAGACATCTCCGAGCTCCAATGTACCCGCTACGTACATGCTACGTGCTTACCACGAGTTTGATTTTTATTTAAACTCAGGAAAGCTCTTGGGTAAACTCGTACAGTGGGACAGGGCTTTTAGATTGCATGGGATCCAAGGAGAGATAGCTGAATGGATAGCAAATTGGCTTCATGGAAGGAAGCAGAGGGTGATGGTGGAAGGTTGCTTCTCGGACTGGAAGCCTGTAACTAGTGGTGTACCTCATGGTTCAGCGCTGGCCCCGTTACTGTTTGTCATCTACATCATTGAATTGGATGAGAACATACAGGTCAAGATTAGCATATTTGTTGATGATATAAAAGTGGCTGGTTTTGCAGATAGTGAAGATGGTTGTGAAAGTTTGCAACAGGATCTTGATCAATTGGCCAGGTGGGCTGAGGAATGATTGATGGAAATTAATACAGGCAAATGTGAGATAATGTGAGGTGTTGTATTTTGTGATGTCTAACAAGGGCACGACCTACACAGTGAATGGTAGGCCTCTGGGGATTGTTGAAGAGCAGAGGAATCTAGGAGTGCAGGTGCATGGTTCCTTGAAGGTCGATAAGGTGGTCAAAAAGGCTTTTGGCACATTGGCCTTCATCAGTCAGAATATTGAGTATAGAAGTAGGGAGGTCATGTTGCAGTTGTATAAGATGTTGGTGAGACCGCATTTAGAATATTGTGTTCAGTTCAGGGCACCATGTTATAGGAAAGATATTGTCAAGCTTGAAAGGGTTCAGAGAAGATTTACGAGGATGTTGCCAGGACTAGAGGGTGTGAGCTAAAGGGAGAGGTTGACTAGGCTGGGTTTCTATTCCTTGGAGCACAGGAGAATGAGCAGTGATCTTATAGAGGTGTATAAAATCATGAGAGGAATAGATCAGATAGATGCAGAGGATCTCTTGTCTGGAGTAGGGAAATCGAGGACCAGATGACATAGGTTCAAGGTGAAGGGGAAAAGATTTATTAGGAATCTGAGGGGTAACTTTTTGTCACACAGGTAGTGGGTGTATGGAACAAGCTGCCAGAAGAGGTAGTTGAGGCTGGGACTATCTCAATGTTTAAGAAACGTTGGACAGGTACATGGATAGGACTGGTTTGGAGGGATATGGACCAATCGCAGGCAAGGTGGGACTAGCATTACTGCAACATGTTGGCCGATGTGGACAAGTTGGACCGAAGGGCCTGTTTCCAAACTCTATCCCTCTATGAATCTATGTGCATGTATAATAATGTCAATTGTCACTTTCTCTGAAGAAATCCTCTTCAGAAGAATCCTCTGAAGAAATGAGGCTGGTAATTTCAATTCAATATTATCATGTTCAGTGTTAAGGCCAGGATTTTGTGATGTCCCTCAAAACCACACAGAATCACTCAGATTTAATTTTTTCTCGCAAACAGGAAGGAGCCATTTGTCACCTTAGGTATATGGTGGACTGAGTGACTTAGTTCTCAGAACAATCTGTTGATTCCATTTCCCCCCTGGTGATTTTGGGTGACGTGAGAATGTGATTCTGATTCTCCAGCTACTCCACCACACGGGGGAATTCACAGTTGCTAATTAACCCGAACTTTGTAATATGGGAGGAAATTGGGGCATCTCAGGAAAATCCACACATAGCTGTGGATAAGCACAGGTTGTTGGAGCGTTATTCTGTAAAAATACTCTTACACAGTAACTGCTGTATTCTGCTCAAGGTTGTCCTTCAAAAACAAGCTGCATATAATTATTCCTGGTTAGTTCACAGGCAAAGAAGCAGTGTGGAACTTTACCTTGGAGGGTTCTTGTTTATGCATGGATGTTCCTACCTTGATGCTCTTCCTTGCCTGTTCCCTTCCCACAACCATTTTTGACGTATCTGATGTCCTTGATTCAGGATTCTTTTAGACATACTGCGTGTAAGCGAGCCCTGCGGTCTACCGAGTCCGAGCCGACCAGCGACCACCCCGTGCACTAACACAATACTACACTCCAGCAACAATTTTCAATTTTTTTACTGAAGCCAATTACCCTACCAACCTGTATGTCATTGGAGTGTGGGAGGAAACCAGAGCATCCGGAGAAAAATTATACGGTCACAGGAGGAATGTACTAACTCCATACAGACAGCACCCATAGTCAGGATCGAACCTGGATCTCTGGCGCTGTAAGCCAGCAACTCTGCTGCTACACCATTGCACCGGCCGTCTGGTTCCTGGATGCAAATGGCTCATCTTCATGACGGTCTGTCCAATCCCCTATACTCCTCCCGCACACAATGATGGTCTGAGAGCCTTCCACTTACTCGAACAATCCCGCCATCACTACCATCCTCCTTTGCCAGGCTCAACCTGTTGTCAACCTAAAACAACAGTTTGAAATCCACTTTTTTTTTTAGACCAAATGTATCATTATGGGAATTAACATGGGCCAAGCTGTGCCCTACCCTTCAGAGAATATTGATATTGCTTTATTATTGTGACGGACCAAGATACAGTGTGAATTGTTTGGGAGCTTTCCAGCCAAATCATTCTATGCCTATGTACAAGCCATACACAAGTACAATAGGGATGCAAAGTGAAAAATGTGCATTTGTGCAGTAGTTCTTGTTTCAATCCTGCTTGAGTTCTCCCCCTCAGCTCTTTCTCGTGTTATATGTTGATGAAGGCACTGTTCCCTGCATAAAACATAACCTTTTTTCCCCCTTCTCTGTTTTATATTGTCCTTTTCTCATGGAATAGGTAAGTAACCAATATTCATTATAAACCCAAAAGGTTTCAACACCTGTCTTGACTAGACCTCCCACCTACTTCCTGATGGGATTCAAGTTTCACGAGCTCCGTTGTATTTGTTCTGTACATAAGACCACAGGAGATGCAACACCTGCGCTCTTACCTTGTACCTGCGATTCAGCCAGCATCCCAGTAAGTCTGATGAAGGGTTCTGACCTGAAATGCCACCTATCCATTCTTTCCACAGATGCTGCCTGATCTGTTGAGTTCCTCCAGCACTTTGTGCTTTGATCCACTCACTCCTTCCAGGTGAAGCAGCAATTCACTTGCACTTGTTAGAATTTAGTGTTTTATGTTTGGTGCTCAACATATGATCACTACATTGGAGGTTCCAAAGGCAGATTAGATGAATGCTTTGCAGAACACTCCCATTCAGTTCACATGGCTCACCCAGAGCTTTTATCATCCGTCATTTTAAATGACCATCCCTCTCCCACTCTGACCTCTCATGATGCCAACGAAGGCAATGTATGGAACAGCATCTCATGTTCTGTTATGTTACAATCCTCAAGTCAAAAGAGAAAAGAAACATGCTGGAAATCTAAAATGAAAATAAAAAATACAGAAAATGCTCAGCTGGTCAGGCCGCACCTGTGGGAAGAGAAACTGAGTTAATGTTACAGATTAATATCCCTTTGTCAAATATTTTAGGTTTCTTCAGCAATCATTACTGGATTTAAAAATGTTTGATAACTGGCCTTGCCATTTGTCATGTGCAGTTATTCACCTGTAACAGCAGTTCAGTTTTTCTCTCCGCATATGCTGCCTGTTCTGCTGAGTATTTCCAGCAATCTCTTTTATATTAAATTTCCAACAACTGCTGTGTTCAGCAGTTCAAACACTTATTTTCTCCTCCGATTCCTTCATTAATCTCTCTGTTACACTCCTTTAGGAAGATAATCAATGATTAACAATCATTTAGGTGGTACATCTGGCATTACTATCATCTGGGCGATCCTCACCCAATCACTGTTATTCCCATTGTCCTCTCTATCTCTGCTTATCTCTGCTAATTAAAATACGCCTTTCACTTTTCCAGTTCTACTGAAAGGTCATTAACCTGAAACATTAATTATCTTTCTCTTCTCAGAAAGCAGTCTGCTCTGCTGAATATTTCCATCATTTTCTTTTTTTTTCTTCAGAATTCCAGCATCGTTTTTAAAGTTGATTTTCAATGGCTTTTACAATTTTCCTTTGTCACCACAGTTAACAATTTTTCTTTGTCAGCCGTTTTTGAGTGAAGACCACTCTCCCACCAGCACCCGATGCCTGTCAGCTACTGGGTGTCAATGTCCTATGGTTACTTGCCTTTCAAAATGGCTGCATGGTAATTGCTCGTGTCCATTCTTGTGTGGCACAATGGCACAGCAGTAGAGTTGCTGCCTTATAGCGCCAGAGAAACCAGGTTGTTTGATCCGGACTACAGGTGCTGTCTTTATGGTGTTTGTATATTGCTTGCTGGGCTGACACATTTCTCTTTCCAAACTGAAATGTAACAGCATTGTTTTGGAGACACAAAAAGCTGGAGTAACTCAGTGGGACAGGCAGCATCTCTGGAGAGAAGGAATGGGTGACGTTTCGGGTCGAGCCCCTTCTTCAGACTGGTCTTTATTTGAACTCCTTTTTTTTAACATATCAAGATGAAGGATGTTGGTTCAGTGTAGATATCACATTTGTATTATCCTCTACTATCTACCACCTTCTCACATAAAACTGCTTTACTCATCTACAAATTCAAAAAACATCTAATGTCCTCCATTGCCAGATCAAGTAAGGGCATCTGCAGTTCCAAATAATGCTGTTTTTACTTTAGTCTATTCGGGTGGCTTAACTGCATGGACAGATAGTACTCCCTGCAGCTGCAATATAATTTGTTCTACCAATTCCCATGCTGGCCTCCTTAATTGCTGCTCTCAGATCATAAATTAAATGGCAGAATATTTATCAATAATTTTTTTTCTGTCTCTGGCATCAGCTGACTGAATGAGACTGCCTGTTTAGTGTCAATTCTTACAAAATTATGTGGTGTTGTGTTTTTCAGAACCAATGTTACTGAGATCTAGATTGAGATTGACCAGACTCACTTTACACAGACCTCTGACAGCATTGCTGAGAGAAAGTTTTTCCCTCATTAATTGCAATTATGTGAGACAGCTTTTCATAATATGAACTGTGTGCGTTTGCACCCAGATAAGCCCAATGTCCAACACTGACCTTCCTTGAATGGAGGTCAATCTTGGGCCATTGCAATGCTGGTAGCTATTGTTTTGTTATGCTATGGTAACTCCGCTGGTCAGGCAGCATCCCTGGAGAACATGGATAGGTAACTTTTTAGGTCGAGACCTTTCTTCATACCCACCGTCATTTCCTATAACGGAATATGTACTGTATCATGTACAGGCAGAGGAGATTAGTTAAACTTGGCATCATATTTGGCATGTTCATTGTGGGCCGATGGGCCTATACCTATGCTGTACTATCCTATCTATCTATGTGAACTGCTGCAGGACAACTATCTAATTATTTATTTTACCAGTTCAGAAAGTGATTTGTAAACAATGGAAAAGATCTGGTGCTGCAATGCTCTCAGACTTGCTGGCCACTAATCCCTTCACTTGGAAAATCCTAATGGAGTGGCTTGCAGACCGCTGACCCCAGTTTCACTCAAGGGTGGTACAACAATAGCATCCTTTTTCTGGCACTGATGGAGTCCCTTCAGCTCGTCAGATCTACACTGACTCCCAGCAGCGGAATCCCTTCAGTCCTATTCTCTTACCAACTGTCACCCTGCAATCTTATTCTCTCCCATACGCCCAAGCTGCATCACCTTCAGTCCCTACTGATTCTTTTGCCACTTAATCACACTAAGAAATAATTTATAGTTTCCAGTTAACTTGTCAGCACTTTGGGAAGTAGGGGGAAATCTTAAGCACATGGCAGGCAATATGCCTTTACCTAACCTGGCTGAGAAGTGGTGTCGGGTTCATCAATGTGGTTGATTCTTAACTGCTCCTCAATGAGAAAACGTGACGTGAATGGATCCGTGGTGAGGATTGAACCCAGGCCCCGAACGGTGTGAAGCAGCAGCACTAACTGCCGCGGCACACCATGGCGCTTCTCCCTGGGATAGCAGCCAGCAACCTCTGGGCAGCTGAAGATCTGTCCCTTCAATGAAAATAATGATGTGCGATCTTGTTCAGAACCCCATGGTGACAGATTGAACGTTAGATTTCTGATCTCAGCCAAATAATTTGTCAAGTACCATGAGAGCTTTGCGGGCTCCAGCCAAATTATCTAAAATATTTCCTTGCTGCTTGACGTGAAGGTCTCCAGAATGAATGTGTTGCCTCCCATTAAACCATTTGAATATATGCCATTACCATGTCTCCTGCTAATCTGTTTTCCAATGGTATCACGAGGTAACAGCTACTGCAATTAGACTTTTAAATTATCTTTAGTTATAGGCAAATTTACTACTGTGAGGAACAGCTCAGAATCAGTTTGTATTGATCATCTGCGTTAAACCGACCACATCTTTGCTACGTTAACAGTTCTGCAAAGATAGTCTTTGAAATAGCTGAACCAGTAATCATGCCATGCAGCAAATTAATGCAAATCGTTGGGGGAGATCACTTATGACCTTATTGTTCAAGTTCATTGGAAGGCTTTCATATAAATTTGAAAATAGTAAACTGCAGTGTTATATTGCGGCTGTGACCACTTAGTTTGCTCTAAGCCATAACTTCCCGACCTTTCTTCATGAAGTTGACTTTGGGGTCTGTGATCTGTGATAGGTGATTTGTATAAATAGCTGTTTAAAATAAATTATTAGAAGTGATGTATGTGGTATAAGTGCATGATTTTGAATCTGTGCGCTCTAAACTGTGCCAACATTTCTGGAGCCGAAGTAGAGAAAACCACATCTTGATTAATGACTGTTAAGTGGTTTTCTTGAAAGGTTTGATAAGTTGTTTCGAATTCTGTAGTGAACTTCTCAACAGCAGGTTAATAATGGTACAAGAAAATGGGTATACGATTGTTAGCTGTAGATTCACAAGCTTTTAAGAAATACTGTGCAATCAATATTATGTGGTCCATTATTAACGAAAAGATCCCATGTGTTAGATGAATGATGAGATGCAAAGAATAATAGTAGGTGGTTGTTACATTTGTGTCGGTATGTATCTGCAGTACAGACCTACCATTGATAACACAGCAAAGGCATTAGAATATGTTACAAGAACTGTAATGTAAAACAAATTATGTAATATTTTCATTTTAAATATCATACAAATGTATTTATAACACACATTTTGTAATGTGGCAGAATGTACAAATAGGCTGATGAACTTTGGAAAATTCTTGTCATCCAATGGATTAGTGGATTCACATTGATGGTACCACCGCTGGTGTGTGGGGAATTAGGGATTTGCATGCAAGAAAGAAAACCACTGGGCTAAACCTTTGCGGATCCTTGCATAGTTCTTTTATGCCATTGCATGAAAATCACAATTTCTCGTAGGTTTAGTTATTTTCCATTATAAAATTAAAATTACATGTATATTATGTATGATTATAGTAAATCTATTGATGCTGCAAGTTTGACTAGAACTCATTACGCAGATTGTACATTTTCTTTTCCACTGGTTTGGAAACGGATCTATAATAAACACTCGACCAAGTGGGACCCGCTGGGTCCCAGTTTCACACGGGAGGGCTGGTCCTCCAACGCAATATTCCACCTCTCCACCAATTCCAATATACACACACTCACACACACACACGCGCACAATATATATGACAATATATTTTCTTGAATCTACTCACATGGCTGCGTGCGGCCTCACCACTGTGGGGCTTCTACAGTCAGCGGCATTTCCGCAATCAACGTGACCTCTGCACTTACTGGAAATGACGCAATTAGCGTGACCTCTGCACTCTCCGGAAATTACGCAATTTGCGCGACCTGTCCACTAAGCGGAAGTTACAAAATGAGCGAGACTTTTGGACTAAACACAGTCGGACATAATAAAGCATTTATTCCTTCCAAACACAGTCGGACCTAATAAAGCATTAATTCCTTCCAAACACAGTCGGACCTAATAAAGCATTTATTCCTTCCAAACACAGTCGGACCTAATAAAGCATTCCAGTTTCATGCACAGGAAGGGCAGCAGGCCAAATAACGCATGGCATTGTCATTTCATTTCATTTCATTTCCAATTAAGCATTGCACTTTCAAGCACAGGCAGGGCAGCAGGCCAAACAACTCATGGCAATATCATTAAGGGCTAACAAATCGTTTATTGCAAGTACATTGCAGACTCACAGTTCAGTTGATTCACAGCTTAGAATGACAGTTGTGGCCTCTCCCTTGCGATCTTGCAGAGTGACTGACTCACGTCCAGGCATCCAGGGTTTTATAGTCCTGCCCCCCCCCCCGGAAGGGGCGTTACCTCCATCACAGTGATTGACAGACGAGTGGACCAATCAGCTGATCTCAATGTTTTTTAAACATTCATAACTTTTTTATTTTTCATCGATAGGAAAAATCCTCAGGGGTGGCTCAGCGGAGGAGGACTGTGAGTAAGATGGCCATAAATCACAGCGATGCAGGGTAGCGTTTTTTCTAAAATCAATATACAGCGCAGACAGGAAGTGGTCAAGATGAGACTTTTAATTATATAGATAGATTTAGGCATTCTGCTGTTGTCTTATCAACCATCAATCTTTCTGCATCATGACATTTCCCTTTCCCGTCGTTGATTTGAGTAGGATTTGAAGCCCAACCATATAACGAAGCAAATCAGGATACATTGGTCCAGACTTCTGCTAGTCTAATAACTCCAGTTTGGTGTTATTGAACAAGTCGAAGTCTGGACCATTGATCCCAGACACGAGATTGAATTCCTGCAGCTGGGTAGTTTAAATTAAATATATATTTTTTAAGACAGTTGGCCAGAGAGAGTAGTCATAATACTATGGGGTTGTCCATCTTGTTTATATGCCTTTACCTGGCCTGGCTGAGAAGTGGTGTCGGGTTCATCAATGTGGTTGATTCTTAACTGCTCCTCAATTCAGACCCATTGCAGGCAATATTTGCATCTCTCAGTAAAATCATTAAAGTAGTTACCAATGCTCCCAAAACAGGAGTGGTAGGGTAGAAGGAGAAAGGTTGTGAGGGTCAGAGAGGTTTTAATTTACTCCAGCCTGGCTACCTGGCAATTTGGAAAAACCGATAAAAGAATTACATGGCAGGAGGAGGAGGTTGTAGTAATGGGGAAGCGAATTAATAGCAGGGGATGGGATGCTTTAGTTTAGTTTATTGTCACATATACTGTGGTACAGTGAAAAGCTCTTTTATTGTGTGCTATCCAGTCAGCAGAAAGACAATACATGATTACAATCGTGATATGCACGTGGTAGGCTGTTAGTGTAAGGTAGGCCGTGAGACTCATAAAGCACAGAAACCGGCCCTTCGGCCCAACTTGCCCATGCTGACCAAGCATCCCCCATCTATACTGGTCCCACCTGCCCTCGTTTATCCCACAAAACCTTTCCTGACCATGTACCTGTCCAAATGTCTTTTAAATATTGTTACAGTATTTGCCTCAACTACCTCCTCTGACTGCTCATTCCTTGGAGGAAGGCTTGATAGGCGGAGTCAGAGGAAATCAAGAACTGGATAAAGTGGAAGGAGTCAGGCAGATTATAGGGAGTCATAGATTAGGTTATTGCCAAAAATGCTCCTGTTAATTAGGTCCCTGAAGCGGTGCTGTAACTGCAGTTGCCTTCTGACCCAGTCTTTCTTGCCTGCCAGGTTTCCCCAGTTTCCCTGAGGCCAGACAAACCTGGTTTGACAGAGTGAACGTTTGACAGCTTCTGAGGATAGAGGCATGCATTCTCCTTAAATGCTTTCTGTCACTAGCAAATGGGAACCACTTGTTGCTTGCCCCACCCAGGCTCTGATCCCAACTGAGGTGGAGAAGCAATGATTGAAGCTTGAGTTACCTTCGTTGATTATTTTATTGATTTTCATTTCCTTTCCAGTGTTTATTTGAAAAAATGCAATCCTTTCCCCTGTTCTCACCAGTTTAGTTTAGAGATACAGCGCGGAAACTGGCCCTTGGCTCACCGAGTCCTTGCCGACCAGCGATCCCCGCACACTAACACTATCCTACACAAACTAGGTACAATTTATGATTAAACCAAGCCAATTTTACTTCGGAGTCACGTGAGTGACTACGTGAAGAAGACTCTGCCTGGCGCATGCTCGGCATTACGTCGACACATGTGAAGCTCAGACAGGGTGGAGAGCGCAGCTCCCACCAGCGTAAGTTTAACCCGCAGGTAAGTCGCTGTTGAACTTCCTTGCTAGTGGGTTTAAACTCTGTACGTCTGCAGAGCCAGCAAGAGTGCTGATGTGCTTTGAAAATTTTTTAAAAACTCTGTAAACTCTGGCTCAAAATACGGAGCCAGCTAGAGTGAATGTATTTTTAAACTGCGGTAATTGAATAGAACACGCTGGAACCGCAGTTTCCGATTTAGATCGGATCGGGAGATAAGGGCTGCTTTAAAAGCCGGCTCCCGCTATTTACCGCTATTTAGAATGGGTTTGGAGATAACGGCTGCGCTAAATGCCGGCTCCAAATACCCAGTAATTGTAAAATAAAGTCTGCTCTGAGTATATGTTACCAGATGGAGTTTTCGTTATGGAAATGTGTGATACTGAGGTTAAGGAGACGAGGCAGCCTACAGAGAGGAAGTCCTGAAGTTGACAACCTGGTGCTCAGAAAACAACCTGGTTCTGAACACCAAGAAAACCAAAGAGCTCATTGTCGACTTCAGGAGGCACAGCACCGACTTAGCTCCCTTATACATCAACGGTGAGTGTGTGGAGAGGGTTCTACACCTTCCGGTTTCTCGGCTTCCTTATCTCCGCTGACATCTCCTGGACAGATAACATCACAGCGGTCATCAAGAAGGCTCAGCAGCGGCTGCACTTCCTGAGGGTCCTCAGGAAGCACAACCTGGACTCCAACCTGCTGCTGACCTTCTACCGCTCGTCCATTGAGAGCCTGTTGACATACTGCATTACAGCATGGTACGGCAGCTGCACCATGGCAGACAGGGAGAGGCTTCAGAGGTAGTTAGGTCAGCACAGAAGATCATCGGCTGCCCTCTCCCCTCTCTGATGGACATTTACACCTCCCGCTGCCTCAGCAGGGCGAAGAACATTATCAAGGACAGCTCCCATCCTGCATTTGGCCTGTTCAAAACCTGCTGCCTCAGGGAGGCGCTATAGGTGCATCAGCACAAGGACAAATAGACTCAAGAACAGTTTCTTTCCAAAATCCATTATCTCCCTGAACTCACACATGTACTGACTTCACAAGCCTAACCCCCGACCTTCATCTATCCACCTACTGTAATTTGTACTGTAACTGTAATTCTACTTATCCATTGTCTTTTATAGATATGTACATAGCGTCGCAGAAACTGTGCACCTTATTTCCCCCTCCCCTTTTTGTTTTTTACACTGAGTAGGAGCAGCTTTTAATCTCATTGTACATGTGTATAGTGACAATAAAAAGGCATTCATTCATTCATTCATTCATTAATACAAATATTCTGCAAGCAGAATGGCCTGTCAGAATTACAATTTTAAACATATATGGTTTATGCACCAATACAAAACAGTAAATAAGTAACTCTCCTCCAAGGGAGGACAAAAATGTGGGGGAGGCTGGAAATGGAGAAAATGCTCCACACTTGACTTAGTCAAGGGTTCTTGACCCAGGTATGTCTTCCTGTAAGCAGGCTCCAAAGGAGTTTTCATACGCTGAGTATGGTGCCTATGAAAATGGGAATTCAGGATTCTCCAGTACCTTGGTTAGGTCTGGATGAGATCACTAGAGCAAGATAAAATGCTCCAAATTCTAATCAGTCAAGGGTTCTAAAGACCCATGAGATTCTTTTCCGAAGGAGTTTACCTACACTGAGTATGGTGCCTATAAAGAATGAGAATCTCATTCACCAGAATTGCCGTACATAGGTCTGGATGAAGTATTTAGAGCAAGATAAAAATGCTCAAAATTCTAAACAATTAAGGTTTTAAGACCCATGAGATTCTAAGCAGGCTCCGAAAGGAGTTTCCATACACTGAGTATGGTGCCTATGAAAAATGAGAATCTCATTCACCAGTGCCTTGTTTAGGTCTGGATGAAGTCTCCTAGAGCCTTCGGAGTACCAGGGCAGGATGAAACTGATCCTGACTCGGGAGTACCAGGGCAGGATGAAACTGATCCTGAAGCTGGTGTCCCTACTTATGTGCATACACCAGAGCACAATAAAAATGCTCCGGGTGTTCCCGATGTAGCACCAAGTTTTGCTATAATCGGTATGGACTGGTGAGGCTATGGATGAACCTGACGGCCAACATTATTTGGTTTCTCACCTACTCCAAGAAGCTGTTATGACTGAAACAGTAAAAAACATATAAAACACCCGTTTATTGTGCCTCGCTCAGGGTGCCAACAGTAACTCAGTAATTGGCACCCATGAGTGTAACGATGCAAGGACAGGAAATGTGTTCCAGCATGTCCTCTAGCTGATATTCAGTTGGCATCAC
Organism: Okamejei kenojei; assembly: GCA_035221665.1. Classification (NCBI taxonomy): domain Eukaryota; kingdom Metazoa; phylum Chordata; class Chondrichthyes; order Rajiformes; family Rajidae; genus Okamejei; species Okamejei kenojei. The sequence goes on along the minus strand of JAVHYY010000439.1, from coordinate 6,455 downwards.
TGCATTTGGGGAAGACACATGGGTCGATAATGTCCAATACTTTTAAGACAAGCTTGTGTTACTCTGCAATGCATATTCAAACCCAATTGTATGATGAAAATTGCCATTGGCTAACATTATACCCAATAAAATGCAGAATTATTGGGAAAGCTATAACCAGATTTATGATTGATGAAAAACTGCCCAAACAATTAAGGATATTTGCCTTATAAAACTTCTCATCCCTGCTTTGAGAAAACAAACAGGTTGAATATGAACCCCTATATTAAGAGAAGGAAAATCTTCTGGTTCATTTACGGAAGTACAGAAACTTCATTCTATCACACATGGAATTTCTGGGAAACAACCTCTGGTAGGTTGTAAGATTACAATTGTTTTGTAATTCTGCAATTAAATCTGATCGGCTTGGTGTTTGAATGTACCAGGAACTCGTCAGGTAGAGATAATATATCCCAGACACGAGTATGGGGGTTGCAGAGTCATTCTGGGACTCACAAACTTAAATTTATAGTTTCAGTATAGGCATTTTAAAAAAGTACACTTCAACACTGTAACAAAGTTGTATATCACAAGGCTGCAATTATGGCCTATTATTAGACCTAAAAAAGATGCCTTATTATTTCAGGTACTTAAATTAATTGAATGGGTCAGCTGAAGGAATTACCTAATGGGTTAAATTCACCCTGCATATTGGGGCTCACACAATTATTGAAACCCAGCATTGGTGTTAATGAGGGCTGCAGAAAGCGCTTCACATTGTAATGACTTATCTATAGGGTAATGTTAATTGTAAATGGGAGACCAGCTGAAGAACTGGGTTCAGCAACCATAAGCCTAATTGAAAGGCTAAGGTTCTGTACATCCAAACAACATGTTAGTTACAGGCATCCCAAACAATTGATTATTTGGGGTTTGTCATTAAAAACAGTTGATATGTCATAACTTTACCAACAATTAAGGTTGGCGATGTTACAAATGCCTGTACTTATCTTGGTAAAAACATTATCCCACCATCCAAGAAGTATCTACCGGTTACTGTTAAAGTTGATAGTGGGTAAAGTGATCAAAGTCTGCAAAGACCAAAATAGAATAAGCATAAAAAAGCGTGCAGGTCATTGATTAGGTCCATGCAGTTTACCAATTTTAAAAAGGTTGAGCTGAATTGCAATGATGGATTCTCAATGTTGCACAAGTTACTAGAAGTAAAAATGTGCTTGTTCAGCAGTCTTCAGTGGTATTACAGACTGATGGGAGTGCTCTCAGATGGGGAGCCAAGGACAACGACACCAGTTGTGGTGGTCGATGGACTGTCCAAGACGATTTAATTCTCCAAACACATGGTATGAATTATTTGGAGTTATTGGGGGCGTTTTAATGCATTGATAGGCCGTTTGTTCTACAATAAAGAACATACATGTTCAAATTACGAGTAGACAATACCACAGCAGTGAGAGAAGACAATATTGTGGTAAGACAACAGATCACGAATGTTCAATGAACAATACAGAATGAATGTTAAAATTCAAAAAGTTTAAAAAACTTTGTCAGACAGTATGAGTACCAAATGTTGATCTGTTGTGTCTGGCTTAAATCTCCAGTGGTCTAAATGTGTCTCATGGGAGCCAGACCCAGGATCAATAGCGGTGGATGCATTCTCGCTACATTGGGGAAGTATAGTCTTTTATGTTTACGCCATTTTGCCTGATTAGGCAATGTTTCACCAAAATAGAGCAAGTCTCCGCCGCAGGCAATTTGGTGGTTCCAAATCGGTATTGCTTCTCGCCTTTTGGCTAAGATCAAGTGTAGTATCTGTTCTTATCAGTTCAATATCTGATACGTCCCTTATCTAGGGACCATTACTACACAGCCATTGTTCCCATTGGTACTCATAATAATGATTCAGACATTCATGAACAAATCCCAGGTGCAGTAATTGTTGGTACATCCAGTAACAGCAGAAGTCATCCATTGCATGACCGTATTAATTGTTAAACTGCAGTTCTGATGGAATGTCGGATAGGACCATGGATGTCAAAACTGCAGCTTGGAGATATAGCACTAAGAAACAATATATGTTTTATATAAGGAATGGGAAATCTTTTGTATACAGTCAGATATATTTTAATCATACTGCAAACATATCGGATGTATTGGAGTTCCTTGCAATGTTGCACCTGAGGTTATAGTACCATTAATGGAGCTCGGAGTGCTTTGTCCTCCTATTTCGAACAATTTTCAGAATGACAATTTCTCGGGTCTTATTCGTTAATATCCCGATTTATGATAGGAATTTTAATAAATCCTACCAAACCCAGATACAGAAATCTGGGATGTCAGTACAGTTCTCACTTGTTTTGGCAATGGACTCCCATTACGTCACTGTCCCTTTTCAGAAGTTAAAATTTAAAGTGGCTATGCTGATGACATTAATATCAGCACAATGATACAAACATACAAATTGCGGTTACATTGTATGCAGAGTTGTCTGTAGATAAAATGACGATTTATGTCAATGATCTAAAGCAAACAAAGCAAGCCAAGAAAGGTTGGAACCAATGTCATCTTTAAGACATAACTCTGTCAACTAAACATTGTGTGTGGTTAAGCATCTGATTTAATATATATTGAATTAACAGTCTCCGGATTGTGAGACCACCAATGTTCATTACCTACAAGAAACATATAACAAAGGGACAGTACATACTATTTCTAGATGGATAAACAGGTTCTGGATTAACTGGAGTAGACACTGATGTGTTTAAATCTCACTCCACAAGGGCGGTATCAATGGTCCGGGCGCAAAGGGAGGCAGGACATGCCGCTCGACCAAATTCCTGGAGACCGCACGCGCAGGGTGGTCTAAAGAGGAACTTTTCTAGATTTTTATGATAAACCTGTGTCACAGTGCCAGGGTTTCACATGCAGTGTTGGGTTCTGTTCAAATTGTTTGCTTTGTTGCATATCATTTGTTGTAATTTCCCCCGGGATAGAGGGTTATTACTTTTCTTTTTATTATTATTATTAAAATTTTATTGCATAATTTCAAGCAATATATATTATTTACTCACTACAACTGTGTAAAACTCAAGCAGTGTGTCATATGGAATGACTACGGCATGAAAAATTCACAGAGCTTCAAATCTTCTCGTAGTCACTCACGTGACTCCGAAGTAAAATAGTACAATTAAACGATAACATACCAGTTTGAAGTTATGATCGATTATTTTATGAGAAGGGGGGGGGGAAAAGGGGGGGGGGGGGAGAGTATTACGATGAGGGAATTATGTGCCACCATTCCTAACCCCGTAATATAAATGATCTCTGGTAGTTCTAGTCTATGTAAAGCCTTACATCTTACGCCCGGCTATAGGTTCTGTGGTTTTTCACGCCGCTGCTTTGAAGTATGCCGAGCATGCCCAGGCGGTGGTTCTCCTCACATAATCCCTCATTGTAACTCCTCATCAAAATAACGATCAAACTTCAAACGGAATGTTCTCGTTTAATCTTACTGTTAACCAATAAAACCTGTACCTTGTTGGATTGTGGGAGGACAACGATAATCGGAAAAAACCCCCACGTTTGGGGAAAATACCAAATTCCATACAGACAGCACACCTGGTCAGGATTGAACCTGGTTCTCTGGTGCTGTAAGACAGCAACTCTAACGCTGTGCCACCCTGCCGCTTCTCTTTTGTTTCGTTCTCTCCCGATGTACAGGAGGCTTGAGTTTGTCTGTGTACATGATGTAGAATCAGTATGCTAAACCTAGTATTCCTGATGTCCTGAATTACCAAGGTTGCCCTAGCTGTGATTTCGTAGTGAGTTGTGATCCCAGAAAGCTCCCCGGCTCCTTTGCACTTTGTGGCTTGGCATCACTGTGGTGCAAGAGCCTATTTCCCCAGGCTTGGGACTGTGATTTTACTTCCGTGCAGATTCACAAACGTCCAAACAAGGAAGTACTGATGCTGGTAACTGCACATAGGGTGCAATTAGTGCCGTGGAAAACTCATCAGGTCAGCAGCATCTCTGAAGACAATGGATAGGTGACGTTTGGGTGAGTCCCACCGTGCACCTGCGCAACTGTTATCTCAACCACATTGCCAATGTAGCATTTGCTTTCCTTGTTGTCATAACTCTTCCTTTTTGCTTACTTTCCAGAATTGAGTCAATGTTCACTTGATTTAAATATCCCGTGGAAACTAAAACTGAAAAAGTATGAGATAAGATATTCTTTCCCTCGCTACTTCATTATAATTTGGATAAACAGAAAGGAGTTGTTACTGAGGTCATACAGTGAAAGGTGAGGAAAGCCAAAGCAAGGGCGGATCCCCATTGCATGTAATCCATTGAGAACAGAAAATAACCACTTTAAATCTCCTGAGTATTAGCCGCCCTGGCACGACGTGCGTTGTACCACTTTTAAAGGTTACACCCATATCACGAAAATCCATTGGTGAGGTCAGTTCATTTTAAAAATTTGAATTTCAATAAGAATCAGAAATATACCTTGGTTTACATGTCATTGCATGCCAACAAAATCAAATCTTCTCACTGGAGCTTCCCACCACCAACCACTGCTCACCACACCCAGCGTAGCCAATCCCACGCACACAATCAAGTTCACCAACCCAGGCTACGCTTCATCCAAAATCCCACTCCAAACTAGATCGTTCAATCAAATTGCTTACCCAATTCAAAGCCATGGATCATTACTTACAACATCCCCCTCCACATCCCATCTCCATTCCTCCAATGGGCCCTTTTCTCCGATATGACTTGCCATGCCAACCTCCAATTAGCACCCTGGGCAGCAATTGGCAACCTCAGCCGTAACTGAACTACAGTGGGCAAGCTCACCACGACCTACTAATCTTCCAGCTCTTGCTGTTATTTTTATCGATTCACGTCTGCAATTTTACAGCCTGAGGGCGAATACCTAACTATCTCCAATGGTCTTAGCCATTTCTCTGCAATCTTCTTGCAACAACTCGACAACAACGAGATTATCTTCCATTCTCGTCATTTTCTTCCCCTTGTTTCGTTATAGTTTGTTGTCACATTACCAAGCTTTTTTTTGATGCATGCTATATCAGTCACGGAAGACTGTACATGATTACAATCAAGCTGTTCACAGTGTGCAGGTACAGGCTACCGGAATAACAGATGGTGCAAGATAAGGTCATAAAGTACTAATTAAAGCTACTGAGGGATTTTCAATGAGGTAGATGGTAGGTCAGACCGCTCACCTCGATGGTGATAGGAAGTTTCGTTGCCAATAACAGCATGGAACCTTTTGTGCTGTATTCCTTGATGTCAACAGAAAATCGTAAAACCTACAAATGTTTTGAAGTTCCAGAATTAAAAAAAAAACTGTAAATTCTAGTAATACAAAGGCAGGTCCGTCAAGACTTTTGTGCAAAGAGAAATAGAATTGATGTTTTTAAACTGAACAATGGGAAATCTATGAGAATGCAGGGTGAATATGGACGAAGTGTTGGGGGAGTGGCAATGCATGGCAGATTAAGTTTAATGCGGATAAGTGTGAGTTTAACCACTTTGGTTAATAAAAAAACAGTAAGGCAGATTATACTATCTAAACTCGTCAAGTTTGATAAAATGGAAGTACAACGGGATCTGGGGATCCTAGTTCATGTCAGCCTAAGAAAGTAAGCATGCAGGTACACCGGCAGTGAAGAAAAGCGAAATGGCATTTGGCCTATACAACAAGAGATTGAGTATAGGAGCAAAGAGGTCCTGCTGCGGATGTACATTCCCTAGTGATACACACCTAGAGTATTGAGTGCAGCTTTGTCCCCTAATTTATGAGAAGTAAATCCTTGCTATAGAGGTAGTGCAGTCATAGGTTTACAAGTAAATTCCCAGGATGGCCGACTGTCATTATGTTGAGAGAACGGAGCACTGGCTTGTACACTGGAGTTTAGAAGGGTGCGAAGGGTATACATGCAGCCATTGTTAACGGGTTTGGACACACGCTAGAGGCAGAAAACATGTTCACGAAGATGGGAGTCCAGAACCAGGAACCACATATTAAGAATACGGGTAAGCCATTAGAACGGAGACCGAGAACACACAATTTCTCACAGAGAGTTGTGAGTCTGAGGAATTCACTAGTCCCAAGGGAGTTAGGAGGCCGAGTCCTGGAAACTTGCAGAGAGAGCATAGATAGCAGTCAGGAGCAGGCAAGAATTGGGTTACTGATTGGTGATGAACAGCCATGGATCACATTGACTGCCGGTGCAGGCTCGAAGGGACAAATGGCCAACTCCTGCACCTTTACTATGTCTATTGTCAAAGGTGGAAAGAGAGAAAAACATATAAGATAAAAAAGTTGGCCAATGTTTGATGGGTGATGGTTTCGATCGGAATGAAGGGTGATAGAAAACAAAGAAACATAGAAAATAGGTGCAAGTGGGAGCCATTCGGCCCATCGAGGA
>JAVHYY010000438.1:0-89514 GCA_035221665.1 Okamejei kenojei | reverse complement strand
AGTGTATGGCGTTGTTTTCCCGCCCTCCTGAAGTCCAACACCATCTCCTTCGTTTTCCCCAACGTTGAGAATGAGGTTGTGGGGATTTGCCCCATCCTTGAGCAGCTCACACCTCCATCCATGTACGCCGACTCATCATTGTCACTGATGAACCCCCCTCTGTTGTGTCATCAGCGAAACTTGTTGATGAAGTTGGTTGTTGAGTCAAGCAGTACAGTCGTGTGTAAGCAGACTAAACAGCAGGGCTTAGGACACAGCCTTGGGGCCGAGCCATGCACACGCTATGGTTTTTGATTGTCCACTGCCCACCCTGACTGTCTGCTGCCGTTGCGATAGAAAGTTCAGGACCCAGTTACATGTGCCAGCGATCACCCCCAATAACTCAACTTCTCCCCAGCTGCTGCGAGAATGATTGTGGTAAAAAGCAGAGCTGAAGTCTATGAAGAGGATCCTGGCATTAGTATTTTTCCGATCAAGGTGTGGCAGTATCGTGGTTCAGTGTTGTTGAGACTGCAATCCTCTGTGGATCGGGTTGGCTTCTGTAGGCGAACTGCAGTGGTCAGGTTCGGCAGGCAGGCTATTTTTGTATATGCTGCATAACCAGGTCGCTCAAAAACGCTTCATTAATTTACCTATGGTGGATACAAGCCACAGGTTCCGAACGTCATTATGGCATGCTGGAGTGTTTGGTTCTTCGGGACAGGAATGATGGTGGCACTCTTAAGACAGTTGGCACTACTTGCCTGGGCTGAGCGAGTGTTAAAAATATCTGTGAAGCCATCTTTCAGTTGTCTCGGTCGCAGTCTCTAGCAACGCAAATCCCAGGCATGGTTTGTCCCGGCCCCTGTGCTTTGCCTGGTTGAATGCTGCAAAGGCCTAGTACATCCTCTGTTGGGCCTTTTATGACAGTGGAAACGATGGAAGCCCCCCACTTAAGGTCCTTGGAGAAGATGGTTCCTAGATAAATTAAAAGACTCCACAGATGTGACTGTGTTGATAGATTGATGGTGATTGAGTGTGATGGGTAGGGGGCGCTCACCTAAAGTCTACAATCCGGGTTATTCCTGACCTGGGGGACTGGTCTGAGTAGAGTTTGCAACTTCTTCTGTGACCATGTGGGTTTTCTCTGGTTCTCCAGTTTCCTCCACATCCAAACACTAGTGAATGAGTCATTTTAATTGGCCTTGTTAATTGGTTAACAAGACCTGCCCCTGGTTTTGTTTTTGTTTTAGGTTTTAGGTTTATTATTGTCATGTGTAGTCAGGCACAATGAAAATATTAGTTTTACATGCCATCCACTCAGATCCGATAAAAACTATCAATATAATACATTCAAATCAATCTCACGCACAACAGGTTTGGCCAAGGGTAGATACCAGAGTGAAGACATTGTAACACATCAGTTCCAGGGACAAAGTTCAATATCAGACAGTTCCCAGGTTATGGAAGGACTGTGCAGCATCCTGAAACAGAGACTAAACAAGTCTGGTGATGGGCGTTTACAACGCGTCCTTGCCTTCTTCCCAACGGAGCATGGAGGTGAAAGAATGACCAGGGTGGGATGTCTTTAATGGCGTTTTGGCTGCTTCTTCGAGGCAGCGTGAATTGTGGATAACATCAAAAGTGGGAAGTCTAGTTTGTGTCAGTGAAGCTACACCCCAGGGCTGAGCAGCTGATATAAATATCAATAGCCTTTATTTTTCAGTGAAATTCCAGAGACATTTCACCGCCTTGCAAAAACAGTGAACAATTGTGCGGTGAAGGACTACAGGGAAGATTCTACAAGAACAGTGATTCTGAGCGTCTGGGCCCTGTGTACCAAGCACTCGCATGTTTTTACTGATGCAGGTTGCAAACATTAGTGGCATTGATATAACGTCTGGGAAGGTAATTGAATTGCGCACAGCAATGTATGTAGGAATAATAAGACCCCAATTAGAGTGGTACAGCACAGAAAGCAGGCCCTTCCCACCTAAAAACCCAAATCATCCACGATGCCCACCATGCCTCATCTAAGCCAGTCCCATCTACCACCCACATTTGGCCCATATTACTCTGAACCTTTCCTATCCAAATGTATTTTAAATTCAGGAATTAAAGAAGAACTTTAAAAATTAATCAGAATAAATATGGTCAAACAAGTCCGAACTAAAATTTGTAAATAAAGAAGTTAAAAACTTTATGTAAATTAAAAAACAAGTATCGTGTATGTGAATTTAATAATTTGAAGGTTTTGAAATAGGAACCTCGTTGGTTTAAGCTGGAAGGCTCAGAGAAGATTTACGAGGATGTTGCCAGGATTCAGGGCCTGAGCTACAGGGAGGGGTTGTTCGGCTGGGACTTTATCATGAGAGCGCAGGAGACTGAGGCACGATCTTGTAGAGGGTATAAAATTTCCAACGGGAATAGGTAGGGTGAATGGGGCTTTATTTTGCCCAGAGAGCAGGGAATCAAGAAACCAGATAACACAGGTTTAAAGTGAAAGGGAGAAGGATTCAATAGCAACCGGAGGGAGATAACAGTTTCAACACACAGGGTGGTGGGAACATGGAACGAGCTGCTAGAAGATGTAGTTGGGGCAGGTACCACTACAATATTTAAAATACATTTTGGCAGGTGCATGGATAGGAAAGGTTTCAAGGGATATGGGCCAAAATGGTACTGGCTTTCTTCGGGCATCTGTTGGGCAGGAGGAGTTGGGTCCAAAGGGTTGTCTGCGTTGTATGATTCGTTCAATTGAATGAATTGATGAACTGTGAGTGGCCGGTCGTGTGTCACGCTCCCTTGAAGCTGCTCCCTCACTGGCATGATTGGAGCTGCTGAAACTGCTCCAGGTCTAGTCTGTAGGGACAGCAGCCGACCGATCGACAGCCCGATACAATGAAACAGGGAGCTGGAGCTCTGTCGCCTGACTCCATCAAGATCCAGGCTGAGAGACTGTGGGGAGAAACTTTCAGGGAGTTTGGTTCAGTTGTCCATGTGGACGGCCCTCTGAACTGATCGTAGTCATCAGTCTGCCTCCCTGACAAAAGCTAAGTCCCAAAGTAGCAAACTCTAATCCTACCGTTTAACCAGCCTGGCCTCTCCCCGGAGCAGTGATACACTGGAACAGTAGTCTCGGGAATCTTCCATCCGCCAGAACTGAAACAACAATCAGAGAGTCAGCCCCTGAACTGGGGTCTCTTATTCAGTGAGAGAGAGACCAGGAATTGAGGACAATCTGTCCGCATCCCGTCCTATTTCAATATCACCCACTGCCTGATAATCTCCCGTTGAATCCCGGCCCCTATCCTCCCCGTCTCTCACGGTACAGAATGTCCACATCCCAGTTTTTACTCACTGTCCCTCTGTGATAACTGACAACCTGATCTTCCATCATGTCCTCACCCCTCCTCCTCCCTCACTGACTGAGTTGGATGGAATAATTCCCTCACATCACCTGTTGAATCTGTACCACCTTCAGCAAGGTTTGCATCGGACTTCCATTGGCCATTTGTGCACTGAGTGTTGGAACAATCCGTGCTCCTCCAGGGCTGATCCAGGACGGTGTGGATTACTCATGGGTCACTGTGTACGGAGTCTGTGGGTGGGACACAAGATGATGGTCAGTGTCAGTGTAATGTCCACTTGTCATCACACAGCCTCTGATACACACAGCTGCACTTCCACTGTTCATGGAGCAGACAAACCTCAGTTTTATTCTCCAAGCGCAGATAGACCACCCCATATAAAAGCCTCACACACGCTCCATTTCAAACCGTTGCCCCATTGCTGACCCCCATCTGCTAACTTGCTGTGGCAGATATATTGGTCTGATACAGTAAATCTTGCATTTATCTATCACCAGTGAAACTCTCTGGCTGCACTGGAGTGTGTTAGTGAACTACACGAGGAGTTTGGCTACTGTTGTAATGTGGGACGTTCAGCAGCCAGTTACTGAAGAACTATGTTTCCACGAACAGTTGATCAATAATGTGTTGTCCGAGATACAAGGAACTGCAGATGTTGGTTCACTAACAAAGCACAGAGTGCTGGAGTAACTCAGTGGGTCAGGGAGCATCTCTGGTGAACATGGATGGGTGACACATCCGGCCGGGATCCTTTTGAAGAAAGATCCTGACCTCGAAACGTCACAAATCCTTGTTGCCCAGTAACGTTGCTTGACCCGCTGAGTTACTCCAGCACCTTGTGCTAATTTGGGGCAATTGATGAGAATGTGGGGAGAATGGGATCAGAGTAGGAATGGTGTAAACAGGTCGCCTCATTCTGTGGGCCAATGTTACAGGCTCTGTCACCCATCAATGTGCTCCATGTTCAAGTCTCCCACCCCAGTCATTCCTGCTTCTCCCCGCTCCGTCCTGGCGGCTGTGAGGGGGTGGGGGTGGGACAGTGGGGGTGGGGGGAGTGGAGTGTGTGTGATGTGGGAGGGGGAGTAGGGAGGCTGTGAGGGGGGTGGGGGTGGGACAGTGGGGGTGGGGGAGGGGAGTGTGTGATGTAGGAGGGGGAGTGGAGAGGCTGTGAGGGTGGGGGTGGGACAGTGGGGGTGGGGGGAGGAGTGGAGTGTGTGTGATGTAGGAGGGGGAGTGGGGAGGTAGTGGTGAGGCTGGGAGGGGTGGGAATTTTCGAGGTTGGAGAGGGGGCAGAGGGTGGGTGCAAGAAATGGCCAGGTGGCGGGATGGGGGCTGGTTGGGGTGTCCAATGCAGGAGGGGATGTGGGGGGTGGGGTACAGAATGCAGGAGTGGAAAGGACAGAGGGGGATGGGGGGGGGGGGGGGTGATAGCCGGGAGGGGGGGTGCGGGCTGCTCTGTCCTGGGGGAATTTTTACTATCAATGGAACAATGAGAAGAGCCGTCAGCCAGAAGGGGCTGTGACAAAATCAGGATGCAGGGGTAGGGGGCTCAGATTGGGGGCTCCGTGGTCAGGCGGGGGGGGGAGGCAGGTTGGCACGAGCCACGTTCTCTGCCTGGGACATCCTGCCCAGCTTCAGTGGTCACCCTCAGCCACAGTGTGTGTGTGGGCTGTGCTGTTCAATGTGGGGCCAGGGGAGGGGGGACCATGGCAGACACGGGCAGTTCACCAGCTGGGGGGGCAACAGTACCGGGGTGGGGTGGGAGGTGGGGGGGCAACAGTACTGGGGGTGGGAGTGGACAGGGTATTGGTCCAGGTATTCTAGTTGGAGTATGTGACCCCGACTGTAGACGGGGTCACATGTCATTCATAGGGAAGGGGACAGGGAGTGGGGGTGGAGGTCACAGGTCACAGGTCACTCCAGGAAGGCGATGTCCAGACACAACAGCTTGACCAGACTGTGGGAGAGGGAGATCTGAGTGAGGGGATCACTGACCACAGACCGCAACATTCAGCCCTGTGTGTGGGCTGATGACTCGGGACGTCCCAGAATTCACCCCCTCCCCCCCTCACACCCCCCCCATTACACCCCCACACCCCCCTCACCCCCCACCCCCCTCACACCCGCACCCCCCACCCCCCACCCCCCACCCTACAACCCCCACCCCCACCCCCCCTCACACCCCCCCACCCCCCTCACACCTCACAACACCCCCCCCACCCCCCCTCACAACCCCCCACAAGCCCCCTCACACCCCACAAGCCCCACCCCCCTCATATCCCCCTCCCCCACCTCCCCTCACACCCCCCCACCCCCACCCCCCTCACACCCCACCCCCCTCACACCCCACAAGCCCCCCCACCCCACCCCCCTCACAAGCCCCCCCCACCCCCCACTTTATCAACATGGGGAGCAACATACCTGCACAATACACACTGCAATCGGCTGTCGGCTTCAGACGATACACAAAATAACCACCACAGTTTTTGATTGTGATCTCCTGTTGCTCGTGGCAGGTGTGTGTAACCAGGTGAAACAGACTGTCCTGGTCACCTCCCCGTCTCCCACACTGGGATGGAAACCTGCAATGAGGTTTATAAACATTGTAAAATGTACCCGGTCCCTCAGTGCAGCAGGGAATGTGAATCTGGAGCCGGTGTAACAGTGATCACGACCCAGTCAGTCTCAGTCTCAGTCTCCGTCAGCGGTGAGCTGCTGCCCTCACCCTCCCCACCCACACTCCCCACAGCAGCAGCTGCTCCCTCACACCCTGTGTGTCACTGGGCTCTTGAATGGACACACATTGCCCACCCCTCACCTGCCTCAGCTTCAGGCTGACTGGCCATTAAACATCACAAAGTCTTCAACTTTCACACATATTTAGGACACAAACATTGAAAATACTAAACTATTAAAGTAAAATCAGAATATTAAAACAAAGTCATGTTTTGCAAAAAGTTAATTTGATGAGCTTAAAGCAGAGAAGTCTTGTTCTAACTATGAAGTGTGTTGATGAGGCCACACCCTGGCCACGCTCTCATCTTGCTGCTACCATCGGGAAGAAGGTGCAGGAGCCTGAAAACTGCGACCTCCAGGTTCAAGACCAGCTTCTTGCCAGCAACTATCAGCATCTTGAACACTGCACACACTAGCCTCAGCAACCACGATGTTCCATCGACTGTGTCTTTGGTTGCACTACAGACTTTGGTGTTTGCACTATTACAGTTACCTAGTGTTGTGGTTATTAATTCATTGTGTTTATTATTGTTCTATTTTATCTGTAGTGCTGTAGAGATCTGGATCATCACTCTGACCTTTGCTAAAGTAACAGAGTGCATCAGTTGTACATACTGGTACACCTACCCTTTAACCAGCCGGGTCTACACGCAGAGCAGCGATAGATTGGAACCGCACTCTCAGGAATCTTCACGTTGCCGTAACTGAAACAACAAGCAGAGAGTCAGCCCCCGACTGAGGGAAAGATGAGTGACTGGGGTCTAGACCATCACACTGCAACATTGGTCCCGTCCCAGGAAACCCTTTCTTGCCCTTTCCAAAGTCTCTCTTCCCTTCCTGCAGAATGTGATTTTCCTTTCTCTGTGTCCCACTCCCTGTTCCACAATGAGGGCTGATACTATCAATCTAACACGCCTTGTTCTCTTTCAGTTACTTAATATATAACAGTAGGTTGCCATTCTGCCCATCATGACCATACTAGCCTTCAGGAAAGTGAACCCTTCAGCCATATAACGATATAACCATATAACAATTACAGCACGGAAACAGGCCCTCTCGGCCCTTCCAGTCCGTGCCGACCATTTATTTTCCCCTAGTCCCATCTACCTGCACACAGACCATACCCCTCCATTCCCTTCACGTCCATATACCTATCCACTTTACTCTTAAATGTTAAAATCGATCCTGCCTCCACCACTTCTGCTGGAAGCTGATTCCACACAGCCACCACCCTCTGAGTAAAGAAGTTCCCCCTCACGTTACCCCGAAACCTCTGTCCCTTAATTCTCATGTCATGCCCTCTTGTTTGAATCTTCCCTACCCTCGATGGGAAAAACGTATCCACGTCAACTCTGTCTATCCCTTTCATCATTTTAAAGACCTCAATCAAGTCCCCCCTTAACCTTCTGCGCTCCAAAGAATAAAGACCTAACTTGTTCAACCTTTCTCTGTAACATAGTTGCTGGAACCCTGGCAACATTCTAGTAAATCTCCTCTGTACTCTCTCTATTTTGTTGACATCCTTCCTATAACTAGGCGACCAAAATTGTACACCATACTCCAGAATTGGTCTTACCAATGCCTTGTACAATTTTAACATTACTTCCCTGCTCCTATATTCAATGCTCTGATTAATAAAGGCCAGCACACCAAAGGCTTTCTTTACCACCCTATCTACATGCGATTCCACCTTCAGGGAACTATGCACAGTTATTCCTAGATCCCTCTGTTGCACAGCATTCCTCAATTCCCTACCATTTACCATGTACGTCCTATTTTGATTTGTCCTGCCAAGATGTAGCACTTCACACTTCATCCCAGGACCAGCCCTCTGCCCCTTCTCCTATTTTCCCTGTAGCACTGCAACGTATTCCCACACATGACCGTGAACCTTGCTTTGAATCTTTTGCCAGCTTCCAGCACATATTTTGGATGCTGGAGCACGAGGGAGACCCCACCCAGGACAGACCATGCAAATTCCACACAGGCATCGCCCGATATCAGGATCGAATTGCGTCACATTCACCCTCACTTACTAGCGTGCGATCAGTTTACCTGCTAAATCTGTACCACCCTTCCACCAGATTTCCATCATCCATCCATCGGCTGCTGCACTGAGTTCTATGACAACCCGAGCTCCTCCAGGGCTGATCCAGGACGGTGTGGATTACACACGGGTCACTGACTGTGGAGTCTGCGGCTGAGGGACAGGATGATGATCAGTGTTAAAGTAAAACCCAGCAAAGTTCACTCAGACTGGTTCCCCCAACCACATCCAACACCCCAGGACCAGCAGCAACCTCCGAGTTACAGTCAGTGATAGAGAGAACAGAAACAAATCCTACAACTATCATATCCAGGTTTAGGTTTATGTTTGGTATTGTCACGTGATATTTCATTCCAGCCTTTTGACCATCTGGACTAATAACAAACGACTACTATAGGTCCATATCCTCCTGTGCCTCACCTATTCACGTACCTGTGTAAATGCATCTTAATTACCGTGATTGGTTCTGATTCTACCGCCCTCTCTGGCTGCACATTCATCATTCTCTGTGTGGAAGAACTTTCTCCTTGGATCACCCAGCATTACAAGTTATACCCTCTAACCAGTAGAAAGGTCACCCAAATGAACACACAAATGATTCCTCGCTTTCACTGGCCTTCCACATTACATTGAAAAGGGAACCGGGGAGACCAATGGGCCCATCTTGATCATGCCATCTCCTGGTGCAGGAACCCCATCATTTCCATTCCTCCCTCATGAGTTCCCTTCAGCCCTACAACTCTGTCACACAAGCTGTCCAATTCTCTTTACAGAGCCCTAGAGTCATACAGTGTGGAAACAGGCTCTTCAGCCCAAACTACCCACATCGGCCAACATGTCCCAGATACACGAGTCCCACCCGCTTGCGTTTGGCCCATATCAATGTCAATTTAATATAAATCTTTACAGCGTGCAAGCTATTGAAGGGAGCTGATTGGGCAAAGAGAAGCTGGCCATGCTGATTGAGGAATCTAGAACGAGTCAATCCATTCAGGGGTGGGTAGGAAAGAGTCTAAATGGAGATGGAGGTATAATATTGGAACTTCTGCAAATCAAATTAAAATTGGTGGAATAATGGAAGAGCAGGTGGTAATCTAACAACAAGATCATTATCAACTGGGTCAATGAGCCAATGAAATCAGCTTGAATTATGGATCTGGATTGTGTGAAGCATCAACCAGACACAGGGAGATGGGAATACTGAGGATGCTGATGGCAGTTTCAGAAGGGACAGGGCCAACAACGGATCGGGGAGCCACAGGTTGTGTGAACAAACTGAAGGCAGAGACATGGCTCTGCTGAGTGGATGAAACACGGACTGGGGGCAGAAACTAAATGTTCCCTTGGCAAGTATTAATTGCTATTAGATTCACCAGAATGTTAGCTGGACTTGAGGACTGAGTTATAGGGACGGGATGGATAGTCTGGGACTTTTAACTTTGAAGCATAGAAGGCTGCGGAGTGACTCATTGAGGTGTACAAGAGCATGAGGGCATGGACAACGCTCACAGTCTTTTACCCAGGTAGATAATTCTACACCGAGGGGCCTTAACATGAGCTAAATTCCTAACTTGGAGTAAGGCCAAACATTGAGGGTATGAGAGAGAGATTTACACAGGTTGATTGGAGTAGGTTGTTTGAAGGTAAAGGAACATGGGGAAAGTTGATGATTTTTAAAATGAACTGACAAGAGCTCAGACATGCACAACCCCATTAGATTGAAGGGCAAGGCAGGCAAATGTAAAGAAGCCTGGAGGACGAGGAAAATTGAGGCATTGGTCAAGAATAAGAAGGAGGCATGGGACAGGGAGAGGCAGCTGGGATCAAGTGTATCTGAGAGGAGGTTTGGGAACTATGAAGCAAACTAACGAAGGAAATCATAATGGCAAAAGGTGGACAGGATATAGCTCTGGCGGAGAGCATTAAGGATAATCCCAAGTACATAAAGGGAAAAAGGTAACTAGAGAGAGAGTGGGACATCTCATAGAAACATAGACACATAGAAATTAGGTGCAGGAGTAGGCCATTCAGCCCTGCGAGCCTGCACCGCCATTCAATATGATCATGGCTGATCATCCAACTCAGTATCCCGTACCTGCCTTCTCTCCATACCCTCTGATCCCCTTAGCCACAAGGGCCACATCCAACTCACTCTTAAATATAGCCAAGGAACTGGCCTCAACTACCCTCTGTGGCCGAGAGTTCCAGAGACTCACCACTCTCTGTGTGAAAAAAGTCTTTCTCATCTCGGTCTTAAAGGATTTCCCCCTTATCCTTAAGCTGTGACCCATTGTCCTGGACTTCCCCAACATCGGGAACAATCTTCCTGCATCTAGCCTGTCCAACCCCTTAAGAATTTTGTAAGTTTCTATAAGATCCCCTCTCAATCTCCTAAATTCCAGAGAGTATAAACCAGGTCTATCCAGTCTTCATAAGACAGTCCTGACATCCCAGGAATCAGTCTGGTGAACCTTCTCTGCACTCCCTCTATGGCAATAATGTCCTTCCTCAGATTTGGAGACCAAAACTGTACGCAATACTCCAGGTGTGGTCTCACCAAGACCCTGTACAACTGAAGTAGAACCTCCCTGCTCCTGTACTCAAATCCTTCAAATCCTCATGAATCAAATCGGTCAACTCTGTGGAGCCACATGAGATGGGCAAACGTCCTCAATGAGTATTGTTCCTCTATTTTTACTGTGGAGAAAGACAAGAGGATTGTGGGACTTGAGGCAGTCAATGGAAGTGTCTTGAGAGCATCCAGTATTATGGTGGAAGAGGTGCTGAAGGTCCTGATGTGAATGAAGATAGATAAATCTCCCGGGATGGATCAGATATATCTGAGAACACTGTGGGAAACTAGTGAGGAAATTACGGAAGCCCTGGCTGAAATTTATAAATCGTCATTAAATACAGGAGAGGTGCCGGAAGACTGAACGGTGGCAAATGTTGGGCCTCTATTCAAGAAGGGCTGCAGTGAAAAGGTTCAAAACTACAGGCCAGTGAGCTTAACATCTGTAGTTGGAAAGTTACTAGGAAGTGTTTTGAGGGATAAGCTATACAGGCATTAGATGGTCAAGAGCTGATTAGGGAGAGGCAGCATGGTTTTGTACGTGGGAGGTCATGTCTCACGAATCTGATTGAGTTGTTTGAAGATGTGACCAATAAGGTTGCTGAGGGCAGAGCTGTGGATGTTCTATATGGACTTCAGCAATACATTTGACAAGGTTCCACATGGGAGGCTGCTCTGGAACGTTAGATTGCATGGGACCCAAGGAGAGAGGGCTGAATGGATAGAAAATTTGCTTCATGGAAGAATTCACAGGGTGATGGTGGAAGGTTACTTCTGAGACTGGAGGCCTGTGACTAGTGGTGTACCTCAGGGTTAGGTGCTGGGTCCATTACTACTTGTCATCTATATCAATGATTTGGATGAAAACATACATGGCAAGATTAGCAAGTTTGTAGATGATACAAAAATGGATGATATTGCAGATAGTGAAGATGGATATCAAAAACTGCAGCAGGATCTTGATCAGTTGGCCAGGTGGGTTGAGGAATGGTTGATGGAATTTAATGCAGAGAAATGTGAGTTATTGCATTTTGGGACATCTAACATGGGCAGGTACTATTGCAACATTTAAGAGACATTTAGACAGGAACATGGATAGGACAAGTCTGTAGGTATATGGACCAAACACAGGCAGTGGGTCTATTGTAGCTGGGACATGTTGGCCGGTGTGGGCAAGTTGGGCCGAAGGGCCTGTTTCCACTCTATATCACTCTATGACTCTAGAATACACTCTGCTGAAATGCAGGTTTCCTTATCTATTGAGGAGGGATAGATGTTCGCAGTGCTATTTAGTCTCTTATCCATTACAACATTGAGATTACAGATGCTCTTTATCACTGAACCCAGCTATTCATGGCTTCTTAACAATGTTATATTAACATTGTGTCTAATGGTGAGTGGGATGGGGAGAGGTGAGGAGTGAGGGAGCAGGGCGATATTGGGAGAGGAGGGGGTAGGGAGGGGAGAGGGTTTGATCGAGGGAGGAAGGGAAAGAGTGACTGAGGGTAGGGGAAAGGAGAGGGAGGGAGAGGTGAGGGAGGGAATAGAGGAAGGGAGGAGGGGACGGAAGAGGAGATGGAGGGTGAAGAGGAGGTGGAGGTAGTGTTGGTGGATAAGGGGTATGAGCCGCGCCTGCGCAGTTGGGGGCTATGGGTGAGTGGTGAAATATTGCGTTGGGGGAACGGGTGAGTGGTGGTGGAATATTACGTTGGGGGAATGGGGCCCAACGGGTCATGTGGGTAGGGAGGTGAGAGGGGTTATGGATGGAGGGAGTGACTGAGGGTAGGGAAAAGGAGAGGGAGGGAGCTGTGAGGGAGGGAGAGGTGAGCGAGGGAGTGGAGGAGGGGAGGAGGAGAGGAAGAGAAGAGGGAGGATGAAGAGGAGGAGCTGGGAGTGTTGGTGGATGAGGGGAAATGAGCTGTGCCTGTGCAGTTGGGGGCTATGGGTGAGTGGAATATTGCGATGGGGCGTGTTGCGTTGGGGGAGCATGCGAGTGGTGGAATATTGTGTTAGGGGAACGGGACCCAACGGGTCCCACTTGGTCTAGTACTGTCTAAAATATAACAACATCACCCAAATAAAGGTTTCTGAGGCAGTGTATTCCAGGTGGCCACTACTCTCTGGAGATGGTAACTCCACTCATCTGCCTTCTAAATCTCATCACCATCATCATAAAATTCTACCTCTGATAGAGTGCAAAGTTTATTGCAGTCTATATTCCTCATTAGTTTAAAATATCCCATCTAAATCGCCTCAGCCACAGCGAGAACAGCCTTAGCTTCTCTGTGGAGAATTTGGAGAGAGTGCAGAAGAGTTTTACCAGAATGTTGCCTGGATTAGAAAGTATTAGTTGTAGGGAGGTTGGACACGCTTGGGTTATTTTTCAAAGATAGACAAAAAATGCTTGAGTATCTCAGCGGGACAGGCATCATCTCTGGAGAGAAGGAATGGGTGAAGTTTCGGGCTCAGACCCTTCTTCAGATGATTTCTCCTTGAGCATTGGACCAATGCTGACAGGTGGCCTGATAGAAGTACAGTGTATGGGAGGCATCGACAGGGTAGGATGGAAATGTCCACTATCAGAGGGGATAGGTTTAAGGTGAGAGCAGAAAGTTTAAAGGAGATTTACAAGGCAACATCTATTTTCACACAGGGTGGTAGATGGCCATTCTGCACAGCTGAAGTGCTGAATGAAGCAGTTATGGCAACAATGCTTCGTCAGCATTAGGCCAAAAGCATGTCGAGGCAGAGAATGGAAGGATATGTTTCAAATGAGCATCATGGTCAGTGAAGGTGTGTGTGAAGGGTCTGCACTTGTGCAGATAAAGACCAACCTCAATGGTTAGACAGTCCAAGCTTTGAGAAACTACTCACCATCACAAACTAAAAGGCCAATAACTAGGTAGAGCCTCACACTGGACAGCTTACTTCAGACAGGGTGTGGGGGAACCGAGTAAAGTGATCACTGACTGCGGGTGGGATCTGGTGTATTAGTGACTCAGGACAGCCCAGGGTTTCCACACAACCCCTCACATCTCTTGTCAATATGTACCAGCCACGTACCTGTACAATACACAGTCTGGTCGATGTGTGTTGGCTTCAGCTGATACACAAAGTAAGTGCAGCAGTTTTTAACCTTGATGTCCAGCTTGTTCTTGCACTTTTCTCCAGCCCCATCATCACCAACATCTTTGAAACACACTTTCTTGGTCACCTCCCCGTCTCGCACCCTGGGATGAGCATCTGGACTAATAACAAATGACTACTATAGGTCCATATCCTCCTGTGCCTCACCTATTCACGTACCTGTGTAAATGCATCTTAATTACCGTGATTGGTTCTGATTCTACCGCCCTCTCTGGCTGCACATTCATCATTCTCTGTGTGGAAGAACTTTCTCCTTGGATCACCAAGCATTACAAGTTATACCCTCTAACCAGTAGAAAGGTCACCCAAATGTTCGCAGTGCTATTTAGGCTCTTATCAATTACAACATTGAGATTACAGAAGGAGGGTTTCGGCCCGAAACGTTGCCTATTTCCTTCGCTCCATAGATGCTGCCTCAGTCGCTGAGTTTCTCCAGCATTTGTGTCTACCATTGAGATTACAGATGCTCTTTAACACTGAAACCAGCTATTAATGGCCTTTTAATAGCCCCATCAATTATCCATTAATGACCCCATCAATTCTCCATCCAGGGACAGTGATATCTGTGGTACAAATAGGAAGTGTGCCACAATAAATACAGAAACAAGCTCAGAGATAACCTTAGGGACAGACAAAGATGAAAGGTTATAGACATTGTTCAATGATGACATGTCAAATCCACAAGTTACCACTGTGTCCTGAGAATATAAAAATGCTGTAGATACTGTGAATCGTTGAAACACTCTGGGTTCTCTCAGAGTTTCACTGTAAAGACCTTCAATAAAATGACTTGTTCCATAGTCTCACCACTGATCTATGAGCTGTTTTATTTTATTTTATCTGCTTATCTGAGTAAAGCCAGATACAGAAATAGGACGAAATTTACCCCAACAGTAACAAACTAGAATTACAGAATAAATAGATTATCCACAAGTTCAGAGTAGATTCATCTTTCTATAACAACGATGGGTGAACACTGTAACATAATCAATAGAGTTCCTGAAACATGGGTGTCGTCACTGCTGTATTCCATGTCTCTACTTTTATAACTTTGGCTGTGGTTCCCTAACACCACATTCCCACAATCTACACCCCTATTTACTAGTTATTAGCCCTCACTATGTTTACCCCTATAATACAGTTGTCTTAAGATGAGAGGGGAGAGATTTAAGAGGGACTCAGAGACAACCATTTCAGCCAGAGGGTAGTCAGTATCTGGAATGAGCTGCCAGAGGAAGCTATGGAAGGGGATACAAAAAGACATTTGGACAGATATATGAGTAGGACGAGCTTAAGAGGGCTTTGGGCCAAATGCAGGTAAATGGGACTAGGCCACGATACTCACTTGATCGGCATGGACAAGGTGGGTGAAGGGCCTGTTCCTGTACCGTACCCCTCTCTAACTCTACTCTGGAAATAAAGACAATGAACTGGGGCAGCAGATAGCTGTGGAGTTGTGACTGTGGTCATGTCACAGTGTTGGGACGAGAAGCAACTGAGCTTTGCCAGATACAGGTTTCAGAGGAGACCTCGAATTCAAAGATACACAGGCACTGATGATTGGGAATTTCAACAGCATTTTCACCAACTGGGATACTACAGGGAAGGGGAGAGAAGAGGAAGGTATTGGATTACACTCAGAAAATCTAACACATAAAACAGTACAGCACAGAAACAGGCCCTTCGGCCCACAATGTCTGTGTTGAACATAATGCCAGTTAGGATAATCTTCTCTGTATGTTCTGCACGTGACCTATCTGCCTCCATTCCTTGCCTATCCATGTGCATCTAAAAGCTTCTTGAACACGACTGTCATATCTGCCTCCACCCTCTGCAGTGTGTACCAGACACCCACCAGAAATTACCTCTGTGATCTGAAAAAAAACTGGCCCTGCATAGAAACATCATCTGTAAACCTTGCCCATCTCAAATTCCAAAACTATGCCTTCTGATCCTTAGAGCCGGTCCTTTACATTGCCACCCTCTCTGGTCAAAAGGCTATCACCACTCAATCTACAGCAGCACTGCTTGCAGGCAACTCGACAGAGCCAGGGGAGACCCTGGGATCGTAGAGAACAGACTGAAGGCTTGGATCAAACCTGTTCCCATTAAAGAAGTGGAGCCTCTAAATCAAGATACACAGCGCAGGATAAAGCTGGGAATTCATGCACAGGATGGAAACTGGAAACTGGAACACGTCGTCCCTCTGCGTACCCCCCATTTCCATCACTGGCACTCACAAAACACTGTATGTGCTAACTTAAAATCGGCAAAATCCGGATTTACAATCGTACCGCCCGTAATTGGCCAATTTTCCGTAGAAATTACGGGAAAGATGCATCTCTGCTAGAGCTGATAAAGTAGATGAGGTGGATGCAGAGGATGTTAGCTTGTCAGCTAGGGAGACACTTGGGTGAAGAAAACCGACATATAAGCAACAAAAGCACGTAAGGTGTTGTGTATAGTGAGGAGAATGAGAATTGGAAGGGAAATAGAGAGCTGTGTCGCTGACCAGACAACAGCCTGTATTTGGAGGCAGCGTCCAGTTGTAAACAACCCTCTCTTTAAGTTTAGTTTAGTTTAGAGATACAGCATGGAAACAGGCCCTTCAGCCCACTGACTCCACACCGACCAGTGACCCCTGCACACTAACACTATCCCACACACGAGCGACAATTTACACTTATACCAAGCCCATTAGCCTACAAACCTATATTATCGTAGTGTGGGAGGACACCAAAGCACCTGGAGAAAACCCATGCAGGTCACGGGAAGAACGTACACATTCCATACAAACAGCACCCACATTCAGGATCGAACCCGGGTCTCTGGAGCTGTAAGGCAGCAACTCTACCGCTGAGCCACCATGTCGCCCTTTGCACTGGCCTTTGACAGAAGAGGGCAGTGGTGTCAGCAGTGACATTAAGCTGGTGAATGTGAAGGAATGGGGATATCAGTGTCGTAGAACCTTTAATTTGAACAACCACACATATACAAAATAGAGAGATTGGCAGAGAAGTTGCTTCAGACTTCAGGAGAGCTCCCCCTCTCCTCCCCCCACTCCCCACCAACACACCACACACACATCTGTGGAGTCATTTAAGTTCCTGGGAACCATCATCTCTAGGGACCTTAAGTGGGGGGCCACCATCGACTCCACAGTCAAAAAGGCACAACAGAGGATGTACTTCCCCCGGCAGCTGAGGAAACTCAATCTGCCACAGGCAATGATGGTCCAATTCTACATGGCCATCGTAGATTCTGTCCTCACCTTCTCCATCATGGTCTGGTTTGGCTCAGCCACCAAGCACCACACCTGGAGGCTGCAGCGAATCGTCCGATCAGCAGAGAAGGTTGTTGGCTGCAACCTTCCCTCCATTGATGCAAGGGCCAGGAAGCGAGCGGGCAAGATCATCTCTGACCCCTCTCACCCTGGCCACAAACTCTTTGAATCACTTCCCTCTGGAAGGCGACTCCGGACTGTCAAAGCTGCCACATCTAGACACACAAACAGCTTTTCCCACGAGCAGTAGCTCTACTCAACAGCCAAAAGTCTGCAGCCTCCTTTTGCTCTGGTATTTTATTTTAATCTTCACATGTTTAAATTATGTTTCATTTGTAATTGTCTGCTGTATATCGTGTTGTTATCCTTGTGAGCAAAGCACCGAGGCAAATTCCTTGTATGTATACAACTTGGCTAATAAAATGTATTCAATTCAGCTAAATAAGTGTAAAACAAAGCTGCCTGCCCCCTCCCATCGATATTGCTGCTTTTTCAAACGCTGTCTGTAGTTTTTAATCCTTGTTCTAATATTCCGTATCAAATTTTAATTAGTCATGCTCCATTTTCACTGAATAGATACATTACTATTGCTCCTCTACAGACAATAAATAAAACCCAATTCTGCTTGCTGTACACAACACGCAGTTTACCCCTGTTGGAAATTACTCACTCAGAGAAGCCAGGATCAGTAACACAAGCCTCATTTCACCAGGTGACATTCTGCAAAGGAAAGCACGGAAATACAATCAGAGAGAAGTGAGGGGCTGGGGTCTTGTGCAAGTTGTAAACTGGGACAGCAATTGATAGTTTGTGAAACACATCACTCCCTGAGTGGGAGATCTACAGACAGACGTGAGATCTCCCTCTCAGCGTTGTACAGGAAAATCAATTACAATCAATTAACAGCAGAAGGTAACATTCTGAGACTGATCAAGTGGTGACGTCTTGTTACCTGAATCTGCACAGGTGTTGCTGCCTGGGATGGAGGGAGATGAGACAGCTCCAACCTCCTCAGTCCCGGGGACACGACCGTGAATGGTGACAGACTCGGCAACAGCTCACCGACTACCTTCCACACCCGCTTCACCAGTGAATAACTGCAGGGCTGGATAACAGTGCAACCGCTGTAGGGTTGGGTAAAACATGCAAAGCAGACACAAACCTATTCTGGGTCTGTGGATGTTGTAAAAGTCATGCAAAGCAGACACACCAACACCTATTCTGGGTCTGTGGAATGTAGAGCTCATTGTCTACAGTTAACTTCCTCTAACATCCGCAGAATCAGTGATGGGTCGCATTGAGCAGGGGGCTGCAATTGTAACAGGCAAATGTATTAGAGAGGAAATGCACTGTATAAATCCTGCCACATGACCAGCTGACCATTATTACACAGAGAACCATACTGGAACAGTAATGGACATGTGTAAACAGAGGGAGGTCACAGTGTAAACGCTGCCAGTGGACTGTGTATTGGAACAGTAATGGACAGTGCGGGCTAGAGAGGGTGTAGCCACAGAATAAATCCCTGCCACATTAGTACCGGGTCAGTATGTGACACTGAGCTGTGTATATGGGGACATTGTAGAGCATTTATCAGGTTTATTCTCCACTCCAGCATCCTGCAGTTGTACAGAGCCCTAGTGAGACCACACCTGGAGTATTTATGCAGTTTTGGTCCCCTAATTTGAGGAAGGACATTCTTGATATTGAGGGAGCCCAGTGTAGGTTCATCAGGTTAATTCCCGGGATGGCGGGACTGTCATATGCTGAGAGAATGGAGCGGCTGGGCTTGTACACTCTGGAGTTTAGATGGATGAGAGGGGGATCTCATTGAAACATATAAGATTGTTAAGGGGTTGGACACGCTAGAGGCAGGAAACATGTTCCTGATGTTGGGGGAGTCCAGAACCAGGGGCCACAGTTTAAGAATAAGGAGTAAGCCATTTAGAATGGAGACGAGGAAACACCTTTTCTCACAAAGAGTTGTGAGTCTGTGGAATTCTCTGCCTCAGCGGGCGGTGTAAGGCCGGTTCTCTGGATGCTTTCAAGAGAGAGCTAGATATGGCTCAAATATAGCGGAGTCAGGGGTTATGGGGAGAAGGCAAGAACGGGGTACTGATTGGGGATGATCTGCCATGATCACATTAAATGGCGGTGCTGGCTCGAAGGGCCGAATGGCCTCTACTCCTGCACCTATTTTCTTTTGTCTATTGTCTAAAGTACATGGATAGGATAGGTTCAGAGGGATAAGGGCTAAATGCTGGCATATGTGACTTGTGTAGATGGGGCATGTTGGTCGGTGTTGGCAAGTTGGGACAAAAGGCCTGATTCCACACTGTATGACTCTCCCCTTTGATCTGGTATTGTGTTGGTTCACATGCATGATCAATGGTGTTTTATCATTAATGTTTTATTATTATTAATGTTTAGTGTTTTCTGAGTCATTCGTAACTGTCACTGTATGTCATGTTGTTACTTGTGGGTGGAGCACCAAGGCAAATTCCTTGTATGTGAATACTTGGCCAATAAACCTACTTACTTAAACTTACTTACTTACTTTCCGAGCTCCCTCTCTCACCTCAGCCTTGTTTCCATCCATTGCTGAATGTTCCTGTGACTTTTCACCAGCGTTTTCTCTGCCTCAGACATGGAGAGTCCATTGTCCTCAGTCAGTGAGCTTCCTAAAACAAACACAATGCTGAGAAGCATCATTGGACAGAGGGCTCTGCCTACTGGATCTTTAATGGCTGGAGGATGTTGAAGAACATCCACCGGACACATGCATACAACACCACGGGCAATACAACTCATCTTCTATAATTTAAATAGACGATTATATTTGAAGTGGCCACCACAGAACAGTCCAATCCAACCAACCATACCAAGTCCATGTTTAAAAATGACACCAGCTCCTCCCACCCCTCTTCATCTAATCCCATTACACTGAGCTTCTATTGCAGTCCCCACATTTAGTTTCCCAACATGCCTTTGAATCCTTGCACACAAGGGGGGAACCGCTTCCGGTCGCCTCCTCCACGGAGAGCCGACTTTTCCCATGTCGCCACCCTTGCGGCCTAACACCATGGATTGGAGCGGCCTTTCCAGGAGTCGGGCCCGGAGTTTCAGCAGCGGGTGCAGCGTGGACTTTTCATCGCGGAGCGGGCGAGCCCTCGCCGGGGGCCGCCAGAAGGGAGCGCTCCGACCACTGGCCCGCGGACTGTTACATCCCGAAGCTGCGGTCTGCGGATCGTCTAGCCGCGGGCGCGGCATGGACTTACCATCCGGAGCGGGATTCCTCGCCGGGGAAGAGCTCCGACCGCCAGCCTGCGGCCTACAACATCCTGAAGCCGCGGTCTCCAGTAAGAAAGCGCTGATTCGGGACCTCCAAGCCGTGGAGTGTGTTTGACCATCCCGACGAGGGGTCTGTACATCCGACCGTCCGTAGCGGCAACTGCAGAGGTTTACGGCCCCGACTACGGGTGAACAAGGCGGAGGACTGACTGAACTTTGTGCCTTCCACCACAGTGAAGAATGTTGTGGTGGATGTTTGTGTTAAACATTATTGTGTATTGTGTGTTCTTTTTTCATTGTACCGCTGCTGACAAGTTCATTTCACTGCATCTTCGGGTGTCTGTGAGGCATAAAATTGACTATTGAATATTGACACATACACGAACCGCTCCAGTGGATCTGCAATGTACGTGGAGGATTGGGAAGTAAACTTCCACAGGACAATCGCTGTGCCAGACATTGGTCTCTGCTCTGGATCAGTAAGGAGTCGACAGCACATGGGGTCTGGGCAGCTGAAGATAAAGCTGGTAATTGTGAAGCTTTCAAACTTGTGGATAACAGGTCAGAATTACTGGCCGAGACAGCCAACCACTGAGAGTAATGATGGGGGGTATGTGATAGGAAAGGGCACGGCCATGAAGGGCATTTAGAACCAGGTTTTGAATTTTATGACCAGGATTAGCAGTCACAGGTGAACCAGATTGGTGCCAATTGGGAAATATGCAAAATTCTGCCTGTGACTTCAATCTGTCATGAATAAATAAACTGCTTCCATTTTTCCCCCCTTTCACTGCCCACTAACACCCTCTCTCTACAACTCAAACACTTCCATCTTCTACCCTTCTATTGAGTAGTTTGTCTCTTTCACATGGTGTCTCTCCAGCTGTTGTCACTTTCATGCCTCCTTCACCCTTCACTCCCCTTTGGACAATCCCTATCTCATTCCACGTTTCCATCTTTTGCTCAGTTTGCCATCGGAAGATAGAAGATAGACAAATAGGTGCAGGAGTAGGCCATTCGGCCCTTCAAGCCAGCACTACCATTCAATATGATCATCTAAAATCAGTACCCCGTTCCTGCTTTTCCCCCATATCATTAAGGACCCACACCATCCTGGCCACACACCCATCTCTCTGCTGCCATCAGGTAGAAGGTACAGGAGCCTGAAATCTGCAACATCCAGGTTCAGGAACAGTGACTTCCCCACAGCCATCAGGCTATTAAACACAACTTCAACCAAACTCTGAACCATAACAGCCTATTGCACTTTATCTGTTTATTTATATGTGTATATATATATATTTCTGTGGTATAGGGACACACTGATCTGTTCTGTATTGATGCCTACAATATTCTGTTGTGCTGCAGCAAGCAAGAATGTCATTGTCCTATCTGGCACACATGACAATAAAACTCTCTTGACTTGACGACTTGACTATCCCTTTATTCCTTTAACCCAAAGAGCTAACTCTCTCTTGAAAGCATCCAGTGAATTGGCCTCCACTGCCTTCAGTGGCAAAGAATTCCACAGATTCACAGATTCACAACTCTCTGGGTGAAAACGTTTTTCCACATCTCAGTCCTCAATGGTCTACCCCTTATTCATAAACTGTGACCCCTGGTTCTGGACTCCCCAACATCGGGAACATTTTTCCTGCATCTTGCCTGTCCAAACCTTTAAGTATTTTATATGCTTCTATATGATCCCCTCTCATCCTTCTAAATTCCAGTAAATGCAAGCCCAGCCGACCCATTCTTTCATTCTCTGTTTTCATGTTGTATACAGTGTGTGCATGTATTGTTAGGTGTGTGTATCATTGTATGTAGCACATTAGTATCTGCACTGATGTAAAGCACTTTGGTCAACATGGGTTATTTTTCACCTCGATGACTGCTTTGGTGTCACCTCCTGCACCCACACACAACCGACTGACTTCATCCATTTCACCACGAACTTCCATCCGGCACTCAAATACACTTGGACCATTTCTGACATTTCCCTACCATTCCTTGACCTCACCATCTCTATTGGAGGTGATACACTCCTGACCGACATCCACTACAAACCAACTGACTCCCACAGCTACCTGGACTACACTTCCTCCCACCCTGCTTCCTGTAAGGACTCCATCCCCTATTCCCAATTCCTCCGTCTACGCCGCATCTGCTCCCAGGATGAGGTGTTCCACACCAGGTCATCACAAATGTCCTCATTCTTCAGAGAACGCGGATTCCCCTCCCCCACTCACAACAAGGGTAGTCCCCCTGGTCCTCACCTTTCACCCCACCAGCCGGCAAATACAACACATAGTCCTCCGCCAGTTTCGCCACCTCCAAAGTGACCCCTCCACCCGCCACATCTTCCCATCTCCCCCCTGTCTGCCTTCCGCAAAGACCGCTTCCTCCGCAACTCCCTTGTCAATTCTTCCCTTCCCTCCCGCTCCACCCCTTCCCCGGGCACTTTCCCTTGCAACCGCAAGAGATGCTACACTTGTCCCTTCACCTCCCCCCTCCACTCCTTTCAGGGACCCAAGCAGTCCTTCCAGGTCCGACAGAGGTTCACCTGCACCTCCTCCAACCTCATCTACTGCATCCGCTGCTCCAGATGTCAGATGATCTATATCGGTGAGACCAAGCGGAGGCTTGGCGATCATTTCGCCGAACACCTTCGCTCGGTCCGCAATAACCAACCCGACCTCCCGGTGGCTCAGCACTTCAACTCCCCCTCCCATTCCGTATCCGACCTCTCGGTCCTGGACCTCCTCCACGGCCAGAGTGAGCAACACCACGTTGGAGGAACAGCACCTCATATTCTGCTTGGGGAGTCTGCATCCTCTGGGCTTGAACATTGCATTTTCTCAATTCTGTTAACCCTTGCTGTCTCCTCCCCTTCCCACTTCTCCCTCAGCCCTCGGGCCCTGGCATTCCCTCTCTCTCTATCTCTCCCCCACCCTAGTCGCACTAGCTTCTCATTTTCACACTACAAACAGCTTACAATGGCCTGTTCCCTTCATCATCGTTACTTTTTCGCATATCTTTCATTCATTGTTCTTTATCTCTCCACATCACCCTCCATATCTCTCGTTTCCCCGATCCCTGACCAGTCTGAAGAAGGGTCTCGACCCGAATCGTCGCCTACCTCCTTCGCTCCTTAGATGCTGCTGCACCCGCTGAGTTTCTCCAGCCTTTTGTGTACCCCTGAGTTATTTTTTAAATGTGCGATACAAATAACATTGACTGACTGCCTGACTGATGCCTTGTTCTCATTCAGCTGCCATTATAAACATGATGACAGCACAGGGGAGATTTGACCAGTGTAGTGTTTCCATTAGAACCGCAATGTGCTGAAATTCAAACTACCTTGACAACTCTCTCTGCCTCCCTCTCTCCGCACTCCACTAACTCCCATTGTTTCTTGTTTTCATCGGTGGCTTAATTTGCATCTGTGGCCTTTCACAAAATGTTACCGGTGCCAGATATGAAAAGTACTTTATTTTCAGTCCGTTTATTTCCTGTTACATATAGGATTGCACGAATGGTGGTGAATTAATATGCAGCTTCTGTTAGTAATGTAATGGTGGTTGATTTGAACTTGGTGCACTTCTGCTCAAACTGTCCTGAAAACATTGCCAATATCTGTTTGTTCCCTCCTCACAGTGAGGGGTAGCAGGTCTTGGAGAGAGGGATAGGGGGGCAAGTAGACATGTTTGAAATGAGTAAGTATAGAAGAAAGGAATGATAGGTAAGGAGGGAGGGAGTGGGTGACTGATGATTGAGGGTGGAGGAGGAAAGAGAGTGGACAGCTTGAGGAGAATGTATTTGATGACTGACTGACACAGGGGGCAGGGTGGAGAGGGAGAGGAGGGTGGAGAGAGAGAGAGAGAGATAGAGAGTGAGATCAAACGCATCTCTAGGAGAGAGGGTTGAGGGGGAACAAAGAAGCGTGGCGAGGACTGCGATTCAGGAGTGTGCATTGTTGCAGGCCAGATACATCACCTGTGGGACTTGGTGATGGCAAGGGGAGGGGGTAGAGAGAGACGGCTAAGGGGGAGAGAGAGGGGGGAGATGGCAGGGGAGGGGGCATGAAATCAGAGGGATAATGCTGGATAGATTCCATTGAGTAACGGATAGAATGATGGCGAGGAGGGAGAGGGGATGCAGGAGAGGGGTGGACAATTGTTGGGGTCACCAGAGACTGGTGTTGGCCGTATAATTCAAAGCTGCTGGATTATTTACCCACTACACCCACTGTCTGTCCACACTTTATTACAGATCCACACTCTGTACCAACTGGGGAACCCCAGGAAACAACAGCCCAACCCCAGGAGGATTTGTCCACCGTCCCAGAACAAGATACAAGCTCAGGTATCGATGGAGGGATAATTGGAGCAGTGGGGTGTGGGTTGGGGAGGGGAACATGAGAAGAGAGGGTCTGGAGTAGAGGAGCAGAGAGTGTAGGGTGTGGGAGGAGGGGGACTGGAGTGGGGGGAGCAGAATACCCCAGGGAGAGTGGAGTTGGAGCATTGCGGAGAGGGTAGAGATTCAGAGTGAGGAGCAGAGAGTCGTGGAGAGAGGAGGGGAAAGGACAAGTAGAAATATATGAAACGTGTAAGTGTAGGAGAAATAAACGGCCGTTAAGGAGGGAATGGGTGACTGGAGATCGGGCCTGTACTCACTGGAGTTTAGAACGATGAGGGGGATCACATCGAAACTTACCCTATAATGAGAGGCCTCGATAGAGCGGATGGGGAGAGGATGTTTCCAGTATTGAAAGAGTATGTATTTTGTACAGGCAAGGCTCATTTCCTGGCTCATAAAAGGGAAGGTTCTTCCGTGGGGTAAATATATCCCCACGGTGGAGGAGAGGTGTGGAGGAGGGGTAAATATATCCCCACGGTGGAGGAGGGGTAAATATATCCCCACGATGGAGGAGGGGTAAATATATCCCCACGGTGGAGGAGGTGTGGAGGATGGGTAAATATATCCCCACGGTGGGGGAGGTGTGGGGGAGGGGTAAATATATCCCCACTGTACAGGAGGTGTGAGGGGATTCTCCAGGATGGAGGAGTGGTGGTTTGGAATCCTTTGCATTCAGGTGGAAGTTGCTTCTTAGATCCACTGTGGTGGGGCCGTGCGCTCGTGCGCGTGTAAACTTGTGGACATTCCCCTGGGTGGTGAGTTCCCCCGTTGTGTGGACGAGGGGATTTCCATGGTGGGGGAGGAGGTGGTGTTACGTCCAATCCTGTGCTTGGACAGTGAGAGGCAGGACCTTTACACAGTTTATGTGAGAGGTGATTTGGAAGGTGTGTGTGGTCCTGGTGCTTGGGGATGGAGCTGGTGCTGGGAGCAGGGATATTCCTGGTGATGGGTTCTGCTGGTGTTGTGGGGATGGAGTTGGTGCTGGGAGCAGGGATATTCCTGGTGACTGGTTCTGCTGGTGTTGTGGGGATGTGGTTGGTGCTGGGAGCAGGGATATTCCTGGTGATGGGTTCTGCTGGTGTTGTGGGGATGTGGTTGGTGCTGGGAGCAGGGATATTCCTGGTGATGGGTTCTGCTGGTGTTGTGGGGATGGAGTTGGTGCTGGGAGCAGGGATATTCCTGGTGATGGGTTCTGCTGGTGTTGTGGGGATGGAGTTGGTGCTGGGAGCAGGGATATTCCTGGTGACTGGTTCTGCTGGTGTTGTGGGGTTGGGGTTGGTGCTGGGAGCAGGGATATTCCTGGTGATGGGTTCTGCTGGTGTTGTGGGGATGGAGATGGTGCTGCGAGCTGGGATATTCCTGGTGATGAGTTCTGCTGGTGTTGTGGGGATGGAGTTGGTGGTGTTAAGGGGAGGGAATCCCCTGGTGTTTAGTGACGGGTTCTGCGGTGGCGGAGG
Source organism: Okamejei kenojei (assembly GCA_035221665.1). Taxonomy (NCBI): domain Eukaryota; kingdom Metazoa; phylum Chordata; class Chondrichthyes; order Rajiformes; family Rajidae; genus Okamejei; species Okamejei kenojei. Next base: position 63,212 of record JAVHYY010000438.1, on the reverse strand, counting down.
AAGGACTAGTGCTCCTCCATCATGTGCCCCAGCTCTGGGCCGTGATCCCACACATTGCGGTCTCACCCTCACCATCCACTGCTCTGGTCCACAGTTACGTGACCACAGTTATGCTGAGGAAGCAGCTCCCCTGTAAACAAGTCGAGCCCAAGGGTCAATAGACCGGAAAATGGGAGAAGAGGGGAAGGAACTGAGCTGAAGGTTCAACATTCGGATTATCAACATGAGATTGTGCGAGTGTGGGGTGGGGTGTGGGGTGGAGTGGGGAGGGGTAGGCAGGTGGGGTGTGGGGTGGGTTGGGGGTGTGAAGATGAGGTGGAGTGAGTGTGGGGTGGGCTGTTGGGCAGTGTGGATGGGGTGGGTTGGTGTGTAGTGGACTGTTGGGCAGTGTGGGTGTGAGGTGGATGTGAGGTGGGTGTGGGGTGGGGTGGGCTGTTGGGCAGTGTGGGGTGGTGTGGGTGTGGGTGTGGGGTGTGGGTGGGGTGGGCTGTTGGGCAGTGTGGGGTGGTGTGGGTGTGGGGTGCGTGTGGGTGTGGGGTGTGGGGGTGGGTGGGCTGTTGGGCAGTGTGGGTGTGGGGTGCGTGTGGGTGTGGGGTGTGGGGTGGGGTGGGCTGTTGGGCAGTGTGGGGTGGTGTGGGTGTGGGTGTGGTGTGTGTTGTGGGGTGGGCTGTTGGGCAGTGTGGGTGTGAGGTGGATGTGAGGTGGGTGTGGGGTGGGGTGGGCTGTTGGGCAGTGTGGGTGTGGGGGTGCGTGTGGGTGTGGGGTGTGGTGTGGGGTGGGCTGTTGGGCAGTGTGGGGTGGTGTGGGTGTGGGGTGTGGGGTGGGGTGGGCTGTTGGGCAGTGTGGGGTGGTGTGGGTGTGGGTGTGGTGTGTGTTGTGGGGTGGGCTGTTGGGCAGTGTGGGGTGATGGAGGAACTGAAGGAAATCCACATTAGGCAGGAAATGGTGTTGGGTAGACTGATGGGACTGAAGGCTGATAAATCCCCAGGGCCTGGTGGTCTGCATCCCAGGGAACTTAAGGAAGTGGCTCTAGAAATCGTGGACGCATTGGGGATCACTTTCCAATGTTCCATAGATTATGGATCAGTTGCTATGGATTGGAGGGTAGCTAATGTTATCGCACTTTTTAAGAAAGACGGGAGAGAGAAAACAGGGAATTATAGACCAGTTAGCGTGATATCGGTGGTGGGGAAGATGCTGGAGTCAATTATAAAAGATGAAATAGCCGTATATTTGGATAGCAGTAACAGGATCGGTCCGAGTCAGCATGGATTTACGAAGGGGAAATCATGCTTGACTAATCTTCTGGAATTTTTTGAGGGTGTAACTAGGACAATGGACAAGGGAGAGCCAGTGGATGTCGTGTACCAGGACTATCAGAAAGCATTTGATAAGGTTCCACATGGGAGATTAGTGGGCAAATTTAGGGCACATGGTATTGGGGGTCGAGTGCTGACATGAATAGAAAATTGGTTGTCAGACAGGAAACAAAGAGTAGGGATTAGCGGGTCCCTTTCAGAATGGCAGGCAGTGACTAGTGGGGTGCCACAAGGCTCGGTGTTGGGACCGCAGCTATTTACCATATACATCAATTAATAGATTTAAAATAACATCAGCAAATTTGCAGATGACACAGAGCTGGGTGGCAGTGTGAACTGTGAGGTGGATGCTATGAGAATGCAGGGTGACTTGGACAGATTGGGTGCGTGGGCAGATGCATGGCAGATGCAGTTTAATGTGGATAAATGTGAGGTTATCCACTTTGGTAGCAGAAACAGGAAGGCAGATTATTAGCTAAATGGTATCAAATTGGGAAAAGGGGAAGTACAACGGGATCTGGGGGTCCTTGTTCATCAGTGACTGAAAGTAAGCATGCAGGTACAGCAGGCAGTGAAGAAAGCGAATGGTATGTTGTCTTCATAACAATGAGTCGAGTTTAGGAGCAAAGAGGTCCTTCTGCAGTTGTATCGGGCCCTAATGAGACCACACCTGGAGTATTGTGTACAGTTTTGGTCTCCAAATTTGAGGAAGGACATCCTTGCAATTGAGGGAGTGCAGCGTAGGTTCACAAGTTTAATTCCCGGAATGGCGGAAGTCATATGCTGAGAGAATGGAGCGGCTGGGCTTGTACACTCTGGAGTTTAGAAGGATGAGAGGGGATCTTATTGAAACATACAGGATTATTAAGGGTTTGGACACGCTAGAGGCAGGAAACATGTTCCTGATGTTAGGGGAATCCAGAAGTAAGGGCCACACACAGTTTAAGAATAAGGGGTCGGCCATTTAGAACGGAGTCGAGGAAACACTTTATCACACAGAGGGTTGTGAGTCTGTGGGATTCTCTGCCTCAGAGGGCGGTGGAGGCCGGTTCTCTGGATACTTTCAAGCGAGAGATAGATAGGGGTCTTAATGATAGCGGAGTCAGGGGATATGGGGAAAGGCAGGAACGGGGTACTGATTGGGGATGATCAACCATGATCTCATTAAATGGTGGTGCTGGTTCAGGGCAGAATGGCCTCTACTCCTGCACCTATTGTCTCTTGTCTGATGTCTATTGTATCAGGACTAGGCGTGCATTTCACCCTACACTTGCACTCGGTCCTCCAAGGCCAGCTGGATCTCCCGGTTGCCAACCATTATAACTCCCCTTCCCACTCCCACACTGATGTTTCTGTCCTGGGCCTCCTCCATTGCCAGAGTGAGGTGACACACAAACTGGAGGAACAGCACCTCATAGCTTACAGCCCAATGACATGAACATTGAATTCTCCAAATTAAGGAGACTCCCCCCTCCTGATCAAGTCCTGGAGTCTGTCCCAACCCCATCTCTTTTTTCCAGCTTTCTCCCCCGACTCCATCAGTCCAAAGAGGGGTCCAGACCCGACACGTCACCTGTCCATTCCCCTCCAAAGTGCCGGTAGGTCAGCGATCCGTGGTGGGAAACGGATGCCTATCGAAGCTAGTCCCACATGCCCACGTCTGGCCCCTCACCCCTCTCTGCCTTTCCCACCCATGCCCTTAGAAAGGAGATGAGGAGGACTCTCTTTAGCCGGAGGGTGGTGAATCTGTGGAATTCATTGCCACAGAGGACGGTGGAGGCCAAGTCACCGGGTATTGTTTAGATTTCAGAGATACTGCGCGGAAACAGGCCCTTCGGCCCACCGAGTCCTCGCCGACCAGTGGTTCAGCCCGTACACTAGCTCCATCCTACACACATTAGGGACATTTTTTACAGAAGCCAATTAACCTACAAACCAGCAGGTTTTTGGAATGCGGAAGGAAACCGGAGCTCCCGGAGAAAACCCACGCAGGTCACGGGGAGAACGTGCAAACTCCGTGCAGACAGCATCCGTATTCAGGATGGAACCCGGGTCTCTGGCGCTGTGAGGCAGCAACTCTACCACCACACCACTGTGTATTTTTTGCTACCTATCATTTCATTTATTACTCACACCAGCAGAGTTGTGCACAACTTTTCCAGGTGGGTGTATGGAATGAGCTGCCGGAGGAGGTCGTTGAGTCAGGGACTATCACAATGTTTAAGAGACACTTGGATCAGACAGGTTTGGAGGGATATGGGCCAAACACGGGCAGGCGGGACTAGTGTAGACGGGGCATGTTGGTCGGGGTGGGACTACTGTAGATGGGGCATGTTGGTCAGGGTGGGACTAGTGTAGTTGGGGCATGTTGGTCGGGGTGGGACTAGTGTAGATGGGGCAAGTTGGTCGGGGTGGGACTAGTGTAGATGGGGCATGTTGGTCGGGGTGGGACTAGTGTAGATGGGGCATGTTGGTCGGGGTGGGACTAGTGTAGATGGGGGCATGTTGGTCGGGGTGGGACTAGTGTAGATGGGGCATGTTGGTCGGGGTGGGACTAGTGTAGATGGGGCATGTTGGTCGGGGTGGGACTAGTGTAGATGGGGCATGTTGGTCCGGGTGGGACTAGTGTAGATGGGGCATGTTGGTCGGGGTGGGACTAGTGTAGATGGGGCATGTTGGTCGGGGTGGGACTAGTGTAGATGGGGCATGTTGGTCGGGGTGGGACTAGTGTAGATGGGGCATGTTGGTCGGGGTGGGACTAGTGTAGATGTGGCATGTTGGTCGGGATGGGACTAGTGTAGATGGGGCATGTTGGTCGGGGTGGGACTAGTGTAGATGGGCATGTTGGTCAGGGTGGGACTAGTGTAGATGGGGCATGTTGGTCGGGGTGGGACTAGTGTAGATGGGGCATGTTGGTCGGGGTGGGACTAGTGTAGATGGGGCATGTTGGTCGGGGTGGGACTAGTGTAGATGGGGCATGTTGGTCGGGGTGGGACTAGTGTAGATGGGGCATGTTGGTCGGGGTGGGACTAGTGTAGATGGGGCATGTTGGTCGGGGTGGGACTAGTGTAGATGGGGCATGTTGGTCGGGGTGGGACTAGTGTAGATGGGGCATGTTGGTCGGGGTGGGACTAGTGTAGATGGAGCATGTTGGTCGGGGTGGGACTAGTGTAGATGGGGCATGTTGGTCGGGGTGGGACTAGTGTAGATGGGCATGTTGGTCGGGGTGGGACTAGTGTAGATGGGGCATGTTGGTCGGGGTGGGACTAGTGTAGATGGGGCATGTTGGTCGGGGTGGGACTAGTGTAGACGGGGCATGTTGGTCGGGGTGGGACTACTGTAGATGGGGCATGTTGGTCGGGGTGGGACTAGTGTAGATGGGGCATGTTGGTCGGGGTGGGACTAGTGTAGATGGGGCATGTTGGTCGGGGTGGGACTAGTGTAGATGGGGCATGTTGGTCGGGGTGGGACTAGTGTAGATGGGGCATGTTGGTCGGGGTGGGACTAGTGTAGATGGGGCATGTTGGTCGGGGTGGGACTAGTGTAGACGGGGCATGTTGGTCGGGATGGGACTAGTGTAGATGGGGCATGTTGGTCGGGGTGGGACTAGTGTAGATGGGGCATGTTGGTCAGGGTAGGACTAGTGTAGATGGGGCATGTTTGGTCGGGGTGGGACTAGTGTAGATGGGCATGTTTGGTCGGGGTGGGACTAGTGTAGATGGGGCATGTTGGTCGGGGTGGGACTAGTGTAGATGGGGCATGTTGGTCGGGGTGGGACTAGTGTAGATGGGGCATGTTGGTCGGGGTGGGACTAGTGTAGATGGGGCATGTTGGTCGGGGTGGGACTAGTGTAGACGGGGCATGTTGGTCGGGGTGGGACTAGTGTAGATGTGGCATGTTGGTCGGGATGGGACTAGTGTAGATGGGGCATGTTGGTCGGGGTGGGTCTAGTGTAGATGGGGCATGTTGGTCGGGGTGGGACTAGTGTAGATGGGGCATGTTGGTCGGGGTGGGCAAGTTTGGCTGAGGGAAGGGCCGGTTTCCATGCTGTGACTATGAACTTCCAAGAGTAACATTCTCCTTTCTCTGGGTCATTCATTGTTAATAAAGAAAGTTGACTTTCCCTGTTTAAGTGCCCACAGTAAAGAACAGTCAGAAGGGAGCCCACCTGCTTCTGCTGTGATGAATTAACAAATCAGCACTATTCACTTCTCAGACGTTAGAATTGGTCAGAACATTCCCCCCACCGTGACCCTTGACACCAATGTCCCTTAGGGTCATGACCTTGCCACCCACAACGTCCGTCCACTGGTCAGAACACTATTTCAGCCACATGAGCAGCAAAGATGCGATAGAATATGGGAAAGACATTGAGAACCTTCTGTCCTGAAGGGCCGAATGGCCTACTCCTGCACCTATTGTCAGGATAACAATCCATCCCTCAACATCAGCAAGACAAAAGAGTTAGCGTTTAGAAGAACGATCCCAGGAACGAGTGGGTTAACGTACGATGAGCGTTTGTTGGCGCTGGGCCTGTACTCGCTGGAGTTTAGAAGATTGGGGGGGAGGGGGGAACCTCATTGAAACGTCACCGAACAGTGGAAGGCCCGGATAGAGTGGATGTGGAGAGGATGTTTCCACTAGTGGGAGAGTCTAGGACCAGAGGGCACAGCCTCTGAATTAAAGGACGTTCCATTTGGAAGGAGATGAGGAGGAATTTATTTCGCCAGAGAGTGAATCTGTGGGATTCGTTGCCACAGACGGGGGTGGAGGCCACAAGTCAGTGGATATATTTAAGGCAGAGATAGATAGATTCTTGATTAGTGCGGGTGTCAGGGGTTATGGGCAGGAGAATGGGGTTAGGAGGGAGAGATAGATCAGCCATGATTGAATGGTGGGGTAGACTCGATGGGCCAAATGGCCTAATTCTGATTCCGTGTGTTATGGTCGTCTCTGACTTAAGGAAATGCAAGAAGCCACATTGTGTAAAAAGCAACAAGTCGGAGGGCAATTATTGTCCCGCAGACAACTACTGCCCCAGGTGGATATCATCATGTGTGCAACACACATTGATTGGCCACTGGTGGGCGAAGGGTTAATGTGCTAATTGGCTTGATTGGAGCTGATTAGAAAATTGTCAGCTGTTGTGTATAAAAGGGGGAGTTGTGGGCGTGTCTGAGTGTGGTGGTCCTGGGCCCTGGACGGGAGCGGTGGGCTGTGGATGGGAGTGGTGGGCTGTGGATGGGAGTGGTGGGCTGTGGATGGGAGTGGTGGGCCTGGGCCTGGGCCTGGGCCTGGGCCTGGGCCTGGGCCTGGGCCTGGGCCTGGGCCTGGGCCTGGGCCTGGGCCTGGGCCGGTGGGCCGGTGGGCCTGGGCCGGGGACGGGAGCGGTGGGCCTGGGCCGTGGATGGGAGCGGTGGGCCGGGGATGGGAGTGGTGGGCCTGGGCTGTTGTCGGGAGCGGTGGGCCTGGGCTGTTGTCGGGAGCAGTGCTCAGCGTAGAGACAGGGAGTCTGTCTTTGTGTCCAGGGTTTTTAATTATTTATTTTTTTCTGGTGAAATTGGAATTGTGCTGTATCTCAGAACTAAACGGATGTTTACACTAGTGGGAGAGTCTCAGACCAGAGGGCACAGTGCCAGAATAAAAGGATGTATCTTTACTAAAGTGATGATGCCCGAACCTTATCACAACTGAAATTAAATCTGGGTGACGTTGAAACGAGGAACTGCAGATGCTGGTTTATACCAAACATAGACACATTGTTGGAGTAACTCAGTGGGTCAGACAGCATCTCTGGACAAACCAGAGACTTTGGGATGGAACAAAAGGGTTCTTACCCAAAATATCACATCCTTTTCCTCCAGTGATGTTGCCTGACCCGCTGAGTTACTCAAGCACTTTGTCTCTCTGCAATAAAATGTTGACCAGTGATAATTGTTAATGATTGAAGCACAATGTGGAACAAGGAGCTGGAACAGATGCAGGGATAATGTAGAATATTGGGCTGAAGGGACCCGAGGGGCATTCTTACGGTGAACCCAGTGACTTGGAAAAATAAGTCTGCTGTGAATTGGAGTAAGGATGTGTAAAATTCCCCAAAGAGCTGATCCAATCTGTCTCCAATGCTTGGAGACCCTTTGAAAGTGTGAAGATGAGATTTCTGAGGATATTGACAAGAATTGTTGTCACTGCCAAGTCAAACCAGTAGTGCAGCGGATCACCACATGGTGGGAGTGTTGACCACAAACTGGACGGGCCTGCAGTGCAGCGGATCACCACACGGTGGGAGTGTTGACCACAAACTGGACGGGCCTGCAGTGCAGCGGATCACCACATGGTGGGAGTGTTGACCACACATTGGAGCGACCTGTTATGTGAATTCACTGCACATTGGGAGTTGCTGTCTCCAAATTAGATATAATTGCGTTCTTTACTGCAAAATGGTTCTTTATTGCTCTGTGACCCTTTACCTTTCCCTGTAATGCACCCATTGTACAGATGCCAAAGTTTGTAAAAGCCCTGAAACCAGGGAAGATTTGGGATGAAAATCAAGGAACTGCAGATGCTGGTTTACAAAAAAATAGGCACAAAGTGCTGGAGTAACTCAGCGGGTCAGGCAGCATCTGTGCAGAACACAGATAGGTGACGTTTCACAGAGTGCTGGAGTAACTCAGCGGGTCAGGCAGCATCTGTGGAGAACATGGATAGGTGACGTTTCACAGAGTGCTGGAGTAACTCAGCGGGTCAGGCAGCATCTGTGGAGAACATGGATAGGTGACGTTTCACAGAGTGCTGGAGTAACTCAGCGGGTCAGGCAGGATGCCCATAGTAAAGAGTACAGGTTTGGTGGGCAACTCTGTGAGGGAGTTCAAGTCGAGTTTATTCGTCACATACACATACGAGATGCAGCAAAATGCTTTCGGATTGTGGAAAAAAAAACCAAACTAACTACAAAACAGAATGGAACAGAATCCTAGAAACATAGAAACATAGAAAATAGGTGCAGGAGCAGGTCATTCGGCCCTTCGAGCCTGCACCGCCATTCAATATGACCATGGCTGATCATCCAACTCAGTATCCTGTACCTGCCTTCTCTCCATACCCCCTGATCCCTTTAGCCACAAGGGGCACATCTAACTCCCTCTTAAATATAGCCAACGAACTGGCCTCAACTACCTTCAGTGGCAGAGAATTCCACAGACTCACCACTCTGTGTGAAAATAAAATGTTTTTCTCATCTCGGTCCTAAAAGACTTCCCCCTTATCCTTAAACTGTGACCCCTTGTTCTGGACTTCCCCAACAATCGGGAACAATCTTCCTGCATCTAGCCTATCCAACCCCTGAAGAATTTTGTAAGTTTCTATAAGATCCCCCCCCCCGTCAATCTTCTAAATTCCAGCGAGTACAAGCCGAGTCTATCCAGTCTTTCCTCATATGGAAGTCCTGCCATCCCAGGAATCAGTCTGGTGAACCTTCTCTGTACTCCCTCTATGCCAAGAATGTCTTTCCTCAGATTAGGAGACCAAAACTGTACGCAATACTCCAGGTGTGGCCTCACCAGGGGGCCCTGTACAACTGGCAGTAGAGCTCCCTGCTCCTATACTCAAAAATCCTTTTGCTATGAATGCCAACATACCATTCGCTTTCTTCACAGCCTGCTACACCTGCATGCCTACTTTCAATGGGTCTCGATGCATCTCCCCTTTTCCTAATTGGCCGCTTTTCAATAATAGTCCTACTTTCCTGTTCTTGCCACCAAAGTGGATAACCTCCACATTTATCCACATTATACCGCATCTGTCATGCATTTGCCCACTCACCCAGCCTATCCAAGTTCACCTTGCAGCCTCCTAGCATCCTCCTCACAGCTAACACTGCCCCCCAGCTTCGTGTCATCCGCAAACTTGAGATGTTTGCATTCAATTCCCATCATCCCAATCATTAAATATATATTGTAAATAAGCTGAGGTCCCCAGCACTGAGCCTTGTGGTACCCCACTAGTCCCTGCCTTGCCATCCTGAAAAGGTCCCGTTCACCTCCTACTCTTTGCTTCCTGTCTGCCAGCCAGTTCTCCATCCACATCAATACTGAACCCCCAATACCGTGTCCCTTAAGTTTGTATACTAATCTCTTATGTGGGACCCTGTTGAAAGCCTAGATATAACACATCCACTGGTTCTCCCTTATCCACTCTACTAGTAACATTACAATCCTCGAAAAATTCTCTGATTCATCAGACATGATTTAGCTTTCATAAATCCATGCTGACTTTGTCCAATGATTTCACCACTTTCCAAATGTGCTGCTATCCCATCTTTAATAACTGACTCTAGCATTTTCCTCACTACCGATGTTAGACTAACTGGTCTGTAATTCCCCATTTTCTCTCTTCCTCCCTTTTTAAAAAGTGGGGTTACATTAGCTACCCTCCAATCCTCAGGAACTACTCCAGAATCTAAAGAGTTTTGAAAAATTATCACTAATGCATCCACTATTTCTGGGGCTACTTCCTTGAGTACTCTGGGATGCAGCCTATCTGGCCCTGGGGATTTATCGACCTTTAATCCATTCAATTTACCCAACACCACTTCCTGGATTTCACTCAGTTCCTCCATCTCATTTGACCCGCGATCCCCTGCTATTTCCGGCAGATTATTTATGTCTTCCTTAGTGAAGACAGAACCAAAGTAGTTATTCAATTGGTCTGCCATGTCCTTGTTCCCATGTTGCGAGGGAGGAAGGCGCAGATGTGTGTCTTGACCAGCCTCTCAAAGCACTGTTTGTGTGCAGGGTTTGATGCCCATGGCAAGAGTTACACCGTTGGGCAACTCAGTCAGGGAGTTCACTGTTTGTGTGAAGTGTTGTCTTTGATATAGCTGGCATGTTGCTGTGCCAGTTTGATTATGAAAATAGTCAATTAATCTTCTACCCTGTAGGATTCGCTAATGCAGACACATTTGAATGTCACTGTACCTTAATTTGTACATGTGACGATAAACTGACGTTGAAACATTGGGCCTAGAGTTATTTTTCCAGGCCCTGTCCACCCAGTGTTTGATATTTTGAGCTGAATGTAGAATCTTCTCGCCTGCTGCTGTTTCTCCCTCTACAGTTATTCTACTGTTATTAGCTCAACACTTTTCTTTTAGAGCCATGATTGCAATTTGGACAGGTTCATTTAGATGTAAAAGTTAATTTTTTTCCCTTCAATAACCCTTTAGATCTAAGTAATGTTCTTGCAGGGTTGCAGGCAATCAAGTTGTTAATGATATTCTGCTGCCCCTCTTCCATTCTCTTGCAGACACCTTTCACAGGTTATGTGTTTTTTGAAGTTCGAATCTTGTCTCCAACAGCTGCCACATTAAATATGCGGGAAGGCAGGCAATGAGCACATGTTGTATTTGTTTTAAAGCTCCTACTTTACCTTCTGTGCTTCTTCCTTTCTCATCCTCGCAGGCTGACAATTAGCACAGTCTTCAATGGTTATTAAGTGCATGAAGGGTCTGAAGAAGGGTCTCGACCCGAAACGTCGCCTATCTCCTTCGCTCCTTAGATGCTGCTGCACCCGCTGAGTTTCTCCAGCTTTTTGTGTACCCCCGTTATTAAGTGCATGTTTGTTTACTTTCTGCAGTACAATCCATTCTCTTGGAAGACATGCAGGCAGCTTTCAGAGGTCGTTTTAACACTCCAGAGGATGATCTTTGTTAAACTGTCAACAATGGGCACCAAATCTGGGGCTGCTGGGACCAATTTGTTGAGGCCATTTTTAGGAACCTAACAAAGGTACATACCACACACAGTGTTTTGTTCACTTATGCGCGTACATGTTCACAGGGGCTATGAGAGAGTGGTGCCGGGGGGTACATCGTACCCGGAGTCCAAAAGGGGGCCAGGAAATTTCCTGAAATCACAGAAAATGTTTGCATATATTTTGTGAAGGCTAGCATTCACATTTTGTGTGAGCTGACATAGTTTTATATTTCGTAATTCGTAGAAATTGTGATCCATAATAAAGCGGGGAATTTTAACTGGCGGGTGTGTGGTCGGGGTAACCTGATTAAAAGAGGGGGACGGGGAAGACCCATCACTACTAACCCTAGCACTACATTTGTTATTTATCAGTTTTATTTAACAGTTCACATCATAACTTTATAAAGATAAATCAATGTTAAAAATTCAGGTAGTTCCGTGATTTGGGTCACAAACCTAAACGAAAAAGCACCTCTGATCACAGCCTATTTGAGGAAATGCGAGGCACTTGAGGGTCACGAGGGGGATTTTGTGGGAATCATTGAAGATCTCTAAGCCCAATCTTGCTCCAAGTTCTCTGTGACCTTCCACACCTGGCACTGGAGAAGCTGTTTAGGAACAACTTGATGGGATTTCTTCTGGCCCCGGATCTCTTCCAGATGGTGTGAAGGGGAAGGTTTGAAACATCTGCCGACTGATGTGGTCGCCAGCTGTTTGCGAGGAACTTTCCCACCGAAGGCTTGCAAGAAAATGCCACTGGGGCACATGATGACTCGGAGCACGACGAGTTTGACAAATTTCTCAAGCGTCGTGGATTCCCCCGTGCAGCCCCAAGAGGTATTGGACGTATACTTGTCCCATTGCACCTGTATACCTGTCCCATTGCACCTGTTACCTGTACCTGTATTACCTGTCCCATTGCACCTGTATACCTGTCCATTGCACCAGTATACACTGTATTGCACCAGACCTGTCCCATTGCACCAGTATACCTGTCCCATTGCACCAGTATACCTGTCCCCATTGCACCAGTATACCTTCACCTTGTCCCCATTGCTACCAGTATACCTGTCCCATTTGCACCAGTATACCTGTCCCATTGCACCAGTATACCTGTCCCATTGCACCAGTATACCTGTCCCATTGCACCAGTATACCTGTCCCATTGCACCAGTATACCTGTCCCTGTCCCATTGCACCAGTATACCTGTCCCATTGCACCAGTATACCTGTCCCATTGCACCAGTATACCTGTCCCATTGCACCAGTATACCTGTCCCATTGCACCATTGCACCAGTATACCTGTCCCATTGCACCAGTATACCTGTCCCCATTGCACCAGTATACTGTCCCATTGCACCAGTATACCTGTCCCATTGCACCAGTATACCTGTCCCATTGCACCAGTATACCTGTCCCATTGCACCTGTATACCTGTCCCATTGCACCCGTATACCTGTCCCATTGCACCTGTATACCTGTCCCATTGCACCCGTATACCTGTCCCATTACACCCGTATACCTGTCCAATTGCACCTGTATCCCACTCACTGTCCCCACCCTGACCAAGAGCCCCAGGTACAGGCAGAAACTCACTACTAAATAGAGACACAAGTACATACCAGTGGCCCCTGTTAAACTCCTCCAAGTAGGCCCAGACCACAACTTTAGTGAATAAACCCTAACGAGGGGGAAGGGCAATGTAGTCTTTACACTAAAATGGGCCCCAAGCTGAGACAGGCTGAGCTGAGTACCATGTAGGTCATGGTTCACACACTTTGCTGAGATGCTGGTTTACAAAATAAAAGGGCACAAAGTGCTTGACTAACTTAGCAGAAAAAACGGACGCTCTGGAGGGAGAGAGACAGCAAGAGCTGAGTTGGAGGGTGGATGTTTTTGTTTCCCATTTCTTTCATTAGTAGTAGGATTAGTATTAGTAGAATTAGATAGTGTTAAGTAAGGAGGGGTTTCTAGAGACCCATGGCTTCAGGGAATGGTGGGGCTAAGGGTAGTGGGTGGCAGACTGTAGGGAAGGGAAAAGGGGATCTATGTAAGAGAGAGACATCGAGCGAAAGACCCGAAATGTCAGAAGACGACGGAAATAAAGTTAGGAGAATTAGAATTATTGAAGAGATTCGTCATGCTGTTTTAAAGTTAAAGGAACAAATCAAGGAGATGCAGGATTTAGAGTAGTGAATCCATTAAAAATTACCACCCGCTTTGGAGAGTCAGATAGGCAAGGATTTTCAGGCCAAGATTCTGTATAATGGGATGTTTAAGAGTTTGTTGCAAAGACAGCAAACAGTTTAATGATGCTAGGGGTGTGGGGAAATTGTGGTCAATGTGGAGAGTTTGGTCCCTAGAGGAAGACAGCAGGGAATAAAGGGCATCTTTTAGTGGTGTATGGGATGTATGCTGGCTTGTCTGAGAAGGAGATTTTAGAAAAACGTTAAGGGGGGCCCAGGTAACTGATGTTGTGAGATTTAAGAGTAGGAATGGAGTCGGGGTCCCGCCCCGGTCCTGCTTACGTTCAAAAGATGGTGAGTACTGCCTCAGAGAGTGTTTCTTGGGAGTATGGCGTATCAAGTGAGGGAGTACATTAAACCACCTGCGCTGGCTTGCTATAACTGTCAGCGGTTTGGACATGTTGCTGGGTCTTGTCGGGGTTAAAAGAAAGTGCGCAAAGTGCGGTGGAGATCATGCAATACAAAATTGCAAGGCAGAGGGATCCTAAGTGCCCTAACTGTGTTGTATGGGGATCATGCAGCATGGTTTCATGGTTGTGACCGCGTTGTTTCAGGCGAAAGTCGAGGGCAGGAAGTGAAGGATCAGAAACAACGTGCCATAATGCGAGAGGCAGCTCAAAGAGTTGGCTAGAGAACGTGGAGATGTGAGCGCTGGGACTAGAGTGGTGCTAGGAAGCCAGATCACTGAGCCAAACTTGCCATCGGCTTTTCATCTGACATGTTGATTTTTTAATAAGGAATCATTTCTGTCTTTTGTTTCTGATGTGCTGGTAGGAGCTAAGAAAGCAGCTAAAAACGGTCAGATATCCTCAGGTTAGTGGTGGGGGCGCTGAAGGTTCCTTAGTGTAACAGCAGTTGCCAGAAAAGTTGCATCAATACATGACGGAGAGATTCAGTGTATGGAGAGGTCACAGTTGTCGAGAGCTAGTAGTATGGAGTATGTCAGTAATGTGGATTGGTGATGATCCTCATTAACATCATAATGTTTTTATATACTTCAATGGAACGCCGGAGTCTGATTGGAAATGGTCAAGAATTAAAGATTTGGGGGGATTTGAATTTGATGAATTTAAAGAAGCACCAGAATTAATATGTATATCGACAAGAGACATGGCCCTCTTAAATCCCTGTCTAGATTTTGTAATCCCAGGGTTATGACTGTGTGCGATTAGATAGGTCTGATAGGTCAGGTGGGGGGTTGTGCAACTTTTGTTTTATGAACTGGGTTGCAGTATAGGAAAGTTGACATTAATTCTAATCTTGAGGTTTTGGCTGTGGAGGTTTGGAGCAGTCAGAATTCTATTACTGTGTAAATTATTATAACCCTGTCAACCCTTGATATTGTCAGATTTTGATGAGATAATGGAGAAGGTAAGGTGTCCTGTTGTATGGATTGGAGATTTTAATGCACATAATCCTTTATGGGGTAGTGATCATAGGGGATAAAAATTGTGTTATTGTTGAAGAATGTTCTAGTATATTAGTGAGTTGGTTTTGTGTAAATGTGGAAGGCATCTAAATGATGAAGGGCAGTTACGATAATACTATTGTGAGAAACACCTGCAGCCACATAGATTTATCAACTGCTTTAAAAGTTAATCATCTAAACTTACGCCACAAGAATTGGTTGAATGGGATGTAATGGCATAGATATACACTGGGTAGTGATCATTATCCAATTTTATGTAGGTTTGTGGTAGGGATTGAGGAGAGAAGTGGAAAAGAAAGTTCCTAGATATAACTTTTCTCAGGCCCAAATGGGATAATTTTCCAAGAGGAAGGCTCAAAGTTTAGTTGGAGAGGTTAAATAGTGAGGGTTCTGTAGATAGTTGGAATACTTCCATTAGTCTCATGATTCATGAGGCAGCTTGTTGTACTATTCCTGTGAGCTAGGTCCCGTATGTCTGTTCCTTGGTGGGATAAAGAATGTGATGAAGCTGTAAGGAAATAGGAATATAGCCTATCGAAAAATTAAGAAAGTTTCTTAATTTTGTCAATGCAATGGAGTTCAAGCGGCTAAGGGCAGTAGCAAGACAAGTTGTAAAGGATGCAAAGAGGAATAGTTGGAGGAAGTTTTGTGGTAGTTAGGCCCTGAAACTCCAGTAAGGCATTTGTGGTCAGCTGTGCATAGAATGTCAGGAGTATATATAAAAAAGGAGTTTGTTACAGTGTTGCAGAAGGGTGAGGTGGTAGCAGTTTCCAATAAGGAAAAAGCAGACATGTGTGTTGACAGTTTTCAAGCAGTGCATGATAGAGCAATAGCAGGTAGTGGAGAGGGTGTTAGAAAGAGAATCGAGCTGATGGCAGTTAATCAGTGGGAAGCTGGAGAGGAGTTTAGTAAATGATAATACCTTTAATCTGTTTTTTTACCATTAAAGAGTTGAAGGATGCAATTATGTCCAGGGCAAATACCTCCCCGGGAGAGATGGTTGTCGTATGAGTTATTTAAACATCTGGATGATATTGTACTTGATGAAATCTTAGCTTTGGTTTAATACTGTGTGGCAGAGGGTTATTTGCCAAAGGAATGGAAACATGCAGTCGTGGTCCCTATTTTAAAAACCGGGCAAAGAGGCATCTGACCCCTAGAGTTCATATCGCCCTATAGCGCTCACAGCAGTGTTCTGTAAAATTATGGAGAGGATGGTAACCAACAGACTAGTTATGTTTTAGGAAACCAGAGGATATCTTTGTTGATGTACAGAATGGTTTTAGGAATGGCATAAGGTCTACAATGAGTCAGTTTTGGATCAGGATATTAATAGGGCATTTAGAAGCAAGGAAATAGTAGTGAGTGTATTCCTTGATATTGAGGAAGGCATATGATTCTTTGTAGAAGGAGGGGGGATTAATGATTAAAATTTTTGACTTGGGAGTCGGGGGGGGGACGAATTTTCAACTGGATATTAAGGATTTTTTATTGAATAGAACAATACAAAGTAATGGTTGGTAGGTGTCAGATCAGAGACTGTAGAGAAGATAGAAGAGGATGAAAACCCCCCCGCAAAAGCGAAGTGTTTATCAGTCCAGTTTTATTTAATATCATGAATAAACAACATATTTTGTAAATTAGAGAGAGGATTTGGTCTGTCTTTGTTTGCAGATGACGGGGCCATCTGAAAAGAGGTCGTTATGTAGAGTTTGTTTTAAACAGATTCAAAGAGTGTTAGTGTCTGTGTAGAGGAATGGGGGAACACATGGGGCTTTAAAATCTCTGCTCAAGACTAAATATAGGTATTTGGTTTTAAAAGAAAGTTACCTAAGATAGGGCTGTATATGTAATGGGTCTCTATTGGAGAAGGTAAAGGTTTTTTTTAAGTTTTTGGGTGTTGTTTGGTTTGAAGAGCGTATGACTTGGGCTGTGCATGTAGGTAAAATTGTATTGAAATGTGAAAAAGTTCTGAATGTTATGAGATGTCTGGTTGGGTGTGAGTGGGGGCTAACAGGGAGACAATGCTGCTTAATTTATCAGGCCATGATCAGATCTTCTCTTGACTACGGGTGTTTTTGTGTATGGTCTGCGTCTAAAACTGTTCTGGCTAGGCTAGATGTGTTGCAGGCAAAGGCTTTGAGGCTTTGCTGTGGAGCCTTAGAACTTCCCCAGTCCCTGCCCTGATTGTTGAAATGGGAGAAATTGCCCTTATGGTTAAGGCGCATTAAGCTAGGGTTACATTACTGGGCTAAACTTTGTGGGTGTAATGATACCTTCCCAGCAAGGTGTTTGTTGCAAGAGGTTGATGATTAAAAACAAATATAACACATTTTTTTGTAATTATAAAATCAGTGCGTAGGAAGCTGGGTTTGGGAACAAGGGGGTATTATAGAGCTTACAATATGGTTTACCTGTGGCCCTATTTGGGGTTCTTCCTGAACTGTTTATTGAGCTTGCTTTTCTTCAGGAAAAAGATAAGCGCGAGGTGACTCCAAGAATAGTGGAATATCTTAATTCAATCAGTGAGAGCACTTTGATTGTTTTTACAGATGGATCTAAAGATCCAGTTAGTGGGGAGAGCTGGGTTTGGAGTGTATGTGGAGCAGCTTGGGTTTGAAGATTGGCCGACGCATTTTCTGATGGAAGCTCTTGTTCTCACGACTGAATTAATGGCAATTCAATGGGCTCTATGGCGGATTGAGGAAGCCAGTTTTAGAGAAGTCATTTCTGTTCTGATTTGCAGCTGCTCTTGAAACTTTAAGAGTAGGGAAATCTAACGCTCGTCCTGACATTCTAAATGACATCTTGAGTGATGTTTTCTACAATTGGGTTTGCGTTTTGTAACATCACTTTTTGCTGGGTTCCCGGGCATGCTGGGGTGGGAGGCGGGAATGAGCAGAGTGGACCTCATAGCAAAGGAGAGTTTAAGAAGAGAAATAGATATCCATGTATCATTGGGGGGAGAGTGGAACTGAAAAGAAAAATTAAGAGGGCTTAAACAAAAGAATGGCAGAGAGGATGGGAAAAGGAAGTCGGGGGGTAGACCCCTCCTCCATTTTTCTGTACAAGCTGAAGTTGGAAAAATATGATTCTGTAATCTCTGTCCTGTAGGGACTCAGTTAGACTGTGTAGATTGAGGTTTGGGACATTGTGGGGTTAAAATTACTGTTTGTGAATTGTAGGGGAAAATGTTTCTGGTTTGTGTGAATGTGGGAGTAAGGAGGGGGGGTACAGTTAAGCATGTTTTCCTAGAATGTAAAAAGTATAGGGTTAGAAAGAAAGGCATTGTTTGCTAGATGACAGGACTTGGTAGTTGAGGCTTTTTCTGTTTTATCTTTGTTTGGACACAGTGAGAAACATCAGGCTGATATCCAGGGCTGTTCTTCAATTCTGCATGTTACAGGACTGTATGTAAGAATTTAGTTCAAACTTTGACCTGTGGAGGGCAGTAATTACGCTTAGCAGCGGTCTACACTGTCGGAATCCTATAGAAGAAGAAGACAGGCTGAGCCCAATTAGAGAGAAACAGTTGTTAATCTTTCCCAAACATTGTATCACAGAGAAGGTTCCTAAACAGGGGCACGAGAATAGGAGGTAAAACGGGCTTTTCAGAAATGGCAGGCAGTCACTAGTGGGGTTACCGCAAGGTAAGGGCTGGGACCCCAGCTATTTCAAATATATATTAATGATCTGGATGAGGGTATTGAAGTGCAACATCTCCAAGTTTTGCGGATGGCACTACGCTGGGGGGCAAGTGTTAGCTGTGGGAGGATGCTAGGAGGCTGCAAGGTGACTTTGGATAGGTTGGGTGAGGTGGGCAAATGCAATGGCAGATGCAGTATATGTGGAATAAATGTTGAGGTTATCCACTTTGGTGGCAAAAACAGGGAGGGGGTGGACTATTATCTGAATGGTGGACCGATTAGGAAAAGAGGAGATGCAAGGAGACCTGGGATGTCATGGATCACCAGTCACTGAAAGTAGGCATGCAGGTGCAGGCAGGCTGTGATAGGAAAGCGATGGTATGTTGGCATTCATAGCAAAGGATTTGAGTACAAGAGCAGGGAAGAGGGTTTTACTGGCAGTTGGACAGGGTTTGGGTCGAGGCCACACAGGAGTATTGATACAGTTTTGGTCTCCTAATCTGAGGAAAGACATTCTTGCCATAGAGGGAGTACAAAGGAAGGTTCACAGACTGATTCTGGGATGTGAGGACTTCCATTTGAGAAAGACTGGAATTGACTCAGCTTGTACTCGCTGAATTTTTAGAAGATTTGAGGCTTACAAAGTCTCTTATAGAGGATTTACAAAATTCTTCAAGGGGTTGGGACAGGCTAGATGAGGAAGAGTGTTCCGATATTGCGGAAACTCCAGAAACAAGGCGGTCACAGTTTAAGAAAAGGGGAAATTCTTTTAGGACCGAGATGAGAAAAACAATTTTCACACAGAGTGTGTGATGATCTGTGGAATTCTCTGCCACAGAAGGTAGTTGAGGCCAGTTCATTGGTATATTTAAGAGGGAGTTGGTGTGGCCCTTGTGGTAAAGGGAATCAGGGGGTATGGAGAAGAAGGCAGGTACGGGTACTGAGTTGGATGATCAGCCATGTCATATTGAATGGCTGTTGCATGCTCGAAGGGTCCGATGGCCTACTCCTGCCTTTTGGCTATGTTTCTATACCTTTGTACCAACTCAATAACCATATTCAAATAGACCAAGTTTATATACAAAAACAAAACCAATGTCACGTAAGTTGATTTGAAGTTGTCGAACATCCTCCTTCACACTGGACACAGAGAGAGGAAGAGATTCCCAATTGAAATTAAATGTCAGAGGAAAAAGGATCGCATTGAAGGATTGTTAGTTGAACCCTACAGGGTGCAGAATACATTGACTACTGTTAATTCACTGGCACGCAACATGCCGCTTTTTTGTAGGGCTGAGCACAGGGGCCAGCGGTAGAGTTGTTGCCTCACAGCGCCAGACAGTGACACGGGTTGCTTACAGAGTTTGCACATTCTCCCAGTGACCTTGGGTTTTCTCACAGATCTTCAATTTCCTTCCCAACTATCCATAAGATGTGCAAGTTTGTAGGTTGAGAGGAATTGATTGCCTGCCGCGCGCCACTACATGGTTGTCTTTGTGTGTGTAGGATAGTGTTATTGTGCGGGGATGCTGGTCGTTGCGGGACTCTGTGGGCCAAAGGGCGGTGTTTCCGACGGTGTCTCTTAATTTTGTGAAACTTACCATGTCACTGAAGTGTTTCCGACACTGCCCTGATCGGTTTGCCCTTTAACATGGGCACATGAAAGTGCGCACAAACCGAATCAAATAGGAGCATACAGGCAGTCAAATATCTGGAAGAAGAAACCATATAAACATATAACAATTTACAAGCACGGGTTACTGGTCCCTCTCGGCCCATCCAGTCCGTGCCGAAAATGTATTTTGCCCCTTGTCCCTTCTACCTGCACCACAAGACCATACCCCTCCATATCCCCTTCCCGTCCTTTTACCTATCCACCTTTAACTTTTTAATGTTTTAAAATCGATCCTGCCTCCCCACTTCTGCTGAAGCTCATGTCAACCAGCCACCACCCTCTGAGAAATTCCCCTCATGTTACCCTAAACTTTGTTCCTTATTATCATGTCATGCTTGTTGTTTTAATATTCACTACTATAGGAAAAGCTTATCCACGTCAATCTGCTATCTTCATATTTTAAAGATCCTCAATCGTCCCCAGTAACCTTTGCGCTCAAAGAATAAAGACCTATTCTGTAACACACCCATGTCAAACCCATGACACCATGGGGAAAACCCCCTAACAAACCAGATCCGTCTTTAAACGACAATAAATACTTTGAATTAGATGAGATGTACAAGTAAGGTAAACAGTAGGAAGTGTTGGCCCAGGTTTTGCAACTTTTGGCAGATGGGGAAGCAGTCTAACCATGGTAGACTCTTCCAGCATCAGAGGACCAGTTTTGGAGATTCTGGGTGAAACTAACACTAATTGTCACCCCTTTAGAAAGGGAGAGGAGAGGAAATGGATTCGGGCAACAGACACAAAAACACTAAGCCAAATCTAGATTTAGACAATCCCCAAACAAAGCTACAGTTGGGTGAATGGAAGGGCAAGATTACTATTTTGTAATAGTTAAAAACAAGTGTCAATGAACATTAACAACTTTTCCTCGCTGCAACAGGACGCAACTAGGATTACGTACACTCAAGGGAAGTAACCTGGTCTAAAACAAAGTACTGGAGCTACTCAGTGTCATGCACCATCTGCTGCCTGCAAAGGAATGTCAGAATGTTTTCAGGTTGGGATCCTTCTTCTTTTTCTATGTCATCTACTCATTGTTCTCCACAGATGCTGCCTGACCCGCTGAGTTACTCCAGCACATTGTGCCCTTTTTTTTTGAAAAACCAGCACCTCAGTATCTTGATTTTCATCCCAAATCCTCCCTTGTTTCATGGGCTTTTTACTAATTTGGAATCTGGCAAATGGGTGCATTATAGTGGAAAGGTAAAGGGACAATGAGCAATAAAGTAACCATTTTTGCAGAAAGAGCACAATATCAATTTGGAGAACAGCGCTCCCAATGTGCAGGAAATTCACATAACAGGTCGCTCCAATGTTGGTCAACACTCCCACCGTGTGGTCAACCGCCGCACTGCAGGCCGCGGCCAATGGTGTGGTCAACACTCTCTCTATAATATATAATATAATATAATATTATATATATAACTCCTCTCTCTCTCTCCTCTCCTCTCTCCCTCTCCTCTCGTCTCTATATATAAATATAATAATATATAATTATATTATCGCACCTCTCGACTCTTATATATATATATATATATATATATATATATATATATCAATCTCTCTCTCTCTATATATATATAAATATATATATATATATATAAAATATATATATATATATATATATTATATATATATATAATATATATATATCTATATATATATATATAAATATATATCAATCTCTCGTCTTTCTCTCTTTCTCTCTCTCTCTATAGAATATATTAAATCCTCTCTCTCTCTTTATATATAATATATATAATAATATAATATATATAGATATATATATTATAAATCTCTCTCTCTCTCTATATATTATAAATATTATCAATCTCTCTCTCTCTCTCCTCTATATATATCTCTCTCTCTCTCGTAATATATATAAATCTCTCTCGCTCTCTCGCTCTCTCATCTCTCTCTCTCTATATATATAATATCTCTCTCCTCTCTCTCTCTCATCCTCTTCTCTCTCTCTCTCTCTCTCACTCTCTCGTCCTCTCTCTCTGGAGTCTCTCTCTCTGGTTCTCTCTCCTCTCTCACTCCCTCTCTCCCTCTCACGTCTCGCTCCTCTCCTCATCTCTCTCTCTCTCTCCTCTTCTCTTCTCTCTCTCTCTATATCTATATATATACATATTATATATATAAATATATATATATATAAAGATATATATCAATCTCTCTCTTTCTCTCTCTCTCTATATATATATTAATATACAATCCTCTCTCTCCTTATAATATATATATATATATATATATATATATATATATATATATAATATAGTAATATATCAATCTCTCTCTCTCCCTCCTCTATATATATATATCAATCTCTTCTCTCTCTCTCTATATATATATATATATAATATATAATACTCCTCTCTCTATAATATATCCTCTCTCTCTCGCTCTCTCTCTCTCTATATATATATATATATAATATATATATATAGAGATATTTATCACTCTCTATCGTATATATCACACTCTCTATATCTCTCTCTCTCTCGCTTCATATATATATATAGATATATATATATATCTATAATACTAAATATAACGATATATATCGTATATATATAATATATATATATATATATATAAATATATATATCTCTCTCTCTAAGATATCAATATCTATAATATCTCTCTATATATATATATTCACTCTCTCTCTTCTCTCTATATATATATATATATATATATAATCACTCTCTCTCTCTCTCTATATATATATATTATATATATAATATCTCTCTCTCTATAATATAATATATATATATATATATCACACTCTCTCTCATATAATATATATAGTAACACTCTCTCATCTCTCTATATATATATATATATATATCACTCTCTCTCTCTCTCGATATAGATATGCGTATATATATATATATATATCTCTCTCTCTATATATATATATATATAATATCCCCTCTCTCTCTATATATATAAACTCTCTCTCTCTATATATATATAGATATATATATCACAATCCTCTCTCTCTCCTCTCGCTATATATATATATATATAATCATCCCCTCACCTCTCTCCCTCTCTATACACACATGTACCTCTGTGTGTGCGCGTCCGTTTGCAGCCAAGAAGTAGTGAGTGAGGAGCCGCTGCCACAGAGGCCGGTCAACGGTCACCGGGTCACCGGTTCACGGGCGGTTTAGGGCGGTTAGCTGGGTCTAGGGGCGGGCGGTCAGTGTGGTCCTGTCCGTGGACCGTGCCGTGTCCGGGTCCCTCTCTCCACATCCACATCTACATTCTGTCTGTGGTGTGGGTGACGTTCTCTCTCCAGGGTCCGCGCTGCCGGCGCCGGTTCCCGCTCGGCTCAACCGCCAACCTCCCAACCGCCGAGCGCCCGGCCCCGCCCCCGCCCCGCCCCCGGCAAACCATCACCGGCTGTTGTGCCCGCCACTAGCACTCACTCTCTCAACCGGCAACCCTAATCACACGCCTGTTGCCTGCCCGCTCACCACTCACCCACTTCACCCGCAACCATCACAGGCTGTTGCAGCCCGCCACTCATTCACTCACCAGCATCCAATCACAATCGCAAATCGGGGCCCCATTTCACGGCGGGAGCCATCGCGGCTGTTGCCGGGTCGCAGCTACTCGCATGCAACCACTTAAAGACGGCTTCACAGTGGGAGGAGGATTGGACTTGGACCCCTTCCCCCCCTCCCCCACTCACCCCCCTCCCCCATCACCCCGCACGCCCCCCCACCCCCACTCACCCCCCTCCCCCCCCCCCACCCCCCCCCCTCCCCGCTCCCCCCCCCCCCCCGCCCCCCCCTCCCGCCCCCCACCCCCCCGCCCCCCCCCCACCCCCCCCCCCCCCCCCCCCCCCCCTCCCCCGCCACCCCCCCCCCCCCCCCCCCCCCCACCCCCCCCCCACCCCCCACCTTGTATTCCCCACTCCGCCCACTCCACTCCACCCCCCTCACCCCACTCAGCCCCCTCCCCCCCCGCCCTCCCCCACTCACCCCCTCAACCCCTCCCCACTCAGCCCTACTCCACTCCCCTACCCCCACCTCCTCCCCCACTCACCCCCCCTCCCCAACCCCCTCCCCCTCCCCCACTCACCCCTCCCCCCCCCTTACCCACCCCACCCCCCCCCACCTCCCCCCTCAACCGCCCCCCTCACCCCCGCCACTCACCACCCTTCCCCCACGCACCCCCCCCTCCCCCAACCCGACCCCCCCTCCCCCCACTCCACCCCCTCCCCCCACTCACCCCTACTCACCTGGCCCTAACCCCCCTCCCCCACTCACTACCACCCCCCTCCACACTCACCCCCCTCCCCCACTCACCCCCCTTCACCCCCCTCCCCACTCACCCCCTCCCCCACTCACCCCCCTCCCCCCACTCACCCCCCTCCCCCCTCCCACTCACCCCCCTCACCCCCTCACCACCCCCTCCCCACTAACCCCCCTCCCCCCTCCCCACCCCCCCACCCCCCCTCAACCCGCCGCCCTCCCCCACCCACTCGCACCCCGCACCCCCCCACCCCCTCCCCCCTAAGACTGTAACCTGGCCGGGACTGTAAACCGGCCGGGACTGAACCGGGCCGGACGTAAGCGGGCGGGACTGTAAAACCGGGCCAGGGACTGTAACCACCGGGGCCGGACTGTAACCGGGCCGGGACTGTACCGGGCGGGACTGTAACCGTGCCGGGCCGTAACCGGCCGGGGCCGTAACCGGCCGGGCCGTAACCCGGCCGGGTCGGCCGTAACCGGGCCGGGCCGGGACCGTTACTGGACTGTAACCGTGCTGGGACTGTAACCGGACCGTAACGCGGGCCTGGACCGTACCGGGCTGGGACAAGAACCGGGCCCGGGACTGTAACCAGCTGGGACTTTACCGCTTTGAACTTTCTCGCTGGAATTCGGAGATTTGAGGGGATCTCATAGAAACGTACAAATTTTTTAAGGGGTTGGACAGGCTAGATTGCAGGAAGATTGTTCCCGAAGTTGGGGAGGTCCCAGAACAAGGGTCACAGGTTAAGATAAGGTGAAGTCTTTTAGGACCGAGATGAGAAAAATCATTTATCACACAGAGAGTGGTGAGTCTCTGGAATTCTCTGCCACAGAAGTAGTTGAAGCCAGTTCGTTGGCCATATTTAAGAGGAGTTAATATGTGTCCCTGTGGCTAAAGGATCAGGCTCAGGTAAGGAGAGAAAGGCCGGTACGGGACACTGAGTTGGTGGACGCGCGCCGCGGCTCCTCCTGCCCGTGTTTGCCCGTGTTTGCCCGTGTCTTTGTAACCGACCTTATCCGCCGCGACCTCATCTTGTTTCCCTGTGTCAAACCAACTGCCATCGGGCAACTGCCAGCTGGAACCCGCCTCTCGGATCGGCAGTGCTGTCACGTGCGCAGGGTCGGCGGGTGAGCGTTACGTCACGGCGCAGGGTGGGCGGGGACGTGCGTGACGTCACGGCGCAGGGAGGCGGGCGGTGACGTCACGGCGCATGGTGGGCGGGGAGCCGTGACGTCACGGCGCAGGGTGGGCGGGGAGCGTGACGCCACGGCGCAGGGTGGGCGTGGAGCGTGACGTCATGGCGCAGGGTGGGCGGGGAGCGTGATGTCACGGCGCAGGGTGGGCGGGCAGTGACGTCACGGCGCAGGGTGGGCGGGAGCGTGACGTCACGAGCGCAGGGTGGGCGGGGAGCGGTGTGACCTCACGGGCGCAGGGATGGGCGGGGAGCGTGACGTCACGGCGCAGGGGGTGGGCGGGGAGCGTGACCTCACGGCGCAGGTGTGGCGGGGAGCTTGAACGACACGGAGCAGGTGGGCGGGGAGCCAGACGTCACGGTGCAGGTGGGCGGGCAGTGACGTCACGGTGCAGGGGTGGGCGGAGCGTGACGTCGTCACGGCGCAGGTGGGCGGGCCGTGATGTCACGGCGCAGCGTGGGCGGGGATGCGTGACGTCACGGTGCAGGGTGGGCGGGGCAGTGACGTCACGGCACAGGGCGGGCGGGGCGGTGACGTCACGGCGCAGGGTGGGCGGGGAGCGTGACGTCACGGCGCAGGGTGGGGCTGGGCCGTGACGTCACGGCGCAGGGGTGGGCGGGGAGCGTGACGTCACGGGCGTAGGGTGGGCGGGAGCGTGACGTCCACGGCGCAGGGTGGGCGGGGAGCGTGATGTCATGGCGCAGGGTGGGCGGGGAGCGTGACTTCACGGCGCAGGGTGGGCGGGGAGCGTGACGTCACGGCGCAGGGCGGGCAGGCGGCTTCATCTTGTTAAACAAGGAGCTGCAGATGCTGGAGCATCGAGGGCACACAAAAGGCTGGAGAAACTCAGCAGGTGCAGCAGCATCCAAGGAGCGAAGGAGATGGGCGACGTTTCGGGTCGAGACCCTTCTTCAGAAGAAGGGGCTGGTGAGCGTTTGCCGGGGCTGGCGAGCGTTTGCCGGGGCTGGCGAGCGTTTGCCGAGGCTGGCGAGCGTTGCCGTGCGGGGCTGCGAGCGTCTGTGTCGGCGCGGGGCTTTGGCGAGCGTATTCGGCGGGGGCTGGCGAGCGTTCGTAGGGGTGTCGGCGGGGGCTGGCGAGAGCGTTCGGCGGGGCTGGCGAGCGTTCGGCGGGGCTGGCGAGCGTTCGGCGGGGCTGGCGAGCGTTCGGCGGGGCTGGCGAGCGTTCGCCCACGGGGCTGGCGAGCGTTTCGCCGGGCTGGCGAGCGTGTTTGCCGGGCTGGCGAGCGTTTGCGGGGCTGGCGAGCGTTTGCCGGGGCTGGCGAGCGTGTTTGCCGGGGCTGGCGAGCGTGTTTGCCGGGGCTGGCGAGCGTGTTTGCCGGGGCTGGCGAGCGTTTGCCGGGGCTGGCGAGCGTGTTTGCCGGGGCTGGCGAGCGTGTTTTCCGGGGCTGGCGAGCGTTTGCGGGGCTGGCGAGCGTTCGCCGGGGCTGGCGAGCGTTCGCCGGGGCTGGCGAGCGTGTTTGCCGGGGCTGGCGAGCGTGTTTGCCGGGGCTGGCGAGCGTTTGCCGGGGCTGGCGAGCGTGTTTGCCGGGGCTGGCGAGCGTTTGTCGGGGCTGGCGAGCGTTTGCCTTGTGTACCTTGGAACTGCCCCAGTCCCACTATGGCCGTTACCCCCACTCTCCCCACTATGGCAGTCAGTGGGGTTCAGTAAACGGGGGAACCCAGAAGATCTGTCCTGACCCTTTAATTAGGCAGGTTCATGAGCCCTTAAAACCTGGAACCTCTGCAGCAGTCTCATTAAATTTCCTATTAAAGCGACTGGAAGATTCCTTGCAGAACTATCCCCCAGCCTGGAACTGCCCCAGTCCCACTATGGCCGTTACCCCCACTCTCCCCACTATGGCAGTCAGTGGGGTTCAGTAAACGGGGGAACACAGAAGAACTGCCCTCACCCATTAATTAGGCTGGTTCAGGAGCAGGACCTCTGCGACAGTGTCATTAAAAAAAACACTCACAATTATATTCATCATATTAATTTTATATAATATAATTATACATGATTACAGTCATATTTACGTCATATATATATATATATATATATATATATATAATGTATAGTTTAAATGGACTGCAACACGGAAATAGGCTGCCCATGGTGTAATATGGGCATTGTCCACTAGACGGCACATACTTTCCCGATCTCATTTTCTAATTAGTTTAATTAATTAATGTGCGACTTTTGGCAGTGACGAGTTATGACATCCTTCTCAATTATATTTCATCTAAATCTGTGGAAAAGCTCATGTTGTTCCGTGACGTGGATCACGAAAATGCATTTCCAGACACATTTTTGATGCGCGGCCCACAGCCAATGGGTGGCATTCTCAGTGTTAAAGTATGCGATGAATTACTCCGTGATACTGAACTGACACTTGCCCGAGTTGAACATGCTTGTCGTATTAATGAGATCACGACCTCTCACATCAGGTCATCGGGACCCGGACCGCATTCCTCATACCATGTCGATGCTACCGACACTTCCTACCGTAACCAGCGCTCACAACCCCACACATCATCTCGACAATCTCAAAGATTATTGGAAAGTATTCTAACTGTGGCGGCTCCCACCCTCCAGATCG
This sequence comes from Okamejei kenojei, assembly GCA_035221665.1. NCBI lineage: Eukaryota > Metazoa > Chordata > Chondrichthyes > Rajiformes > Rajidae > Okamejei > Okamejei kenojei. The sequence continues at coordinate 35,076 of JAVHYY010000438.1, read as the reverse complement.
CAAACTTTGCTTTGCTCTTGGAAAAAATATGCCATTTTTGCAAAAGAATAAATAATTTCTCAAAATGTTGCAGTCCACACTCATGGAATCGGATCACTCCCAAGGCAGTCTGTACACTGGTTAAAACATGAAGCTGCTGATAGCAAGTACCAAGAGCTAGCAGCGCCACCTCCAGCTCTACTCCCTGAGCATGAAGATAGCAGCCACAACATAAACTCCCTGCTTGCGTTCACTAACAAGCAACTCAACCCTGAAGTTTCACTTCATGTCAACAACACCATTGCTGTTGCAAAGATCGACACTGGAGCCAAATGCAACGTCATGCCATTATCTGAATTTAAACGGATCAGAAATGCCGAATGTATTGAAAACACTTTGACTACTTTGTTAGACAATAGGTGCAGGAGTAGACCATTCGGCCCTTCGAGCCAGCACCGCCATTCAATGTGATCATGGCTGATCATTCCTAATCAGTTCCCCGTTCTTGCCTTCTCCCCATATCCCCTGACTCCGCTATCTTTAAGAGCCCTATCTAGCTCTCTCTTGAAAGCATCCAGAGAGCCTGCCTCCACCGCCCTCTGTGGCAGAGAATTCCACAGACTCACAACTCTCTGTGAGAAAAAGTGTTTCCTCGTCTCCATTCTAAATGGCTTACCCCTTGTTCTTAAACTGTGGCCCCTGGTTCTGGACTCCGCCAACATTGGTGTAGCGGCAGATTGTTCTTATCTTTCGAGAAACAAATTCTCTAGCCGCTATTTGCATGAGGTTGGATAAGGGGAATATCTTCGATACGCATGCAAGCTTCCTCAGAGATTGTTCTTATCTTTCGAGAAACAAATTCTCTAGCCGCTATTTGCATGAGGTTGGATAAGGGGAATATCTTCGATACGCATGCAAGCTTCCTCAGAGACCTTCAGAGCTTCTTCACTCATAAAGCTCCAACACCCAGTCTTCTGTTGAATAAATGCTTTATTGTTGATGGAAAACAGCAAGATACATCCAAGTTTCTTCCGACTCGTTACTGCAAACTTCCTCGAATTCCAACTTGCAACTTTAAACATTACAAAATGCCTCTTGTCTCCGTAACATTGACAGGGTCGAAGTATTGACCTTCTCCATCGTCTCTCCAAACTAATCTAAAAACTTGACTTCTGCGCAAGCATCTAAGCTCCAAGCACGCCCAAACACACGTCATGAATCCCACCCACAATATAACGGGCAGTCTAAAATTTAAAGGCACATGCCATCATCAGTGACATGCAAAACAGGCCAAATGGCCACGACCTACCGGCCCCTAATTGTTCCGAGTATCTAACGAGGCAATTACTAATAAACATTTAAAAAAGTGGCCATAAAGGCTATACATATATCAAAAGCAAAAGGTCAAGGAATTAAACCCTGTGGCTCCTCGTCGGGAAATTGAACCCTGGTCTAACACGTGACAGGCAGGGATACGAGACATAATACCAACGAGGAAATGATAGCATACACTATATATCCGCAATCATGGCTCTTTATCAACTCATCCAACTTCACCTTTCGCCTTCTAGAAGCAAGCACAACTTGGTTATTGATCTTATTAAAACGTTGTTTGTTGTTTTAAGACGTACCATACGCACCAAACCCCGAACATCAGGCATGATTTCTAGTATTCTTCCCATCTACCAAGAACCTCGTGATGCTGCAGAGTCAGCCTTGATAACCCAATATTTTTTTACAAAGTTGGGATAACATAATTTCTTCTTCCTCCATGTCCAACTTGCTCATGAATATGTCGTAATAATAATGTTGTTATGTAAAAGTCCTTTGAGAGGGGGAAATGATAGGACGTTTAGTTTTTTCGGGCATTGCCAATTTGTTTAGGCGACCACCCATTCACAGAAGACCTTCCTCCCAGACTGGGTCGACCTTGTACAATTGACTGTTTATTTTTACCCCCTGTCCTCCAGCTTCCAATTTAATATTTCTTCTTTGTATTTCTGTCTTTGACAGAAAGAGATGATCGCATTTTCTGCCTTGAGGAGATCATCAAGACGTAAACCCTGTAGGCCATATGAAGCTTCAAAAACTTGCATCTGGCCTTCAATCTCTCCTTGCCGTTTATCAGGATTCTCTCCCAGGATACTCTCTGTAATTTGTCTCCTTTTCCGAGCCGCCAGCAATAATCTTGTTTTTATTTTAAGAAACCAGGCTAGCGAAGTTATCAATTTATTCCATGATGAAAAGTGGGTAATTAAATTGTTCACGTTGTCATATGAGTCTTTAGCAATCGCATTCACCGAAATGTTTTGTTTAATTTCCGGATCATTTACAGAGATTTCAAATCCGAGTTCAAGCTTTGGCCATTCTCTGCTTGGTTCACAAAGAAACTTGGGCCCATTGATCCATCTCCTGTTATTTAGAAAGCAATTTGCTGTTAGTCCTCTAGAGGCTTCATCCACAGGATTTTCTTTTGTGCTAACATATCTCCATTGAGAAACATTAGTAGCTCCCAATACAAAGGAGACTCTATTTGCTACAAATGTCATAAAGCGTTTGTTTTCATTATTGATGTATTTCACAACCGTAGTGCTATCGGTCCAGAAGATAGATTCTTGCAGTTGAAATTGTAGTTCCTTTTGCAGCATTATGTCAATTTTAACAGCTAAGACTTCTGCTGTAAGTTCCATTCTGGGAATCGTCATTTGTTTTCGTCTTTCGACAAGGTCCCACACAAGAGATTCTTTCGACAAGGTCCCACACAAGAGATTGGTATATAAACTTAAAGCGCACGGTATTGGTGTGGATAGAGAACTGGCTGGCAGACAGGAAGCAAAGAGTAGGAGTGAACGGGTCCTTTTCAGGATGGCAGACAGTGACTAGTGGGGTGCCGCAAGGCTCAGTGCTGGGACCCCAGATATTTACAATATACATTAATGATTTGGATGAGGGAATTAAATGCAACATCTCGAAGTTTGCGGATGACACGAAGCTGGGGGGCAGTGTTAGCTGTGAGGAGGATGCTAGGAGGTTGCAGGATGACTTGGATAGACTGGGTGAGTGGGCAAATGCATGGCAGATGCAGTATAATGTGGATAAATGTGAGGTTATCCACTTTGGTGGCAAAAACAGGAAGGTAGACTATTATTTGAATGGTGACCGATTAGGAAAAGGGGAGATGCAGCGAGACCTGGGTGTCATGGTACACCACTCATTGAAAGTAGGCATGCAGGTGCAGCTGGCTGTGAAGAAAGCGAATGGTATGTTGGCATTCATAGCAAAAGGATTTGAGTACAAGAGCAGGGAGGTTCTACTGCAGTTGTATAGGGTCTTGGTGAGGCCACACCTGGAGTATTGTGTACAGTTTTGGTCTCCTAATCTGAGGAAAGACATTCTTGCCATAGAGGGAGTACAGAGAAGGTTCACCAGACTGATTCCTGGGATGGCACGACTTCCATATGAAGAAAGACTGGATAGACTCGGCTTGTACTCGCTGGAATTTAGAAGACTGAGGGGGGATTTGAGATTTAGAAGATTGAGGGGTGATCTCATAGAGACGTACAAAATTCTTAAGGGGTTGGACAGGCTAGATGCAGGAAGATTGTTCCCGATGTTGGGTAAGTCCAGGACAAGGGGTCACAGTTTAAGGATAAGGGGGAAGTCTTTTAGGACCGAAATGAGAAAATCGTTTTTCACACAGAGAGTGATGAATCTGTGGAATTCTCTGCCACAGAAGGTTGTTGTGGCCAGTTCGTTGGCCATATATAAGAGGGAGTTGGATGTGGCCCTTGTGGCTGAAGGGATCAGGGGGTATGGAGAGAAGGCAGGTACAGGATATTGAGTTGGATGATCAGCCATGATCATATTGAATGGCGGTGCAGGCTCGAAGGGCCGAATGGCCTGCTCCTGCACCTAATTTCTATGTTTCTATGTTTCAGTGGTGCCACTCTGGCTTTTCCCATTAAGAATGCAACATGCACTCTTTTGTTAACATTTTGCAGTCTTAAATATGAAACGGACCCGTAACCACTTTTGTATAAATTATTTTTTCAAAGTGGAAATTACCTCCTCTGGGAAATAATCTTTATTGTCCCCTGCGGTCTTCCTTAAAGCGCAGTTCGCACAACTTGGAGATGACACTGCTCCGAAGAGATGTACCTTCATCCGGTAATCAACAAGATCTGCTGCACACCCCCTTCAGGCCACCGTAACAATCGCAGGTAATCAAATATGTGTACCAGCTACTTTCACTTGATGAAACATTGATCTATGTCAGCCATTAAAGCAATCGGTTCTTGCCTAAATTTGATGAGAACTCCAATGAGTGAGTTGGTAAGGTCTGGACCTTGCAGTAGTTCCCCGTTAAGCGATGTACCTTTGAAGACTGCAGCACAATCATAGACCACCCGCATGTCCCTTCCTTCGAGTGATACCAGAGCTCTCCATCACCTCGATATAATTGATTCGTTGAATCATTTCGGCATAATCATTATCAATCATATCCTGTAAGAAGGATGTATATTCCTCTTGAAATGTTGTGTTCTTAGCAAACTTACGTTTCAAATTCTGGATACGCTGTTCTGCCATGTGACGATTATTCAGTAAACTAACACTTTCGTGCTTGAAAGGCGAGTCCAACAATAATGTCCATTGATCATCTTAACTGAATAGTTCATAATATCTAAGAATTTTAATTCTTCTCTGGGCATTTCTTCAGATTCCTTGCTGGTACTTTCATTGAAGTCATGATTATATTGCTTCATTAACAGCTTTTCCAATTTACCCGTAGATATTTGGTTAACAGCAACAGCACGGCAGTTCACCTGGCTACCGTTTCCCTTATTCTTGCTCAAGGAGCCATAGATAACCCATCCAAGTAGGGTCTTCACAGCATACGGTCCATCACCTTAGCTCCTAACAATCTGTATAGGTTCCAATGCTTTCAGAGCATTCGTTCCAATAAGCAAGTCAATATCAGAATTTATCTTTGATATTTTGACATCCTTCAGGTAAGGCCATTGCATTAAGTCTTCACATCTGGGTACATTCTGACGACCAACAGGGATAGTTCCATGTGTAAAAACATGGATAGTTCCATGTGTAATAAAATTATCTTCATCCAAACTGGATATCTCCATATTTGTAATGTAATGACTAGAGTACTCTTTCTCTTTATTCATGGTACGCATTTGAATTTTAACTTTCTCTCCTGTAATGTCCAGCCTTCTCATCAAATTCTCTGTACAAAAAGTAGCTGACCTTCCGTGGTCCAGGAATGCATACGTCTGCAACACGACATTAGTCTCCCTATTTCTCACGTGTACTGGTAAGATAGGGAAGATGCATGCTTCATCCCAGCCCCAATATGAGCAGTTACTTGAGGCGAGGTGACAGCATTAATAGCAGCTGACTCCTCCTTCTGCTCTGTATGGTCCCGCTCTTTCTTTACAGGTGAAGCACATCAGGATGATTCTGCTTACACTTGTCACAAGTTATTGGGCACTTACAGTTTTTTACCATGTGCCCCTTCTTTACACATCCATAGCAGATTCCATTCCTTTTTAAAAAGTCCATCTTTTCTTCATATTTCTTCTCCTTAAATTTACAACACCATCTTATGGTGTGACCCACTTCATCACATAACGGACAAAATCCCTTCTTTATAGTCAGTGCATCTCCTATGGCTCCACCTATCGTCTTCTTAGTTATTATAGTGGTAGCAAAATTGCTTTTCTTAGGCCCTCATCTTTGTTTAGTTTTGGTAAAGGTAGAACCTTTATAAGTTGCAGTGGTCTGCGATCTTCAATAGTTCCGTGGTACGAGTCTAACATGTACCGTACTTCCCTTTCTAAAAATTCCACCAGGTCTGGTAGCCTGTCTACTTGTTGCTTTCATCTCATATTTTGCCTGCTTCATCTCTCCACTTTTCTCTCATTCTTCTGGGCAACTTGCTAATGATGATTCTAATATTACTCGCAAGATGCATTTCCTCCATGTAGCCAAGATTTGTCATCGAGCTGCAACATTCTCTCAGAAATATTGCATAATCACTCAATTGTTCCCCATCTTCTGGCTTGATTTCTTTCCAAGCATGGACCTTCTCAATGTATGCACTCGCAATCCTCTGTTCATCACCAAAATGTTCATCACTAGACTTCTGCGCAAGCATCTAAGCTCCAAACACGCCCAAACACACGTCATAAATCCCGCCCACAATATAACGGGCAGTCTAAAATTTAAAGGCACATGCCATCATCAATCAAATGCAAAACTAGTCAAATGGCCACTATACCTGCCACCTGCCGATTTTATTCAACGTTGCCATAAAGGTGAGATTCACCTTCTGTGTTTCCTTTTGATGGTGGAGTTGTCTGTCTCTGATTGCCCAAACCTGTTCAGAGAGGGGACACCATTTAAATAGTTTTCACCTTTTATAAAGTCATAGATTCATACAGCACAGAACCAGGTCCTTTGGCTCAACTAGTCTGTACCATCCAAGTTGCCCCATCCAAGCTAGTCCCATCTGCCTGCAATTGACCCATTTTAGCGGATGTAGAAACGATGACTACGTTTTCTGAACGGTTTTTATTGAACACTCGCTCCGGGTCTGTGCATACACGGCTGATCACAACAGTGGTCAGCAAAACAACTGTGGCGCAAAAACGAAACTGCACGAAAACAGCAGCCCCTCCCGAGTCACGTGACCGCGGCTTCCCACCGCCGGGTTCGATATCTGCGTGTGATAGCAGGCGCCGCTACACCATAACCTTAACCTTTCTTCTCCAAAGCTTCAAATGTATTTCCTTGTCATGTGCACCAATGAAGGTACAATTAAACTCAATTTATCACAGTCATACTAGAAAAAGCAACAAGACACACAACTACATCAAAGTTAATATAAACATCCACCACAGTGGATTCTCCACATCTCTCACTGTGATGGAAGGCAATGAAGTCTAATCTTCTTCACTCTTTATTCTCCCGCAGTTTGGGGAGTCGAACCGTTCGCAGTCGGGGTGATAGAAGCTCCCACAGCCGACGATTGAAGCCCCCAGGTCAGGGCAGTCGCAGCTTCTGCGGCTTGGAGCTCCCGAAGTCGATCCCTAACCAAGGTGCCACGTGCTCCACGATGTTAAATCCGCAGGCTCCCGCGGTTGGAGCTCCAAGGCCGATCCCCGACAAGGACCAACAGCTCCACGATGTTAAATCCGCAGGCTCCCACAGTTGGAGCTCCAAGGCCGATCCCCGACAGGGACCACGTGCTCCACGATGTTAAATCCGCAGGCTCCCGCGGTTGGAGCTCCAAGGCCGATCCCCGACAGGGACCAACAGCTCCACGATGTTAAATCCGCAGGCTCCCGCGGTTGGAGCTCCAAGGCCGATCTCCGACAGGGACCAACAGCTCCACGATGTTAAATCCTGCTGGCTCCCGCGGTTGGAGCTCCAAGGCCGATCCCTGACAGGGACCAACAGCTCCATGATGTTAAATCCTGCAGGCTCCCGCGGTTGGAGCTCCCAAAGTCAATCCCCTGCAAGAGGCCACCAGCACCTCGATGTTAGGCCACGGTGCGGATGGAGATACGATACGGGAAAAAATGCATCTTCGTCGAGATAAGAGATTTTAAAAAGTTTCCCCTCCACCCCCCACTTAAAATAAAGCTAAAGAACACTAAAACATCAATTTAACACAGACTAAAAAACATCAAAGAAGCAAAAGGCCGAGACAGACTGTTGGCGAGGCAGCCATTGCGGTGCCACCTGCTGGTTCATGTACCTGCCTAAGTGTCTTTTAAATGCAGTTATAGTTCCTTCCTCAACGACCTTCTCTGTCAGCTTGTTCCACATAACCACCATCATCTGAGTGAAAAAACCTGCCACTCACGTTCCTCGCAACTTAAACCCATGTCTTCTAGTTTTTGATTACTTTATACTGGGTCAAAGACGCTGCACACTCACCCTATCTATTCCCCTCATGATTATACATACAATTTAATTTCACACATTTAACAAAACACAATAGAGATTCCATTAACTCCATTTTCCACAAATATGATAAACACAATATGTAATTAATTTTTCCCAACATTACCAGATTTAGAATTGATGATGTGTTTCTCTCAACTTACTTTCAAATGTGTTGTGCTGACTCCTGTTAATGGGTACATTCTGTAGTTTGCATATTTTGCTGTGCTTGATTGTCATAGGTTAACTGGATATTAATCCAAGACTCTTTGAGATTAATCGTCCAGAAGCACAGGTTTAAATCCTATTTGATAATCCGAGAATTTGGATTCAGTTCAGGAAAAATATTGTGAATAAAATGGTGGTGCAATGATGGGATGAGTGACAGAAGTCAGATGACATGGATAGATCATGTGTTACATGGACAGGATGCCCAAGTAGATGGTGATTGAGAATATGAGGCACAGGATGAGTATGGATTTGAGTTTACGGTATGGATTCCACGATAGAGCATGGTGGGAAGCACAGGAGACCATGAATGAGGTAAGGCCAATACCCATCTGATCAGTTTGTTCAACAACACAGAATAAACCCTCAGGTACAACCCCAAATTTGAATAATTGAACACACAGTTGAGCCAAACACTCTGTTGCCATGTGGGATTGCTGAACCTAATCTGAGGAAAGACATTCTTGCCATAGAGGGAGTACAGAGAAGGTTCACCAGACTGATTCCTGGGATGGCAGGACTTCCATATGAAGAAAGACTGGATAGACTTGGCTTGTACTCGCTGGAATTTAGGAGATTGAGGGGGGATCTCATAGAGACTTACAAAATTCTTAAGGGGTTGGACAGGCTAGATGCAGGAAGATTGTTCCCGATGTTGGGGAACTCCAGAACAAGGGGTCACAGGTTATGAATAAGGGGGAAGTCTTTTAGGACGGAGATAAGAAGATCATTTTTGACACAGAGAATGCTGAGTCTGTGGAATTCTCTGCCACAGAAGGTAGTTGAGGCCAGTTCATTGGCTATATTTAAGAGGGAGTTAGATGTGGCCCTTGTGGCTAAAGGGATCAGGGGGTATGGAGAGAAGGCAGGTACAGGATACTGAGTTGGATGATCAACCATGATCATATTGAATAGCGGTGCAGGCTCGAACGGCCGAATGTCCTACTCCTGCACCTAATTTCTATGATTGGCCTCACCAGATTAAAGATTATTTGTTAAACTGAGGCCCATCTGGCCTCTTGGGACACAATAGATTTTGGAACGTGAACCACCAAAGTGCAGTGTAGATACCTTGGTGTCCTGGTTTCCTGGTCAATATTTATCCCTCAGTCAATAGGAACATATTGAGGACAAATTGGAGACCATATTTTCTACATGACCACACTAGCTATACTTCAACTTCTGGCATGTTTATTTGATAATGGTTTACACAGGGGATGGTGACGCAATCACCACGTGGTCAGATCATTGAAGAACAGCAGCTGAAATCCTACAGCAGACTCCTCATGGCAACGCAGGTAGACAGGACAATCCACGTTATATAAATAATGCTTTAATTGACCACACAAAGTCTGAAATCAATTTCGCAACAACATAAGCACAGACAGATACTTTTCTTATCCAAAATATATTGTTCTTTTCTACAAGTAACAAAGATAACATTGTCAATGATAATGTGGGGGATCTGTGCTGCATTAAGGATGTCTTCATGTACTTTACCTGTAGGCTTGCGCTTTCTTTGACAGAACACCACTGCCAGTGTAATGACGAGGAGAACAGCCAGACCTCCGATAATTACAACAAATCTGATTATAAAATTGTAATTCCCTGTCAAAATAATAAACACAGAGTTCACATTTGTAGAATAAATGGACATCATTCAAATGTTCCCCCAAAGACCAGGCATTAACCACACTGACTAATTTAGATCAGAAGTCTTGAGTTTAACTTGTGATCCAGATTAACTGAGACACAAGGTACTGCAGATGATAGTTTACCAATAAAAGGCACAACGTGTTGGAGAAACTCAGCAGGTTAGGCAGGTGACATTTCGGGTCGCAGCCCTTTAGTCTGAAGTAGGGTCCCGACCCAAAACCTCACCTATCCATGTTCTCCAGAGATTCCGCCTGACCCGTTGAGTTACTCCAGCACATTGTGTCTATTTTTCCAGATTAATTGACCTTACTCAGAAAGATTAGAGAGCCACAACTTGCCTCAGTAGCCATCAGTTAGAGACTGTAAACATTCACACAAGTTTCTATTTCTTGGTTACAATCAGCTGACATTTCTCAGGCAGGAGATGGGAGCTGATGGTTGGCTGATAAAGTAGCTGATACAGCTGTGATACTTCCCACTGTGCAGTGGACAAATGTCTATCATAGTCTAAGCCTGGAGCAATGGTTGAATGAGCACTGCTGACAGAGTGGATATTGCACTCCAGCTTCAATCCTCTCTAACCAGGAGCACAAGAACTGTAAACGTTAGAAATACTCAGCCGTTTGAGCAGTATCCGTGGAAAGGGAAAGAAGTGAGTTCATGTTTATGATGAAAAAAACGTTGTCAGATTCAAAGAAAGGATCTTTGACAATAGACAATAGGTGCAGGAGTAGGCCATTCAGCCCCTCGAGCCAGCACCGCCATTATTTTTGCACTCAACATTTATTAACAATACAAAGTACACGTGGAAACAAGATATACAAATCACACAGCAGCTGTCAGCATCACATCAGATCATCCTAGAGTTCTGTCACAGAAGCATCACATTCACAGGTACCCAAGCAAGCTCATCATATTTAATCCTACGTAATATATAATCACCCGTTATGTCAAACCAGACCCTTGTATGCCACTTGAAGAACTTATTTTGTCATTGATCACCACTATGTATGTACTTATACACAGTTACAACCATGTCTGTACATCTGGTTCCAAATACACGTATACCGTACTAGTCGAACTCCTCCCCTCCACTGGGGCTATGGAGAAATCGTGTCCTTAATCACCCTTGGCAGTTATAGTAATACCGGTGTCCACACAATGTTGAAAGCATCAGTCCTTAACTGGAGTTTAGCTGTTATGCTCTCCATCAAATATACACTTTCCAGTCTTTCCCTCCACTGTTGAACATTTGGTGGCTTTACATTTCTCCATGACACTGTACTCATCTTCTTTGCAATCAGCAGCAACACCCCAACAGGTATGTCTGATTTTTGGTGTCTATCTTTTCCGGAGTCTCTCCTAGTATGAAGCCTGCCGGCTCCAGAGGTAGATCCACCCCCAAGATTAGCTTGGTCTCCGCCTGAATGTCTCTCCAATATTGATACAAATTGGGACAATCCCAAAAAATGGGTATGATCGCCAATCTTCCCGCGTTGTCTCCAGCATAAATCGGAGGTGTTACTGTATCTTGCGAACATAAGAGGAGTCTTAAATTCTCGCATTCTAGTTTTCCATTCAAACTCCCTCCAGGCGGGGCTGATTGTTAACTTATGACCCAAAAGACATGACTTATCCCACATTTCGTCAGTAATAATAATATTCATTTGCAATTCCCATTTCTGTTTTGTTTCTATAGTGTTCCCTTTTACATAATCTTGAAGTCCTTTATATAAGGCCTGGTTCAACCAGATGAGTGTTTGAGTACACAGCGGCATGCAGTAAAACATGACATGGATCAGGTCAACTAATACTGACTGATCTACAGTCGGATCAGTAACAGAGGGAGGGATATGGGTGGAAGTGGAGCAAGAACATTACAGGAAAACTCTTCAATTGGAAGCGGTGGGAAATGAGTTGAAAGAGGTAGGGAAGAGAATAGGATAACTGGGTGGTGGGATAAATGCGTGAATAATGAAGGGGGGGGGGGAGAAGTGGTGTTCGGGAAGTGTGATTTGAGATTTGAGAACTCGGTATTCATAACAGAGTAAGACCACTCAAACTGGAAGACAATATTCCACTCAAATTTCAGGATCAATAAGCAACATCAAAACTCAATCATGGCTCTAAGTATGAAGAGCAAACCATTATCACTTACCACGGGGCTCCTGATAGTACGGGACAACAAGCCGGGGCAGGTGGTGATGAAACAAACCGCATCTCCAGTTCCCTCTGCCTCTCTCAGCTTTCTGAATAACCAGACTCTGTGATTTCTCTTCCGCAGTCAGTGTCTTTTCTCCAACACTTTTGCCATCGCCATTGATCCAAACCAGTCTCATTGACTCAGGGACGTGAGACACAGAGCAGGTGAGGGTAACGTTGTCTCCCTCAGTCACTTCATCAGACGGTTCAGCTGTGACTGTGGAAACAAGCAGGTTATTTACAGTATAAACAATAAGCTCATCAGTAAACTCAGTGGCAACATTCGCTCCTACCTTTCACTGTGATTAGATCAATGGTGAAAAATAGATTTCGTATACAGGCGTAAGTTCCGGCATCTTGAAACAAAACGGGGACAATCCTCACACTGAAATCCTTGCCATCGAAGGGTTTCCCTGAGGTCACCAGTCGGTTCCCGAAGTCGCTCCCTTTGACATTGATGGGCTGAGAACGTTCTGCAGATGCTATTACTTTCTGCGGGTGAAGGTGAAGAGGTGTCCAGGTCCACTCAGCACGGGGATAGCCATTACCAGGACAAACCAGGTGAAGTTGACTGTGGTCTGTGCTGGAGCGGTAAAGTGTGTATCTCCCCTCATATAAATCTGTATCAGAGAGACAGAGGATAACTCCTTTCAGTATTACAGTTACCGGGCCGTACACAGATTCTCAACCGTATTCATATAAACATTGGTGGTGTTTGGTTCAGCTGATCATGTTTCAAATGTAACATCTTTCATGAATGCCGCACTAAACTCATCAGATCTTTATAAAATACAATGTGCTGTTCATTGGGCAGTAAATTGCAGCCCAGGTCGAAATTCCCATAGAAACCAGTAGAAACAAGTAGAGACCTTCTACTGGTTTATACTGGTTTCAGAATCCTAGTGGTTTCTATGGGAATTTCCAGTGGTTCAATATATGATTCCATTAGAAACCAGTAGATCCAACTGGAACGAAGACCAGAAGAAGCCAATAGAAACCAGTAGATTCTATTGGTTTTAAGAGGGGTATAAAATTCCAAAGTCAAACCAGTAGAAACCATTAGAAACCAGTACAGTGTCATGGTTTCAAGTAGGGAGTCAAACCTGTAGAAAACAGTAGAAATCTGTAGAGTCTACTGGTTTGAAATGGTGTGTTACATACGAAGTTAAACCAGTAGAAAAACCAGTGAAGACCACTACAATTTTGCATGTAAAAAATAACAAGTCAAACCACTTGAGACCAATATAAACCAGTAGAGTCTACTGGTTTAAGAGTAGGGTGGCAATAATGTTGTCAAACCAGTAGAGTCCAGTAGAGTCTACTGGTTCAAAGAGATTGGAAAAAACATGAAGTCAGACCAGTAGAAACCACTAGAAGCAATTAGAGTCTACTGGTTTGAATTGGGTGGAAAACGCCATGTCAAAAACAGCAGAGACCATTAGAAACCAGAAGTCTACTGGTATAAGAGATTTATAGGGTGGAAAAAATATGAAGTCAAACCAGTAGAATCCAGTAGAGTCTACTGGTTCAAAGAGATTGTAAATAATGCAGTACAACATTAAATATGCAATTCAAACAACAAAAATATAAACACACTTGAAAAAATTATTACATGATTTTAAGAAATCTTAATTTTTTTTCGATGCATCAATATTATAACAAACCACGAAGTTACGGCAATTGGTTGCAATACTACGTCATACAATTCGGCCCTTGAGTTCAAGCGAGACAACAAAGAGCGCGGGTCAATTTGATTTTCAAGGTATACGACATGCGTGCGTGGCGTGCGACGTGACACATACATCCGGCCAGCGTACGTACGTGCAAACCGTGGGGAACGAACACAACGATATTTCTGAATTATCCTGTACCGTTGAGTGTTAAAATCGATGAGCTCCGCATATTTCTACACAATAGTCTAGCTAGCATTTACTTTCATTCTTTATGTAATAGCCCATAACGTTATTATAAGTATCGTCCACGCGTCTCTCGAAGTGTCAGCATCATTTATTCAAGCCATCACTACCAGTTGATGTTCATGTCGCAACTTCGAGCAATGGCACAGCCAAAATTCTCGTACGCTTACGTGCGTTTCAGAGACGACAATGTCCATTAAGCCATTGTTCGAACCAGTGATATTGTGAAGTTCGATGAAGCCAGTGGGTATTGTGTACTATCAAAGCAAACATGTGGATTTTAATGTCTGAATGATTGATTGTATTTGTTGACGTAGAAAATAGTAATAGAAACCAGCAGTGGTCTGTAGAACTATTATGACTTATGGTTGTATGGCTGACGGTTTGCAGTTTCTTGTGTCTCTATCTTCTGCTATAACTTCATCTACAAGTTTGCAGATGACACCACCGTAGCGGGCCAGATCGCAAACAATGATGAGATGGAGTACATGAAGATAGAGAGTAACATGGTGTCAAGCCAACAACCTCTCCCTCAATGTCAGCAAGACAAAGTTATTGAAAAAAACCACACAGAGTGCAGGAGTAACTCAGGTCAGGCAGCATCGCTGAAGAAGATGGATATAGGTGATGTTTCATGTCGGGACCATAATTCAGACCAAAGGAAACGAGGTGGGGTATACGCTTGAGTCAACATCAATGGTGCTGAAGTTGAGTGCGTCAACTTCCTAGGCATAAATATCACAATCAATTTGTCCTGGTCTACCCACTCTGATGCTACTGCCAATACTACATTCTGCACCCTGGTATTTTTCTTCTTGCACTACCTGTCATACTTATATACTGCTCGATTGTACTCATGCATTATATGATTTGACCAGATAGCATGCAAACAAGTATTTTCATTGTATATCGGAATGTTAATCCTGGCCAAATTGGAGGGGCCAGGACCCTAAAATTGAGTAAAGGCTTCTGGGCTGCTAGACCATTTGTTCAATTTTAAAGTGCCTTCTGTGGAAATGGGACAAGCTGCAGAATGGTGCCAGTTTGTCTAGAGCCTAGTTCAGAGCTGCTGGAAAAAAATTGAACATCTGCAGGAATGACAATTATGTGCAAAATGCATAGAATGGATTGGATGAATGCAAACCAGATATACACGTTGTAAATAATGTTGCAAAACTTTACTTTGCTGGATGTTGATTGGATTAAGTATTGAGCCTTGTCTGGTTTTCTTGCATATCAGGGCACATGTTGCAATGTTTGTTTTCTTTGAGAAACACTGTTTGAATACAATGCATTAGCCACTGTATGATTGGGTTAGGGAAATGTCTGTCATGTACGGGATTAATTGATATCTGCAATTGGATTGTAAAACGACCACCCCCCATGTGGTTCGGCCCCTCGAGGTTCGGGGACCTATAATAGTCCGCTCCCACGAGGTCCGATGTCGATCTTCTGGGAGAGCACTTAGCATACCTGCCAACCATTCCGATTTGGGCGGAATTCTTCCGATTTTTCCATCCCAATTCCGAATTCCGATTTTTTTCCTCAATATTCCGAAAAAAATTGGAATTCGGAATTGGGATGGAAGCGTGCATGCGACCCATGGCGGCGGCGGCGGCGAGGAGACAGCGAGAGAGCGCACCGCGCCTGCGCCGCTTATGGGGGCACGCACGGGTGTACGTCAGCACGCAGCCGCATGACCCCGCCCCGCCACGGTGGCGTTCGGCATCACTTGCCCCCCGCACTGACGTCACGTACCCCGCCCCTTACTGACGTCACGTACCCCGCCCCTTACTGACGTCACATACCCCGCCCCTTACTGACGTCACGTGCCCCGCCCCTTACTGACGTCACGTGCCCCGCCCTCACTGACGTCAGACTAATAGGATTCCGATTTTTCATTCTCACAAGTTGGCAGGTATGACTTAGGACTGCGTGACCTTCTGGAGTGTTTCTGTTTGAGCAAGGCCAGGAGGGCTTGAGCAGGCAGATACGAGGTCGAACCTGCGGTGGTTAGGTACTGTAGGGAACTGTAATTGTGTTTTGTCAAAATAAAGATTTGTTGCACAAGTGCTTGACTCAGTAGTTTTTGATGGTTTAATAACCATTATAGCCGCGGAAAACTGTTTATACTAATGGAACTAGAAACTTCATTGTTGTCAAGTCATTTATTTATAACATTCGAAGATCCATTCCACAACTGGGGCAAAATATATACTAGGCAATAGACTTCAGTCTCAGAGGGAGCAGACCGAGAATAAAAAATGGCGGGAAATGGCAGTTTGGTTGGTCTACTTCTCGTACTAATACTACAATCTAAATGGTATTAGAAATGTATTAGAAATTAGAAATGTTAGCTACAATGTAACATTGATTGTGAGACACTGAGGAAATGTGTAATATTTCATGCATACTCTCATCATAAAAATGAAAAAAAAGGTGGCTACAAAACCTTTTGCTCGCCCGAATCGGGCAGACATTTTTTAGTCATTGTTCCAAAACACTTGCCTGACTTTGATTTTCACTTACCCTGAGCAATCAGGCAAGTGCTTATGTAGCACCTTGTATGCAGCTTTTTCTGTCACGATAATATGTACTGTTTTAAAATATTTCGATTCTTCTAGACTAACTTACGTATAGAGATCTAGACCTGTATGCCCCTTCAATTTCTGTTATTACTCTTCATCGATGATTACAGCAGCTGCTTCCATTTTGATGAACGTTTATATAATGTATACGAGTAGAACAATCATGTAATCTGTAGCACAAAGAAATGAGACATGGAAATTGTTTGGAAATTCAAACTTATTTTCCCACTATGTCAAACAGGGGATGTTGTCAATAGTCAGGGAAAGTAGTTGAGTGCACTAAGCACCCAAAGCAGTCACCTAAAATGTAAATAGAGTGTATGCATGAGCATTTGATAATTCAAATGTCTACTGTATTCATGGCGTCATGATGTTCTTTGTTTTTAATGTTACCAGTATCTTCTTTTTCATGTCTTTCAGAGTATTATACATGTTTTCTTGCCACATGATCCTTCTCATTCTAAACCAAATAATGGCAATTGTTTTAACACTACCTCATAGAATTCAATTTATTTCCCCATGATGTCGAGAAAAAGCTGTTTACTTGGTATGTTGTCGATAGGGAAAGTAGTTGAGTGCGCTATAAAACCAGTCACCTAAAATGTAGATAGAGTATTCATGACCATTTGATAATTCAAATGTGGACTGTGGCACCGTGGTGTTCTTTGGTTTTACTGTTACCAGTAGCTTGTTCTTATGTCTTTGTACATGTATATTTCTTGCCATGTGATCTCTCTCATTGTAAACCAAAGAATTATTTGATTGTTTTAATGCTACCTCACAGATTATCACTTGCCAAAACAACACAAAGAGTGTATATTTTTTGAACAACTCTTTCTATTGCTGTCATAAGTCAATATCATATTGTTATGTCATGAAATTCCTGTTTTCCTTTCATTTGAAGTCACTGAAATTTCATTGAGTGTCTTACAAGAGCAATCACCTAAAATGTCAAGTAACTAAAGAGCAAGTGAGAATGAGAATCCATTGTAGTACTATAAATGCATGTGTTCGCTACAGGTATTTACTATGTCATAGAACGTAGAAAAATTATTTGCTATGGATGTAAAGTAAGAATTTTGAACTGGCAAAGATGCACCCCGTTAAAAGTGCATACATATTGGTGTGCTCACTAAAGTAATATTCTTCGTGGTGCCAAGCAACGGAGTTGATTTATGAGGGTCTCGGCCCGAAACGTCGCCTATCTCCTTCGCTCCTTAGATGCTGCTGCACCCGCTGAGTTTCTCCAGCTTTTTGTGTACCCTCGAGTTGATTTATGATCCACCTACTGTATCTGTATTAAAAGTTCATCATCTGAAGTCACAGATATTGAACATGTAAAAAAAAAATCTTTTTTGTGTATGCAATTTATATAGCATGAGTTTGTGTGATTGTTTGTGGAATGTGTTGTACGTAAGCCTCCATTGGTTTTTAGCATTCAGATATGTTTATGTCTCATTCGACCTGCTGGACTTCTGGTGGCATCATTCCAAATCTACTTTTCCTACCAATGTCCTGCCGATGTGCATTCTAACAGTCCAGTGAAGCATCCAAATACTCTGAAACTGCTCTTTACTGGAACTCTTCTACTGGATCCAGTAGGGATTCCTCCTGGTTTCTACTGGTTTGTACTGGTTCCAGTGTGATTAGCTACACTGGTCTTCTACTGGTTGTTGTAAAAATTCCTACTGGTTCTACTGGTTCATATGGGAACTTAAATTGATCTTTACTGGTTTCAGTAGGAATTCCAACTGGTTTCTACTGGTTCCTATGGGAATTTTAATTGGTCTTTACTGGTTCCAGTAGGAATTCCAACTGGTTTCTACTGGTTCCAATGGAAATTTTAATTGGTCTTTACTGGTTCCAGTAGGAAATCCAACTGGTTTCTACTGGTTTCAATGGCAGTTTGAATTGGTCTTTACTGGTTCCAGTAGGAAAGCCAACTGGTTTCTACTGGTTCCAGTAGGAATTCCATCTGGTTTCTACTGGTTCCATGAATAATTTGTACTGGTTTCTACTGGTTCCATGAAGATTTGTACTGGTTTCTACTGGTTCCAAGAAGAATTTGTACTGGTCTGCTACATGGCTCCAGTAGGAAATCCCTATTGGTTTCTACTGGTATTATTTCACTTTCCATATTAAAACCAGTAGAGAATTGGACCAGTAGAAACCAGTAAGACTCTACCGGTTTTAGCTCTTCTGGTCTCTATTGGAATTTCGACCTGGGAGTGAAGGTTGGATATTCCACTCTACATTTCAACATTAGGTTCGCCCCCCACACCCGGACTGTCCTGGAATCTCAGTCCCGGGATGGAATGAAACCTCCCGGAGACTCCCGAGAGAGAGCGGTCTGGGAGTTGTGTCTGTCTGTCTGTCTGTCTGTCTGTCTGTCTGTCTGTCTGTCTGTCTGTCTGTCTGTCTGTCTGTCTGTCTGTCCGTCCGTCCGTCCCCAGAGGATGCCTGCGCAGGGACTGACTGACCCGGACAGGTTGGCACTTCAAGTGGGTCGGGTCTTCCCGTCCCTTCATTCCCATTATTCCCACCATCCCTCTCCCATTCCCATGCAGTGATTCCCTGTTCCCGGGTCCTGCAGCAGCTGGAGTCGCTTCAAGCAACAGCAGACTTGGAGAGAAGGGTGAGTGAGGGGAGAGGGGACGGATTGCTGCTCAGTGCTGATGTGTGGGCCGGGACCCCCAGTGTGAGTGTGAGCAGCAAGTGCTGGCGGTTGTCGTGGTGACTACTCTTTCTATCTGACATAGGAACATAGGAAATAGGAGCAGGAGAAGGCCATTCGGCCCTTCGAGCCAGCACCGCCATTCATTGTGATCATGGCTGATCGTCCCCTATCAATAACCCGTGCCTGCCTTCTCCCCTATATCCCTTGATCCCACTAGCCCCTGGAGCTCTATCCAACTCTCTCTTAAATCCATACAGTGACTTGGCCTCCACTGCCCTCTGTGGCAGGGAATTCCACAAATTCACAACTCTCTGGGTAAAAAGGTTTTTTCTCACCTTAGTCTTAAATTACCTCCCCATTATGCTAAGACTGTGGCCCCTGGTTCTGGACTCACCCAACATTGGTAACATTTTTCCGGCATTTAGCTTGTCCAGTCCTTTTATAATTGTAAATGTTTCTATAAGATCCCCCCTCATCCTTCTAAACTCCAGTGAATACGAGCCTAATCTTTTCAATCTTTCCTCATATGATAGACCCGCCATCCCAGGGATCGATCTCTTGAACCTACGCTGCACTGCCTCAATCACAAGGATGTCCTTCCTCAAATTAGGAGACCAAAACTGTACACAGTACTCCAGATGTGGTCTCACCAGAGCCCTATACAACTGCAGAAGAACCTCTTTACTCCTGTACTGAAATCCTCTTGTTATGAAGGCCAACATTCCATTAGCTTTCTTCACTGCCTGCTGTACCTGCACGCCAACTTTCAGTGACCGGTGTACAAGGACACCCAGGTCTCGCTGTACCTCCCCCTTTCCTAACCTAACCCCATTGAGATAATAATCTGCCCCCTTGTTTTTGCCGCCAAAGTGGATAACCTCACATTTATCTATATTATACTGCATCTGCCACGCATCTGCCCACTCACTCAACCTGTCCAGGTCCCCCTGCAACCTCCTAACATCCTCTTCACAGTTCATACTGCCACCCAGCTTTGTGTCATTCGCAAACTTGCTAGTATTGCTCCGAATTCCCTCTTCCAAATCATTAATATATATGGTAACCAGTTGCAGCCCCAACACCGAGCCTTGTGGCACTCCACTCGCCACTGCCTGCCATCCTGAAAAAGACCCGCTCACTCCTACTCTTTGCTTCCTGTCTGCCAACCAATTTTCTATCCATGTCAACACCCTACCCCCAATATCATGTGCTCTAATTTTAGTGACCAGTCTCCCGTGCGGGACCTTATCAAAGGCTTTCTGAAAGTCTAGATACACTACATCCACTGGCACCCCTTCATCCATTTTACTTGTCACATCTTCAAAAAATTCCAGAAGATTTGTCAAACATGATTTCCCTTTCATAAATCCATATTGACTTGGACTAATCCTTTTACTGCTATCCAAATGCTCCATTATTACCTCTTTAATAATTGACTCCAGCATCTTTCCCAGCACTGAAGTCAGGCTAACTGGTCTATAATTCCCCGTTTTCTCTCTCGCTCCTTTTTTGAAAAGTGGGAATAACATTAGCTATCCTCCAATCCACAGGAAGTGATCCTGAATCTATTGAACATTGAAAATGATCACCAATGCGTCCTCTATTTCTAGAGCCACCTCCCTGAGGACCCTGGGGATGCTGACCATCGGGCCCAGGGAATTTATCATCCTTCAGTCCCATTAGCCTACCCAATATTATTTCTCGCCTACTTTGAACTCGAGTCCTGTATCAGTATCTCAGTCTCAGATACTGGAGCATTGATGGCAAGTTAAACTAACAAAATACTCTACTGAACAATGGTTACAGAAAGACATCCCCCTCCTGTGCTGTGTGTGTGTGTCTGTCACACAGAGACAAGCAGGCAGCTGCTCCACAGAGAGACCTTCTGGAAACTTCTCCCTGATCATTGCAGCGTTTTATACTGGAGAGCAGTTGGTCACTGCCACAGTTCTTCACAGGGCGCACACATAATGTTACAAGAAACACCGTGATACAAGTGTCTACTTGATATCCAATGGGAGGTGTTTACACTCACTGTTGTTTACAGTAAAATCTCCGTTACTTGTGTGAACAATGGTTCCGTTTTCCTGCACATCACACACATACAGCTTCCCATCCTCCACTGTAACGTGTTGAACCATCAGATAGACCGTGTTATCCAGGCGGATCTGATCAGTGTGCCTCCTGTTGTGCTGGGATGAGTCCATGGGTCTCCAGTGGAGACTGACTGTATCTGAGATTCTGGAGATGGTGCAGCTGAGTGTGACGTCACTGCCCAGCAGAGGGGTCTGTGGACTTGCCTCAACTGTGAAAAACAGATGAATGAGATTCAGAGTGAGTAGTGGTGTGTACAAGTCCTATGACTGGGCTCAATCTCACCTCAACTGAAAACCTAGACCCGTCCCCTCATTCTTCTAAACTCCAGCATAGTCCAAGCCCAGAGCCACAAACACACATCACATGTTAACCAATCATCCCCTGGGGCATTTTCATAAACATGAGTTTTTTATTTTGCATTACTTCAGACTGCACTGCAATCTCTGCACCATTCTGCTGTTTTGCTTGTTTTTGCATTTTTTTAATGTACCTTTTATTATAATTTACTTTATCTGAACAATGAATGTGTTTTTACCCAAATGTATATGACAATGAACTAATATAATCTAAATCTGAATGTGATATTGTTCAGACTACACAGACATAGTGTTATTGGTCCTCACTTTGGCAGTCAGTGTTCACACATTTGTGCACATAACACTCTTGACACTCTCACGCTGCATCCTGAGATTATACGAATCCAAGTGTTTCAGAGGTTTGTACATTAGATTTAGCTCGGCGGGGACTGGTGGCAGAAGGTCCATGGACTGTAGATCTATTCCACAATGCCTTTGCTTTGCCTGCACTGATCTTCAGTGTGTCCCTCAGCACGTACTCCTGCAGCCTAGACTATTCTGCAATGGAGATTTCGCTGGGGAAAACATGAAGATCAAAGTAGTTGGATCCAACCTCATTCACTGTATCTCGCAAACGTTAGAGCAATGAACACATCCCAATCCCTTTACACCTGTGGAGAATGATCTACAGAGGCAAAGACCTTGTTCATCCTCTGCTAAAGCTCCCAAGCTGTTGGAATGGTTCTGAGTGGCAACAACTTTTAGAAGGAAACACATTTATTAATATTGAATATTCATTTTTTTTTTACATGAAAGAGTCTAATTCTACAATAAACGATTATTTTGATTCCTGAAGAGTCTCCACCCAGGCACCGTATCCGGGACAGTTTTCCCGGTGCCAGTGTGGGGGAATATCAGCATATTCCTGCTCCAGTCCTGGTCTCCACGTGGAGAAGTGAAGGGGAGCGCTGGCAGATTCACCGCAAGTACTATCAGCAAGTTCTGGAATTCCTCGTTGTGAAACGCATGGGTGGAAGTCCTGAAGCTGTTCATATTCACACCGGTAAATGCCGGCTGTTCACCCACCGTGACACTGCTGGTGCAACCGGCAACACTCTGACCAGAGAATGCAAACAATGTTTTAGATGTAACTGGATTGATACGTTTGTCCATTTGTCCCTGTCATGTCTCCCCCGACCGCCCTCAAGGTGGGAACTCTCCCACCTGTGTAACGTTTCCACAGATGAAGGACTTCCTCTGGGATCTCAACAAGTGAGGCATGGACTGGTTCACTGGGTAACATTGAGCAGCAGTGTCACTTGACAATCTCACCCCAGGCCCACAGAATCAATGAAGACAAAATCTTTCCCCCCAATTGTTTCATTGGGAGGGAGATTCATCGGGTGGAAGAAGTCTCACAATTCCTGCCATATTTCATCATTACACGTGACATTATTTACAGAGAAACATGTTGTTGATCCGTGTCTCGCCCACTCACCTTTGATCCCATATATTTCATATTGTTTCAGCATCTGGATCCTCGGATGTGTTTGGGTCAGAGTAAACAATCCTGACCATTTAAATCTGGGTTTTTTAATTGTCAGATTACCAGTGCGGTCATCCACATCCACCTCCTGGTTCTTGTCTGCGTTTCTCCAGCCATTGCCCCACTGTCTGCTCCACGTGTCCTTGTCCGCATCGCGGGGAGTTACCACTGTCTGTTTTCCCGGCCCTGAGTGTGGTTCCCATTCCCAGACAACAGTGTCACTGCCAGGATTGTCCGGTCCTTTTAACACAATGTTGTCTTCATTATCCAAGAAATAAATCTGATTTCTGATTTCTGTTGGAAATAGGAAAAATGTAGGAATGAACATTTTAAGCACATTTCCTCCACTCCATGTCTAATTATTAATTTTGAATTTCATTTATTTCCAGAATGTTTTGACCTCCCACAGAACCTCCAGTGAGACGGACACAGTTTGTGAATAGATGGCTGGCTGGAATAACCTGGCCTGATCCAGGGATACTTCATGACATGAGAAGAGTGAGTGGGAGACAGACGGAGGTGGAAGGGCGTTTGTGTCGGGTCTCCAGCTGGTGTTCCCTGTGACGGGGTTTCCAGATGTGGTTGGAGATCAGACCGATCCTGTACACACCACATCCCCGGCCCTTGTCGGACAGACCTGGAGCTGCTAGTCATGTCCGTCACAACATATTCCCACAATGACCACAACATCTTAGTCCCCAACAGCGATCTGGGCTCTAAGTTCATCTACTTTGCCCACAATACTCCTTGCATTGGAACGAACATACCTCCATCCATCAGTTTCTCTATATAACTTCACCTCCCTCTGTCTGTCCTTCCTTTGAAACTTACTTATCCTCATCTCCACCTTCCCCTCACCCCCCTGCCTCTCCAGTTTAGCCCTCTTGGTAACACTAGTGCACCTCCCTGCAAACAAATTGATCCCCTCCATTTCAGATACAAACTATCCCTCTTGTAGAGGTGACGTCTGCCCCCGAAGAGATGCCAATGGCTGAAAGATCTGTATCTGAATCTCTGCCCCTGCACCAAGTCCTGAGCCAAACATTCATCTGTCCTTTCTTCCTATTCCTACCTTCACTAACACGGCACTAACACGGGAGAAATCTGGAGATGACGAGCCCAGCGAGCCTTGATAAATATCTGTGTTTGTTCTCTGGCCACAGGTGAGTTTGTGGAAGGGTTGGAGAGTTGTTAATGTAGTGAGACTCATGTCAGTGGTAGGGAAACTATCAGACCTCCTCATCCCTTTTCCTACCCATCCCATTTGTGCCAAAGTGCCCACCGGCTTCTGGCTGTTCACCTTCATCCTTGAGAATGTCCCACAGCTGCTGGGAGACATCCTGGACCCTGGCACCAGGGAGGCAACACACCATCCTGGAGTCTGGTTTGCTGCCACTGAATCACCATCTGACCCCACAAATATTCTGGGATATGAATGGAATGGAATTGCTGGCTGGAGAAAGGGGTTGTGGTGGGACTGAAGACCGGCTTTGGAATTCAAAGTGTTCAGTTGTGGGGGAATTCTGTCCATCCAGTCCTGGATGTCCCACGTGTAGTCTGGAATGTGGAGACTATGGAGGGGTCGAGGGAGGTGCTAGCGAGGTCGAGCTGGTGTCCACAGTCAACTTGTGGAAGCAACGGTGAAACTTCAGCTGATGTCACCGAGGGGCAGCGTGAGGATGAGAAATAGGAGGGGTCCATGGTAGATTGTCGGAGGGTGCCTGAGGGAACTGAGCCAGAGCGTGAAGTGAAGACATTGCGGTAGTTCTCGGGCTGCGACTGGATCGATAAGTCAAGGGCAGTTCCACCCACCTGGACTGTGGTGGGGAGATGTTGGGGAGGATGGTGTGGACAACCATGTCACACTGCTCACCGGGGGCATTTCTGACTGAAAAGGACCATGTTGTGCAGGGGAAGGGAGGGAGGGAGCTAATGGGAGAGGCTCAGAAATGGAGCTCCAGCAATGATGGGGTGGATTTGTGGGACGTGGAGAGGAAAGCGAGATTGACAATGGGGTGCGGGTTTACACAGACAATGATGAAGTAAAGCAAGGTGATTGTGACCGGTGAAGAGAAAGCACTTACTCTGTGTGGAAACAGGTCGAAGCAGGAAAAACACAGAAAAACCGAACATCAAACCAGCTGCAAACTGCTGCAGAAAAACCTCGGCCTCATTTTGTGGATTCCCTGTGGGAAATAACATAGAATTTTAGACTGAGCCAGTTGTGTGACATATCTTCAGTGCATTTGGAGCCCACGTTGATAGCTCACGGAAGGTGGCAGCGCAAGTAGTTAGGGTGGTGAAGAAGGCGTATGGTATGCTTGCCTTCAATGCTAAGGCCGGTGAATGTAAGAGTGAGGAAGTGTCTCTTTTGTATCTAAAGATAAAACTTCTATTGCAATACTTCTGTTCTGGTGCTGCTCACTGTGGGTCAAAGGCTGGATTATAAGGACAGGAACATTGCCCCATCTCCCACACACTGTTACTGTGCTGAGGGGTGAAGCAACGATATGTCAAAGTGTGGTCCATCAGGGAATGTTGCCAGCTGTCCTGACCCATTCCAGACTGCAGGAAAACGTGCTGAGGGACGCACTGAAGCTTGGTGCAACAAACATACAAACTCTGTGGGGGAGGACCACAGTCTAGGGACCTTCTCCTGCTGGTCATTGAGGGATGAGTCTGGTGGGAACACCCCTCATGCAAGGAAGGGATCTCACCAAGGGACCTTCTCCTGCTGGACATTGAGGCTGAGTCTGGTGGGAACACCCCTCATACAAGGGAAGGATCTCACCACAGGGACCTTCTCCTGCTGGACATTGAGGATGAGTCTGGTGGGAACACCCCTCATGCAAGGGAAGGGATCTCACCACAGGGACCTTCTCCTGCTGGACATTGAGGATGAGTCTGGTGGGAACACCCTCATGCAAGGGAAGGGATCTCACCACAGGGGACCTTCTCCTGCTGGACATTGAGGCTGATCTGGTGGGAACACACCCCCCAACAAGGGAAGGGCCACAGGGTCACGTGAGTGTTAAGGGTGTTTATTGTAAAGATAAATGCTAATGCTATTGAGTATGACACTATTGAATGTAGAGGCACTGAAAGTGTCCTGAAGATGTGTTTATGTTGTTTTAGATTTCTAATAAAACAAGGAACTGCAGAATTCTGGTTTACCGAGGAAAACACAGAATAATGGACTAACTCAGCAGGTCAGGCAGCATCCCTGGAGAACATGGCTAGCTGATGTTTTGGCTCAGGACCATTTTGTTCAAAAATAGTTTTGTAAAATTGTATTTATTCTGCCTAAAGTTTATTTTTAAATGTAAAGGAAATGTGAGGTTAGAAGGGCTCAAGGTGTAATGATTGTGTTTTCCAAGCTCATTCAGAAGATTATATAGATCTGACAGATCCCAAGAACAGTGAGGGATTCTGCGTTTCCCGTATCACATTCAGGACCTGAAGCAAAATTCACAGCAATGGTTAAGGCTGCATTAAGAGCTTTTATGCAATTTAACCACAATGATTCGTCTATTTTGAGCTCTGGGCTGTTTTACTTCCTGATTTTCTCTCAACTAAGGGGAGTGAGAGGCAACTGTGGCTGACAAGATAGAATAAAACTAAAAGAAAAGATGTATAACACAGCAAAGTGTAGCCGGAAGCCAGAGGATTGGGAAACTTTCATAGGACAACAGAAGGAAACAAAACGGGCAATACGGGCTGAAAAGATGAAGTACGAAGGGAAGCTGGCCAGGAATATAAAGAAGGACAGTAAAAGCTTCTTTAGATGTGTTAAGGGAAAAAGAATAGCAAAGTCAATTGTGGGTCCCTTGAAGGCAGACATGGGTGAAATTATTATGGGTAACAAGGAAATGGCAGAAGAGTTGAACAGGTACTTCAGATCTGTCTTCACTAAGGAAGACACAAACAATCTCCCAGATGTACTGGAGGACAGAGGATCTAAGGGGGTAGAGGAAATGAAAGAAATTTTCATTAGGCACGAAATAGTATTGGGTAGGCTAATGGGACTGAAGGATGATAAATCCCCTGGGCCTGATGGTCTGCATCCCAGGGTCCTCAGGGAGGTGGCTCTAGAAATAGTGGACACATTGGTGATCATTTTCCAATGTTCAATAGATCCAGGATCAGTTCCTGTAGATTGGAGGATAGCTAATGTCATCCCACTTTTCAAGAAAGGAGCGAGAGAGAAAACGGGGAATTACAGACCAGTTAGCCTGACTTCGGTGGTGGGAAAGATGCTGGATCATAGAAACATAGACATAGAGAATAGGTGCAGGAGGAGGCCATTTGGCCCTTCGAGCCTGCACCGCCATTCAATATGATCACGGCTGATCATCCAACTCAGTATCTGTACCTGCCTTCTCCCCATACCCCCTGATCCCTTTAGCCACAAGGGCCACATCTAACTCCCTGTTAAATATAGCCAACAAACTGGCCTCAACTACCTTCTGTGGCAGAGAATTCCTCAGACTCACCACTCTCTGTGTGAAAAATGTTTTTCTCATCTCGGTCTTAAAAGACTTCTCCCTTATCCTTATACTGTGACCCTTTATTCTGGAGTTCCCCAACATTGGGAACAATCTTCCTGCATCTAGCCTGTCCAATCCCTTTTGTAAGTTTCTATAAGATCCCCCCTCAATCCTAAATTCTAGCGAGTACAAGCCAAATCTATCCAGTATTTATTCATATGAAAGTCCTGCCATCCCAGGAATCAGTCTGGTGAACCTTCTCTGCGCTCCCTCTATGGCAAGAATGTCTTTCCTCAGATTAGGAGACCAAAACTGTACGCAACACTCCAGGTGTGGCCTCACCAAGACCCTGTACAACTGCAGTAGAACCTCCCTGCTCTTATACTCATATCCTTTTATTAAAGAGGTAATAATGGGGCATTTGGATAGCTGTAAAATGCTTAGTCCAAGTCAACATGGATTTATGAAAGGGAAATCATGCTTGACTAATCTTCTGGAATATTTTGAGAATGTGACAAGTAAAATGGATGAAGGGGAGCCAGTGGATGTAGCGTATCTAGACTTTCAGAAAGCCTTTGATAAGGTCGGCACGAGAGACTGGTGACTAAAATTGGAGCACATGGTATTTGGGGGTAGGGTGTTTATATGGGTAGAAAATTGATTGGCAGACAGAAGCATAGAGTAGGAGTGAACGGGTCTTTTTCAGAATGGCAGGCAGTGGCGAGTGGTGTGCCACAAGGCTCGGTGTTGGGGCCGCAACTATTTACCGTATATATTAATGATTTGGAAGAGGGAATTAGGAGCAACACTAGCAAGTTTGCGGATGACAAGCTGCGTGGCAGTGTGAACTATGAAGAGGATGTTAGGTGGTTGCAGGGTGACCTGGACAGGTTGAGTGAGTGGGCAGAAGCATGGCAGATGCAGTATAATATAGATAAATGTGAGGTTATCCACTTTGGCGGCAAAAACAAGGAGGCAGATTATTATCTCAATGGGGTTAGGTTAGGTAAGGGGGAGGTACAGCGAGACCTGGGTGTCCTTGTACACCGGTCACTGAAAGTTGGCGTGCAGGTACAGCAGGCAGTGAAGAAAGCTAATGGCATGTTGGCCTTCATAACAAGAGGAATTTCAGTACAGAGTAAAGAGGTTCTTCTGCAGTTGTATAGGGCTCTGGTGAGACCACATCTGGAGTATTGTGTACAGTTTTGGCCTCCTAATTTGAGGAAGGACATCCTTGTGATTGAGGCAGTGCAGCGTAGGTTCACGAGATTGATCCCTGGGATGGGCGGGACTGTCATATGAGGAAAAATTGAAAAGACTAGGCTCGTATTCATTGGAGTTTATAAGGATGAGGGAGAACCTTTTTGAAACATATAAATTTATAAAAGGACTGGACCAAGCTGGATGCAGCAAAAATGTTTCCCAACGTTGGATGAGTCCAGAACCAAGGGCCACAGTCTTAGAATAAAGGGGAAGACTGAGAAAAACCTTTTCACCCCAGAGAGTTTGTGAATTTGTGGAATTCCCTGCCACAGAGGGCAGTGGAGGCCAAGTCACTGGATGGATTTAAGAGAGAGTTAGATAGAGCTCTAGGGGCTAGTGGAGTCAAGGGATATGGGAGAAGGCAGGCACGGGTTATTGATTGGGGACGATCAGCCATGATCACAATGAATGGCGGTGCTGGCTCGAAGGGCTGAATAGCCTCCTCCTGCACCTATTTTCTATGTTTCTAAATTTCACAACATGTCAATAGGCAGCAGAGGTGTGAAGGGCAAAGAAAAGATCAACCCATCACAAAACCTTATTGTATGAAAAGACTGGACCATTTCCCACCCCAACCAACACTTCACACCCACTCACAGCCCGGCCTCAGTCTGCAAAGACTGGGCCCTTCTACACCCACCCCCTCCAATCACCACTTCACACACAATTACTCACACCCTCCTTGCTGAACAACATCACTTCATCAACAATAAAAATAGAGGAGGTGGAGAGGCTTTTTCAGAAGACAGAAAAGCGGAAATCTCCAGGACCTGACAATGTTTCCCCCTCTACTCTCAAGGACCTGTGCCAATTGCACCGTCAATATGAACATGGCTGATCATCCAACTCAGTACCTCCCGTACCTCCTTCTCTCCATACCCCTGATCCCCTTATGCCACAAGGGCAGTTGACACACCCACTCTCTGAGAAAAAAGTCTTCACTCATCTCGTCTTAAAGATTTCCCCCTCCTAATAAAGCTGTGACGTGACCCTTTGTCCTGACTTCCCCAACATCGGAACAATATCCTGTAACCCCTTAAAATTTTGTAAGATCCCCTCTTAATCTCCTAAATTCCCACACAACTGCAGCTCTTGTACTCAAATCCTTTTGCTACATTCAACCTGCCATGCCTACTTTCAATGTCTGGTGTACATGACACCCAGGTCTGACATGTTTGTCCCCTGCAAACATGTACTGTCCTAGCCTTCAAAGTCTCCACTAATGTCCCTGTACCCAAACAGGTAAGGATTACTTGTCTTAATGACTACAGGCCTGTGCACTGACCTCTGTAGTCATGAAGACCCTTGAAAGGTTTGTGCTGGCCAAGCTGAAAAATATCACAAAACCTCTGCAGTTAGCAGATCGGCAATAGATCAGTGGATGATGCAGTCAACCTGGGCCTGCACTTCATCCTACAGCACCTAGACCCCCAGGGGACCTATGCGAGGATCCTGTTTGTTGATTTTAGCTCTGCATTCAACACCATTGTGCCAGACTACTACACTCCAGACTTTCCGAGTTGACTGTGCCTGAATCCCACTGTCGGAGAGATCACCAGCTTCCTGACACACAGGAAGCACATGTGAGGCTGGTAAAGCACATCTCAGACCCGCAAACACTCAGCATAGGAAGCACCGCAAGGCTGCGTACTATCCCAGGGTAACTTAAGGAAATGGTTCTAGAAATCGTGGATGCATTGGTGATAATTTTCCAATGTTCTATAGACTCAGGATCAGTTCCTGTGGATTGGAGGGTAGCTAATGTTATCCCACTTTTTAAGAAAGGCGAGAGAGAGAAAACATGGAATTATATAAGTTAGCCTGACGTAGGTGGTGGGGAAGATGCTGGAGTCAATTATAAAAGATGAGATAGCCAAACATTTGGAAAGCAGTAACAGGATCAGTCCGAGTCAGCATGGATTTTGATGGGGAAATCATGCTTGACTAATCATCTGGAGTTTTTTGAAGATGTAACTAGGAAAATGGACAAGGGAGAGCCAGTGTACCTGGACTTTCAGAAAGCATTTGATTAGGTCCCACATAGGAGATTAGTGGGCAAAATTAGGTATTGGGGGTAGAGTGCTAACATGGATAGAGAAGTAGTTGGCGGACAGGAAACAAAGAGTAGGGGATTAACGGGTCCTTTCATAATGGCAGGCGGTGACTAGTTGGTTACCGCAAGGCTCGTGTGCTGGGACCGCAGCTATTTAACAATATACATCAATGATTTGGATGAAGGGATTCAAAGTAACGTTAGCAAATTAGCAGATGACACAAAGCTGGGTGGCAGTGTGAACTGTGAGGAGGATGCCATGAGGATGCAGGGTGACTTGGACAGGTTGGGGGAGCGGGCAGATGCATGGCAGATGAAGTTTAATGCGGATAAATGTGAGGTTATCCACTTTGGTAGCAAAAACAGGAAGGCATATTACTTACTAAATGATGTCAAGTTGGGAAAAGGGGAAGTACAATGGGATCTGGGGGTCCTTGTTCATCAGTCTATGAAAGTAAGCATGCAGGTACAGCAGGCAGTGAAGAAAGCGAATGGCATGTTGCCTTTATAACAAGAGGAATCGAATATAGGATCAAAGAGGTCCTTCTGCAGTTGACAGAGCCCTAGTGAGACCTGGAGTATTGTGTGCAGTTTTGGTCCCCTAATTTGAGGAAGGGCATTCTTGCTATTGAGTGAGTGCAGCGTAGGTTTACAAGGTTAATTCCCGGGATGGCGGGACTGTCGTATGCTGAGAGAATGGAGCAGCTGGGCTTGTACACTCTGGAGTTTAGAAGGATGAGGGGATCTCATTGAAACAAGATGAGCGTTTGGACACGCTAGAGGCAGGAAACATGTTCCCGATGTTGGGGGAGTCACAGGAGAACCGGGAGCCACAGTTTAAGAATAAGGAGTAAGCCATTTAGAACGGAGACGAGGAAGCACTTTTTCTCACAATGGTGAGTGTGGAATTCTCTGCCTCTGGAGGCAGGTTTTCTGGATGCTTTCAAGAGAAAGCTAGAGAGGGCTCCTAAAAATATCGGAGTCAGAGGATATGGGGACAAGGCAGGAACGGGGTACTGATTGGGGATGATCAGCCGTGATCACATTGAATGGCGTGCTGGCTTCGAAGGGCCGAATGGCCTCTACTCCTGCCCTATTGTCTATTGTCTATTGACTGAGATCACCTGGAAATCTCTTTGCATCCTTTTTGCTTCTCCTAATTACTCCCAGTTTCATGTCATCAAACTTAGAAATACTAAATGTACTTCCTTGTCAAAATCATTAATGTACTTTGAAAAATAACCGGCTCAAGCGATGGTTTCAAACGATGGCTCATTAGTCACCATGTGCCACCCAAAAGGAGTCTCGGTTCCAACCTGCTAAAGAATTGTCAACCCATCCCAGTTGAACATTGCCAAATCCACATATTTTAATATTCCTTGTTGATCTTTTATGCATGGCTTTATCCAAAGACCTTCTGAAAATTCAACACCCATCACTTCTTCTCCCTGAAGCAAAAAAAAACAAAACCAATTCCTGGAGGAACTCAGCGGCTCCGCAGCATCTGTGGAGGGAAATTATTAATACAGCAATTTCTTTTTTTTCAAGATCAAAACATTGTTTTGGAAAACAGAAACAACAACAAGGTTTATATATTTGAAATCTTTTCATACAGCAGGTAGAAACAGGAAATTTGAAATGTGGGAAAGAAGAAAGTGCATTTGAATAGTCAAGAGAAACTCCGCTATATTTAGATTTTAATCAGTCGGATGTAGCAAAAATAATGACATTTGTTTGCCCTTTTTTAGTGAAGACACCATCAAAGTAATAGGAGAACACATTTCACAATAACATTGAAGAAGTACATCAGTTTGCAAACTACATTTCAATCATTTAATGCCCTTCATTAATCCACTATTACCAATGAAGAATAATGTCTGATGTTTACTGACCTTCTGCAGAGGAACTTGTCGGGAATTCTGGAGAAGCAGCAACGTGTCTTTGAGCCCAGCCCAGGACAACTGAGGTTCCCTCACTTGAGTGGAACTGCACAGTAACCTGATTCCCTGCTTGCCTCTTGTCAAACTAAATGACACTAAACTCCCCCTCCAGCTCAGGGTTCCGGTACCACTGGTGTTGATACAAATGGGTTAAGAGACAGAATTATACAACAAATAAAGATTCCGTCTGGAATCGAACTTGCACCTTTGCGATTTTGAACATTTCGAATGGATCTCAAATGGGAGAGCTCCAGGTGCTTTGCTGCATCCTGCTGGGCCTGATGTTCCATGAGAGAGTACATGTAATCCAGGGAGGTCTTGCCATTTCATGATGAAAAAACCTCCATAGAGGGTTGTGTTCATTAAACATGCTGGCAATTCCATTGCACCTATTAGATAAACGAGAAACCATTCCTGGAGAGAGGATTGGCCCTGTGAAAGGAGAAAGAACAAATACTGTTTCCTCACTTGCCTCTTCATGGGAAGGAGCCCACAGATTTCACATGGGAAAGATTTCACTGTCCTAATGAATGCCCACCATTATTGGTCAGCTGAGCAAAATCTCGAATGACATTAAAAGAAGCAAGAGTACAGAGTGTACACTGGGTGTGGACCTCAGCATCCATCATTGGGAATGGCTTGGTCACACGGCCACTCACTGAGATGGCCGAACCCTGAAGGATGTGTCTGCCAGGCTCTTTTCTACAGCAGGTAGAGAATGAGCCAACACAAGGGATTGACCTACTTGACCTCCTCCTCTCCTGTCCACCAGCAACAGGTGAATCTGTTGACCATGGCTTTGGCAGAAATTAGAAGACCATTGCACAGTTCTCATTGGGGACAATGTTTTGTCATTACACCAGTCATCCCATATTGGTCTGGACTGGCACAACATTTTTTTGATGTCTTCTTCCAAAGGAGCTGCAGAGGCTGAGACAATGACTATGTTCAAGATAGAGGATGATTTACTATAAACTCTACAGAAGTCAGGAGACGTGGGGAAAGTAGGGCAGGTGGTGTTGAGACCAATATTGGATCAGCTGTATGGCCTGAAAAATTGTTCTCCCTCAGACTTTATTCCTTGGAGTGCAGGAGGCTGAGATACTTGAATTATTGAGGGGACTAGATAGGCTGAAGAACAGAGCCTTTTACCCAGTGTGGGGGTATCAAGATCCAGAGGACATGGGTTTGAGGTGAGATGATAAGGTTTAATCTGAACACGATGGGCATCCTTCACATTCAAAGGATAAAGGATTCCAACAAGAGGAGTTGAGTATAGAAGCAAAGAGGTCCTTCTGCAGGGTTACACAAAATGCTGGAGAAACTCAGCGGGTGCAGCAGCATCTGAGGAGCGAAGGAGATAGGCGACGTTTCGGGTCGAGACCCTTCTTCAGAGGTCCTTCTGCAGTTGTGCAGGGCCCTAGTGAGACCGCACCTGCAGTATTGTGTGCAGTTTTGGTCCCCTAATTTGAGGAAGGACATTCTTGCTATTGAGGGAGTGCAGCGGTGGTTTACATGGTTAATTCCTGGGATGACGGGACTGTCATATGCTGAGAGAATGGAGCGGCTGGGCTTGTATACTCTGGAATTTTTAGAAGGATGAGAGGGGATCTTATTGAAACATCTAAGATTATTAAGGTTTGGACACACTAGAGGCAGGAAACATGTTCCTGATGTTGGGGGAGTCCAGAACCAGGGACCACAGTTAAGAATAAGGGCAAGACATTTAGAACGGAGATGGAGGAAAACCTTTTCCAACCCAGAGAGTTGTGAATATGTGGGAATTCTCTGCCTCCAGAGGTGGTGGATGCCGGTTCGCTGGATGCTTTCAAGAGAGAGCTAGATAGTGCTCTTGAAGATAGTAGAGACAGGGATATGGGGAGAAGGCAGGAACGGGGAACTGATGGGTACGCATCAGCCCTGATCACATTGAATGGCGGTGGCTGGCTCGAAGGCCGTACGGCCTCTACTCCTGCACCTGTTGTCTATAACAGGTAGTAGGTATAGAAACCAAAGAAACATAGAAAATTAGGTGCAGGAGTAGGCATCGTCCCTTCGAGCCTGCACCCCAATTCAATAGGGCTTTTTACAGCCACGAAAGAAGGTGGGGTTAGGACACAACGGCAGTTTTTGCGATCAGAAGCCACGGAGGACTAACTTTCAATACCGCTCGTCTAAGTGTGCAC